>JAUYWH010000012.1:27595443-27656441 GCA_034779795.1 Ctenopoma multispine | reverse complement strand
TGGAAGAAAGAAGTCCAGTTGCCATGACTCAATCCTCAGACAACTTTACCTGGATGACTGAGAATCTTCACAGACAATGATAAACACAGAATATATTAAGTTTAGCTCCAGAAGCTACTTGGTGCTGAAGTATTATGGTTTTGGTTGAAATGCTGGTGGGTGCAGTTTGCCCCTTTTAAAGAGTATTTATGGGCATGATAACAAATGATTAGTAATATTTGAAACAGCTTCTGTTGTTTCTTTCTTCCTCTTTGTCTTCCTTCTCTCACTCCTCTTCTTCTTTTCTTTCTCTCTTTATGTTTTCACTACAATTACTTTTTTTTTTTTTTTTATCCAAACATTTCTGGGTCTATGCTAAATTCTTAAATGCACAATTTCCAAACCTATCGCCCAGATGTAATCTCATAAACAGTTATTCTCTCTAAATGTCTCCCTCTTCCTCTACACACACACACACCTGCATACCCTCCTCCTCAGCCTCTCAGATCCTTTAGTTTTAATGTTGCCTCCTCTGGTCTATCTCAGGCTGCTGTTTTCAACACAGCAGTAAAGATGTAGTTTAGCAGTGAAAGATGCTAAGCGCGCTAAGAGTTAACCCGCTCTGCTCGCTGGGAAACTGCCAACATTTTCTGTAATTACACCTGCTCTCTGGGCCCTACCCTGGTCTTAGATTCTGGCCCCTGGTGGGCATTACCATGGGAAATGTCTGCTCCAGACGTCAGGATTAAGTAACAAGGGAGAAGTTTGCCAGAGTTTAATGGCTGATGACATTATCAAGAGGCAACGGAAGACAATTAAGAAGTAGTAGTTTTAGTATTTTCCATATTTCTGGCTATCCAGTTATTTTCTGTTTCAATTTCATTTATTTGCAATGAATCTTCTTTTTTGTGTTGTTCCATCTAAACTTGAAACATAATGCCACACTTCCTTGTGCTCCCTTGTGTTCGTATTACTTCATCCAAAAATGTCCGATTTTTAATGAGAAAATGAGCAGCTACAGATGACTCAGAGGTTAGATACTGTGACAGTACACATGCCCACTGCTTATCTCTTTGCACACACACACACATAGGTCAAATGCAGTCTAACCTCTGGCAGCCTGTGGACACGCTTCCAACCAAAACTAATCAATGCTGCGGGATCTTCGGGTAGTTACTTACTTTAAGGTCTGCAGTGATGTCGCTTATGAAATGACAAACCAGTTATTGTCACTTTTCCATTTGACCTCTCCCTGAATCAGTATCAAACCGCCCTCCTCCCAGCGATGACCTCTCTCACACCCGCACGGTGTATTTTCTGTCGCTGGGTCCACAGCCAATAGTGTTTAGCTGAGAGCAGTATCAGTGAGGCCCAGCATGTCGATTCAATTGAACTGGCTTGGCATGTCAGAGCCAGTAAAGATCTCTTGATTGACTCCTGCTTGGATAGCATGTCCAACTCCATACATTAGTAATGCTGAGGACTCAATAGATGGATGGCCTGAATGGATTGATGCAGGCAGGCCTCACATTCACCTCAAAACAGGGAACTGAAGATGGAGTGAACCCACAGACTGATGACATAATATACTGTAATGTTACCCTGAAATTGTGATAAACAGGGCCAGTGCAAAAGAAGTGGCCAGGAGCCACAGGCCACCCTAAAAATCAGATCTAATCGTAAGCTTACCATGTTTTAGCTTATGACTATAACCAGAACTTGAGCACAAGGACACTAGATCGAATTTTAGGTGGAAATACATCGTTTTTTAATAATTAAAACTGAATAAATAATAATTCTCAATAATTTATTATAAAGTTTATTCATACTATAGTTTGTATTAGTTGCATTCACGCGGATTACTATTTATTACTAAGGCTGCTAATGCTTTTTTTCTTTTATCAGTTAATCTGTCGATCTATTTTTAGATTAAATCTATTAGGTATTTCTTGATTATTCCTTAGATTAATTTATCAATAAATAAAAGTAAAAACTTCTGCCAGATTTAACAGTTAGAAATGAAGTTGAACTTTAACCTTATGGTACTGTTAAAAGTAAAGATTTATTCATGAAAGGAATTATTAGGTAAAGTGTTGTTTACTATATTCTGCCATCATTGTCACAGCGGGGGTGGGAGGGGGGCATATTTAAGATGCTTTTGGGCTCTGACCGTTTTCAAAACACAGATGGTCTACACTCTGTATTGTCCCTGAATGCAGCATATGCCTGTGATGAGAATATGAGTGTAATCAGAAATGTACTTATGTATTATTTATCTGCAAAAGATTACTATGCATTACTATTTGCTCCAGTCTGGACTCTGCATAATGTTTTTTATTATAGCATGTTAGTTTTGCAAGATCTTACTATTTTTTTAGATATATCATACATTATTTAGGGAGGAACGTACAGCTGAAAGAAGCTCACCATCATTAAAATAATTTTTAAGTTAGCTGCCATAGTTCAACGGCTGGGCCACTACTTTGTGCCACTCTGAGCCTTAATTGGCTACTTAGGCATAGCACTTTTCCAATATGTACTTTTTCCAATATGAGCACAGCCCAGCAGTGCTGCAAAGCAGTAACGACTGTAGCTTCTTGAGACTCATCTCGTCTGTGTGAAGTAATTTGTTCATGTATATCACAGTTTTACAGGCTGTGATGAAAAGTGTTGTTACTCTCCTGTATGTTTGTCTCTGTTTGTCACCTATATGAATAAATCAAACAGCTCAGAGGGTGAGATGGCAGAATGTGCACCTGTTATAAAATATAAAGAGAAAATTCAGAAGAACAGCATCTATCTTGCTTATTCTTTGACTTAACATTTTCATCATCAGTTTTTACAAGTAGAATTAGCAAAATGTAAAATGTCAAAAATCACGCAGATGATGTCATATTACTGCTAAATTCTCAAGAGTCACTCAGTATAAATGTGTGTTATAGACTTATGACAGCAAGTGCTGAATAGAATAATACTGGTCATTAACATTCAAGTGTTGGGTCAGTTTACCTGTTACTGCTGCAGTGGAGCTGATCAACCTGTGATTTCTAGTTAAAGCTAACTGCATGAATCTGTCAGCAGCACTGCATTCTCAAATTTGGCTTGGGTTTTACCTAGTGCTGCATGGGTCCACATGGTAAGAAACTGCATGAAATATAAGTGATAAATTAATACAAATGGTGAAGGCACAAGGGCATTAATAGCGATGGAACATCAGCCAAAACACAATTGCAATAAAGGACTAAATAGGAAAGAATAATAGGAAGATCCATAACACCGGTAATAGCAGTGATCACCCTCGAAAAATGATGCCAAGCACAATTTAGTGTTTACATAACCTTACAGTTCAAACAGATGGGTAAGTGCTGCTGACTTGGCACAATGACTATCTGTGGAAACTGGTGTTTGAGTGACTGATGAGAAAGTCAACCTCTTCAGACGGTGTGTAGAAGAAAATCATTGCCCAGAAAACCTCTAGATTTAACTTTGCCAAAGGAACATGAAACAAACCCTGATGACTATTGATAGTGTTTTCTTAGGTCTGACAAAACCAAAAGAAATTAGTTTGATTCAAAGAGACCGTCCTGCTGTAAAATAGGTTGTTTTCAAGCTTTTCCAAAGGAGATAATTTGAATCCAGTATAAAACAACTGTCTGTGGCTGTTGCATCATATTTGTCAGTAATTTTTCCTTTTTACTAACCCTAAACATGTTTATTTAGTCCTTAACCCTAACCCAGTCTTTAGTGCCAATTCTTTGGGGTGATGACAAACAACATATATGGACATTAAAGTTAGAGGACCTAACCAGAACTACCACAGTGACTGCACAGTGCCAACATGGAAATGAAACACAATATGAAACATGTAGCTGCATGGGGTCGCAGAGGTGTAAAGAAGCTGACATTTATCACATTATAACTGCAGGCTTGTAAACCCAGTATAGGATGCAAAGGTGGCTCATAGAAGGAGAGGAATTTTCCAACATGACCCCAAACATATAAGACATGTCCGAGTATATGCACTCACAATCCAGTAGAACCCCATTGCAGAAAGAGCTGCAGAATATCTGTCTAGATGTCTACGTACTTTCTAGCAAGAAGAGAACGACTGATGGGAATAAAGGATGTAATTGGGAGATACCAGGGGCGTTGAGGTCCATTGTCCTAGAGCTGGTGGTGAGATCTCATTCCTTCCACTTCCCACAATGCACTGTTGACTGGGAGGAAGAGGTGAAGAGGCAATTAGTTAGCACATTAGCAGACATGCTCATCTGTTTTAAGCCAATACAGACAGCAGCTGCAAGCTACATGTCAGCGGGGGAGGAGCACAGACTTGTGTGTGTGTGCCCATAAAGAGGTGTGTGTGTGTGTTTGGAAATAAAATTGGACAAGTATACAGTATAGTAGATTTAAATCTGTGTGTGTGTGTGTGTGTTGCGTAATTATCCACTGGCAATAAATGAAGTGCGTGCACACGCATGCACAAACATGCACCTATGGCCTTTTTCTCAGCAACTCCTGTGTTTCATTTCATTTTCATCACACATAATTAAGCCGGAGGATTCTCTGAACCACCCCTGTGCCCTACGCTCACAACCCCTAGTGTGTTTTTTACTCTTTCACAGCAGCCACTGAACGCACACAGCAGCTAGAAAAGTGTGTATTAACTGAGTGTTTGACCCAATTGGCTGGCGTATGGAAACACCTGGGCGTTAGATTGAAATTTAATTGCTTCACTTAGTTAACCCACTTAAGGACCATGTTGAGTTTAGTTTCCTTAATTTGTTGGGATCAGCAGCTTTGTGCGTCAGGGATGTTGTAGACTTGGATTGCAGATAATTACTATTAATTAGCAGCTGATGCTTTTGGCTTTGAACCCGCAATGAGCAATGCCGAGGAATGAGCTCAGTTGATTGGCCTCATGTTGATAATGGCTCAAGTGAAATAAAGGGAAAAGGGCATTTTGTTGCCTTGTTTTTGTTTGTTGTTGCTAGTCTCATCAGTTGGAAGGCACAATGTGCTGTCTGCACCCACGGTGTCAATCAGAATCCCATTACTGCAGAGGTCATAGACACACTGCTCCAGGTAAGCTATGTCTCAACGGGCCGCCCTGCTCGCATTTCCACCAGGATAAAGAAAATAAGAAATTTGTCTCACATTTCAGGGAAAACTTTAAACCCTTGTCAGTTAGGAAAAAAATGTTTGCTCCCATCTCTCAGACAAAATACAATCAAAACTTCAGTCAAGTTTTTTTTTGTCAGTCTAGCAATTTGAGCTGCTAGACTCATGGGTAATTTTATGAATACATATCAGGACCTTTAGCTCACAGGCAGCGGTTGGCACACTCAATAACGCCTTGAGCAATATCACTTTGAGTGCGCCACACAAAAACAAAGATGCCTTAGCTCAATGAATATTTATGAATAGGAGATACTGGCACAGAGTTAAAAATGGCAGACTAATAGGTGGATGGAGAAAAGAGAGCTGAAGAAAATGATGAAGACTCATGGAAAGTCAGGAGAAGACAGCCCACAGAGCTCTCAGAGTAAAGAAATGAAGACACAGCATAGACAACAACATCAGGCAAATTTCTATTAAAATGCTGTTAATTGCTCGTTTACTTGGCTTCCTCTCTGAAGCCGGTGCAGCGGTGAGGCAGCCTCGCCCATTATCCACTCTCAGACAGCGCCAGCGGGTATGAGACCCTGCGGGCCTTGCTGGCGGTCTCCATCATTATGCCGATGGCGCTATCATTTTTGGCCACTGATTAAAATGTTGACAATGTTAAAAGAAGCTGAAGGTTAAACCACAAAGGGCTTCATGTGAAGTAATTTCACACTGCATCACCTTTACACACATACAATATTCCCAGATATATACACACACTAATAAGACTTTGACAGCAGGGAAAGTATACTCAACAGAGTTGTATGGGCTCTATAGTTTTTACAAAACTGCCTCAGCTCAATCAGTCCTGCTACAGTATGTCTGCTGCATATTACTATTATGGCAGTTTAAGGTTTAACCCAGTGTTAAGACAGAATGTTATCATCAGGTTCCTCCTTAAGAGGCTCCCAATGGGTGACAGTGAAATGGCAAAGAGTTGCTGCCAAAGCCAGATCAGCAGGGGGACAGAAATGTATTAACAGCCACTTTACATGTGACATGTTTATTAGCCTTTAAGCTAACTTTTATTGCCTAAATTTAGCCACACAGGGCTCTGGAGTTTTTTTTCTTTCCTGTGCATTATGTTCCCAATATCCACCCCAACCACTTAACTGCTCGTACTGCTCAGCGGTCAGGCTGTCACTATGGAATCTAGCAAGAGTAATTTCAAACCCCCTATTAGATCAATAAAAAAATGAATTAGTTAATTTCATTTACAGTCATTAAACCACCAGGATTCAGTTGAGTTTTTTTTTCTAGAAGCCAGAAACACAAAAGTTTTACATGTCAGCCTAATTACTGTTCACAACCTGCAGCAAACTGAAGCATAGTAAATGAAATGCTGATTAAAAATGTATCTTTGCTGATGAAGTGACAGGTGCAGCCCACTTACTATACCTCCCTTTATATTTAATGAGCTACTTCCACATCACAACTACTATACTGATGAGCATAAAAAGTATAATGATATACACAACATTCTGACTTATGAAAAGAATTTATCTCCTGCTCCTGCACAGTGTCCTCATGATGCTAGAGCAATGAGAGAAACGGTTTGGTTTGGTTTTTTTACCTATTCCTAACTTCACCTACTGATGTTTATGATGTCATCACATGATTATTTTATATATAGAAGTTGAATTTAACTGACAGGTGATGCTATTGATTGCTACCTACCTAGGTGAGGTGAATCAGACATATTAGTAAAGACTCACTGGTGTAAACCAGCCCCAGTTTCAGCACCATGGACAGCTGCTATTTTTCAGTCTGGATCAAAGTGGTGGGACAACTGTGTTCTATTTTATAAGACTCAGTTGCCAGTTTTATAGGCACATATTGCTGAAGCTCATTTAGTCCAACAATTAATAATTAACTAATACAATTAATCCATTGATCAGTTTCATTTAATTTATGAGCCTTTTGGTTATAGTGAAGTGTCACTAGTATTAAGAACACCAGTGGCAGGTCTGAAGAAATTTACTGTAGGTGGTGAGGAGGTGAATGGGGTGATGTTTTGACAGGGAAACGGGGGGTAAATGGTGATGATTGCTTATGATTAAATACCACTGTGCATGCTTTTTTGCAGTACCATAGCAGCTAAGCATTTATTTAGTTTTAAGGTTAGCAGCTGTCCCCCATCCCCCTTGCACATGTGGGAAGAACACCTCTCAGTATTTCGCAGAAGTATTTACCTGCATCATAAACTGCTTCCTCTAGAAGGAGTCTAAAGCTAAATCAACACCTTTCTAAATCAGACTTTGCTACTGACGTGAAAGGCAGATTTCCTTGTTGGGATGTAGGTGTAACTAACAAACTGGCATCTGGTTCACAAGAATTTTTTTATTTTTTAGTGTAACACTGCAGCATTGTGTAGTTTTGTCACACTGTGCTGTAATTTTTTTGTTGGGTTGGCTGGAGACCACAGGAGGAAGCCCACGTGTTTAGCACATTGTTTGTGGTGCTCTTGAAGCAGGAACTGGTCTGAGCGTCTGAGCTTTGTGGATGCAGGTGTATATATCAACCTGAAGCTGGGTCTAAAACATAACCCGCTGTCAGATCCCAGGCCCAGTCAGCACTCAGCTCTTGCATTCGGGGACAGGTCAAGTATCAAGGTCAAGAAGCGTTGAGTGGTTTAAGATGGTGCTTTTCCTCTCAACTGTTCTGTTTATTCCAGGATCAAGCTAAGCTGTGGCGAAGCAGAATGGGCAGGGGGAAGGAGACCAGCTGTCACCAGTGTTTCTCACTGACACATTAGCAAACACAACTGTGGGGCTATCTGTGCCATCTTCCTCCTCAACACATTATTCTGCCTCCTCCCAGAACAAATGGAGAGATGCCTTTCACCTGGATGCCAGTAAAAAAAAAAACAGCTGAATGAAAGAAGCTTCAATAGTGCCATTATGTCTGAATGTTTTTCCTAAAATAAGCTACAGCCACAATGCTATTAATCTAAGATGAATCACGACTGTTGGAAGTCAGATTTCCAGTTTCTAGTTGAAGTTGTGCCAGTGTTGGCAACTTCGCTCAGTTTTTGTCTAAATGCTCTTGTAGTAGCATACATGTACAGAAAATGGAGAGAGGATGGACTGAATAATCAAAACACTTTATTAAAAGAAACGTATTGTATTAAAAGAAATGCTATTGAGCTGAGAAAATTCCCCTGCTTCAAACATTTAAAAACCAATTGGACTGTCTTAAAATACATTGGTCTAAAGCTTTATCACACTATTTTCTGAACTCAGTAATAGTCTTCTCTTTTCCTCAAAAAAGAGGCCAAGCAATTCAAAGTTCCGTCTATTCCTCAGAGTGCTTTGTGCAGTGCGATGATCATAAATTAATTTAACAGATAGAAATCCCCCCAATGCCCATCTAGGCACAGCAGAGGAAGAACTTGCTGAGTTGATTGTTAAGCGAAGGTTCTGGTGAGCAGGATGTGAGTGAGGAATTAGTGTACCTTAAGGGAGTTCCTCTTTGCAGACTGAAAATGTGTTTCTGAGATCTCATCTCATATTCATTTGTCATAGACAGCGTAGTCGTGCTGGTGCTCCATGCCACCCTCTGGCTAACTCTGTGCTATAAGCCTGGATACCTTGTGCTCGTTCCACAATTTAACTTGTTTTTTTCAGCCTCCTCTCACGCCCCTTTGTCCCTCGTTCTCCCTCTTCCCTCACACCCCCTCGACTCTGACCTTACTACAATTACGCATCCTCCAGTGGGACAATTAAAAGTAAGCTACCTTCCAGAGGAAGGAAGTAATGATGCCAGATTTGTTTTTGCAATGGCGTGCCTCCTTTGAAACAGCTCCTCTCAAAGTTGAAGAAGCAACTGTTTTAGCCGTTTTGTGTTCCAGTGCCAATGCTTGTCAAGGACAAGCTGACCTTCAGCCAGGACAAAATAAAAGCAGCTTGTTTTGTTGTTTTTTTTAGTTTTTTCCTTCAGAGCTGAGAAATTAACTCACATTAACATGATTATCCCTTCCCTGTCCCCCTTTTCTCCTCTTTGACAGGTGCAAGTGCAACCTTCATGCCAACAGCTGTGTGTATGAAAAAGAGAAGTTGAGCTGCGAGTGTGAACACAACACCACTGGGCCTGACTGTGGCCGCTGTAAGAGGAATTACCAGGGGCGAGCGTGGAGTGCTGGCTCCTACCTGCCCATCCCCAAGGGCACGGCTAATATCTGTGAGTACACACACATATCGACTAATTAAAGAAGATGGGTCACATAGCAGTATAAAAATTTGTTTAGAGTCTCGCTTATTCAAATCCACTGTTCCACAAGATGGACACTTGTGTGTGAATGTGATATCTAAGGAACGCTTGCAAATTTGTCATAATTGGTTTACTTAGTCTCAGTGATGAACTGTGTAATGTTTGGTACCCAAAGGTCAAAGATCAAGGTCACAACAACTTCATGTTTATCCAATGCCTTAAAGGATTTTCTTCAAATTTAACCAAAAATTGTCACTTGGGCTCAAGAATGACCCGATTAGCTTTTGGTGGTCAAAGGTAAAGTTTACTGTGTGACCTCATGTATGTCCCATTCTCATTGATGCTATATCTCACATTGTATCAGTGGTCTGCATCTCATATGACTTTGTAGTATGTTTCTAATCCTGACATTAAAACTCTACACTGTAGACTATCCCAAAGAAAACAAACCACCAGGTATATGTGGTAATGTCCTTTACTAAAAGAAATGCATGTTCTAATGGCCTAAGTGTAAATGTCATTTTAGAGCCCTCGTCAACATCTTTGAAACCAGTGAACCAGTGTGTTACCACACAGGTGTTTTTTGTTTCTTTTTATTGCCAAAAATAGTTTGTGCCTCTGTAACATTCCTCTGTGAAGCTCAAACCCGTTTTGTCTTTTTATGTGTAAAGATTTGTTGTTTGTTGAAAGGTTTAAATAAATGTTTCACCAATAGGTGTTGGTGAATATAGGCATCAAACAGTTCAAAGTACTGTACATGATAGTAGACAACACACATATGTCTTAGTGAGGTGTTGAGCTGCAGCATTTTCAGTCGTCTGCAGATGACAGCTCTTTGACTAAGGCCACAATTGTCAAGGCCTGGGGACACAAAAAAAGAAATAGTTTTTCTGAACATTCAGTGTATTCATTCAGTCCTTTTCATTTTAAAGAAAGCAACAGCTGCACATTGAAATGCTCATGTTAAAAAGTTACTTACAAAAAAGGCACATTGAAGCAGTGTAAGTTGCACGATTAGAAACGATGTGTTATGTTTAAGGAGTGAGAGAGAACATCAGAAAGCAGGGTTAATTTTTTTCCGTACTTTCTGATGTTAAGCTCGATTGAAAGGGAACAACCACGTTCTCACTGTGGATCCTCTGGACAATTATCCGCTGTATTTACACATGCACGTAATCATACATTAGTGGAACTTCGTACCAGAGAACTGGTAGGTTAATGTCTGTTTAACATGTGAAACACTATTAAAATCTTTACTGCAAACACTGTGCACTTACTGCACTAGACAAAGTAACATATATTTCACCTGGAATTGTATTGAATAACAAAGGAACCCACTCAGAAAGTGGTAAAGGCTGAATCAGTAGTGGCATCCCACATATCATGTATATTATCATACATATTCTTTATCTGTAGCCCGAAATTATGACTACTAATTCAGGATCATTTTAACATATTCTGAAGAGTAACTCTCAGTGCCTGAACAAATAGCAAAATTGCATTATAGTTGTATTATAATAATTTTTAAGTAATGACTTGCAACAATTTGCAGCAGCTTCAGTAGGTTTTTATTCTGAGAGACCTGAGTCCTCCTACCTGACCCCTCTGCCAACACAAGTGTACAAAGATGCTGCCCAGCAGCAGTAGCAGCAGTATTACAGTAGATACCCTCTGTCTGACTTTGCCTTTTGTTACTATCTCCCCATCCTTTACAAAAACTCCCACAGCATTGACTTGATACTTTGACCAACAAGACCACACATTCTCTCTCCGTTATATATTTCAGTCCACCTTTCAATTTCAAGTTTTTAGAACTTGTATTTAGCAGGGAAGGTGACTTGTAGATCTCATGAAAAAGGCTTTGCTTTGATGAGACGTGTAACTGAGAACATGGGGTGTTATTTAGGATGTGTGAATAAATAAGAAACCATTATTTATTGTGCATGATTTGTAATGTGACTTACAGGACCTACAGTAGGAGATAGTGTGATATAAATGTATTGTACCTTTGTACATATATTGTTGGCATGCCAGCTACAGTTTAAGACAGTGAAACGTAAGTACAGTAAATTTAAGTCCTTCCTTATCTTCTTTTCTCAAGTAAATCCCACTGATTTATCTGATTTCTGATTGCATTCTATAAGCCACGTGCTGTGGTGTGTAAAGCACAAGTTATTCAGCATTTGACAAGATTAGGTGGGCAATAGGCACAAACAAGTGGCCACATCGTGCATGTTTTTTCAATGCAGGAACAAAACAACTTGGAAACACATACTGGCAGACGGCCAAACTGTTTTGTTTTTGGCCAAAAGTGTGGCGTCCTTGACCCTGAAAAGGGACAAGAGTGGAAACAGTGGCATGTTCAATAGGGATGTTATAAATAACTCTATTGTATAACGCCATTTTAGTCTATAATAAAGCTTGATTACATCCATTTGCAGTAATAGTGGTTAGTTGTAATAGTTCCATGTGTGACCCATTCATTCTAACTAGCAACAGACTGAATGATTCAACATTGTTGTCTTTATAAGTGCCCGTTCATAGGGACACAAGCTTTGTTTATCACTTGCATACTAAATATGTCAGAGTTAATGAATAATGTTCTCAGCTGCAGCTGCAATGGTAATGTTGGCTAGAGCCAATTATTTACTTCTGCTTAAGCTAAAGAAAGTGGGCCATGTGTTCTGGTGACATCACATGACATCATTTGTCCTTGTTGTCCTGTAGAGCCTAGGCTGTAGTGGGAACCTTGAGAAGGAACCTATCTTGGACATGGAAAGAACCATTTGTGTGTTGGTACACAAGTGAACAATCAGTCTGTGCCTCTCATTGTCTTGTATGAGAGTTTAGTGCATGAGTAGATTATAACATAGCAGATAAAGACATATAAAGGAGGGGCAAGAAACCTACACTGCAAGAGACACAAAATGAACAAAACGTATGCGTCTGTTCATGGTCACTGTGGTGGCTTTGATGACATTTCTAACCTCTCTGTGATGGTTGCCTTTTAATTTTCCAGTAAGTTACATTATAAAGTGTGTTAAACACACTCAACCAGGAAGCTATGAGTGATCAGCTTTTCCTCTGTTTTACCCACACTGAGCTGTAAAATGACTGGTTTGGTGTCTGCTGGAATCAAGATTATCTCAATCAGCCCTCACCTGACTGTTTATGATCTCTGCATAAAGTTAGACTTTTTTTGGCCACATTGCTAGGGTCCATTTGTGTCTGTCTCGCACAGTGGGGTGTCCTATGCTGGGTTTCCATTGACAATAAATGGCTATAAAATTAAGCAAAATTACAATTTGTTACATCCAGTTCAATTTTATTGAATAGACACTTGAATATTAGGATTTAAATCATTATATCGCATTATTTAATGGCTGTTATCAGTGTTTACAGGGGCCATACAGTAGGTGTACCTTAGCAGGCCCTACTCAACCTCCTATTTGGCTCAATAGGCCTTTATCATGTTTGTCATCACGATTACAATGATGAACATGGAGCATAGTATGTTAAGGTACTTTAGGGTTAATAAGCTGTCAATGAGGAAATGAATGGATGAACAGATGTAGCATTCATGTTTAACATAAAAATGTCATTCCGTCATCCTCTCCCTGCAGTGTCACATAACGCAGGATCCATAGCAGCCAGTGTTTCTGTCATACACCAACTATAGCAGCTCCATGATAAGCAGCAGGGCCATAAGTTAGAGTGGGCAGGCAGTCATTTAAAAGCCCCCAGTTTTATCCCAGTCCTGTCTCCTTATTGCATCCACTGTGATTTCTGCTTTTCTCTCTCGACTTTGCTCGAGGACTCTCTGCCACCAGCTGATGACTTATTCTCCCTCCCAGAGGATCTGCGTTATGAGACTTAGGGAGGGTTAGTGAAATGGCCATCCCCAGAGCCCAGACTGGCAGCACGTTATTAAAAAAGGTGACACACAGGTGCTCATCCACATCTGCACACACACGCACACACACATACTCCTTAAAGCAGTCACACATACATTCATGACGACACGAGGACACACACGCACACACTCCCTTTGCCCTGAAAGTGATGAAAACAGTCTTAGAATAAAGTGCATTATTATACTTTGTCTTGGAGGGGAAAAAATCCATAATGTAATAATGCTGTGAAAAAATCTATAGGAATGCAAGGCTGTCCCTCCTGAATAGAGAAAACATGCACGAGGCTGACAGAAAAATGCACCTTGTGCTGCTTTGTAATTTTCAAGCTCATTCAACACCAATTCCAAAAGTCTCTTTCCCTCTCAGTGTTTTTCCTCAAACCCAGCGAGCATATGGCAGCTCTGCAGAGACAAATTTGTCAAAGATGAAAATTTAATTAAGATTTAATTTCTTTTTACTATGCCCATCAAGTCATCTGATGCGATAAGGAGATCGATGAATCATCATCTGAAGGGGGTGTGGCGTTAGGCGGGATGATATGTCATCTTACAATGGTGCTGTGTTGGGAGGAGAGAAGAAGAAGGGGGTTTAAAAAGTGATGAAGAAAGAAAAAGGATGGCGGAGATAGAAGGAGGGGAAGTGGGCATCACTCTCTGTCAAAGCTAACTCAGCCTTCTGGGGTGGGCTCTGTCTGTCTTGCTTTCCCTCTTTCTCCCTGTGCCTCCTCACCTCCCCACCCTCCCCTCCCCTTCTTCAGCCATCTCCCAGCCTCACTCATTCTCGCTTCCTCCCTCTGTGGAGACAGAAGGAGAAGGATCAGTTTGAGAATTAACCATGGCAGTTCATTTCACTGCAGGGCTGAGCATACTGAGGGAGGGGGCAGTGCAGTGTGGCCTCTAGAAAGTTGATTTCAAATAGTGAAAATGTATCCTGAAGGTTATATTAAAGGCAAAATCCTAAAATACACTTTAAATGCATAACTGGATTTGCAGAATTGTACTTCTACATTGCTTTTTGCAGTGTGCACTGTATGTTGAATGAAGAGATTAGCATAGTTTAGCTTAGCTTAGGTGCTGGATGTATATGATCAGTAGAAGCTCTGCTCGGAGTCTGTCAGGCCAAGATAGCTTCAACTTCTTCACCTTAAAGGAGTACTCTAGAATTTTATGAACTGGTCTTAACACAAATTCAGGTGCATGTATATATAGACGGTACGTGACAATACGTTTAGGTTGCTAAAATGTTCTTGCTTTCCACAGTGTCCATGAATATTTTCACCTGGAAATTGACTAAACTATAAGAACTGCGGTGAACAGCCCATGAACCGCCTCATCTAAAACTTTTGAGCCAGTACCTTTTCAACTTAAAGTCTGTTCCAGACAAATTTCACTCATTTTGTTCCCCAGATTGTCTCGTATCTGTATCTCAACACTACAGTAAGACTAACTTGAAAAAAACTAAAATATTTGTTTAGCATTCACACTCAATTGTTACAGACGCATACGGGCAGGCAGAGTCCATGCTACTTTTACTATCCACTGAATCTAATATTTCCTGATAGACCCTACATCTGCATCAAAAATGCCCAAAAGCCTGTAGCTTATCACAAACACCCCTTTACAACTATGGGAACCATCACAGTTCGATTACGACTTGTACTTAAATTCGAAGCAAGTACTTCTTAAAATAAGTACTTCTTGAATTGTGTAGAACCTTTATAGTCATTGGTTACAATACGTGGTTAACATTGCAGAATGGTCAGGGATAAAAAACACATTTGTTTTTCCATTTGTTCTTCAGCACACATTTTATTGAAATGTGTCAGATGGGTCTTAGATGTCTTGCTGAATAACTGACAAGAAAATGCAAGTTCATACAATATCTTTACTGATGGTAATAATATTGTTTTTAACAATGACAACAACTAACATCTAATACGTATATATCTTATTTCTTTGTTCATTGATGAGACACACTTTTGCACTGGGTAACGTTCCATAAACTCTGCAGTTTATTTTAAGTCAAATTTCACACACCATTGTGCTGCTGGAAAAACCTGCTAGTGTGTTAAACATGGGGCTGAATATAGACCCCACCAATGTGCCTGTGCTTGAGTAATGTTGGAAAAACGTACAACAGAGAACATTCCCTAAAGTTTAACTACCAGAGACATAATAATATTTAGACAAATTACAGAAGCTATAATTTACAATTTAAAGATGCTTGTCAAGACTTACAAGCTGTAGTGCATTGCTAACTTCCTGTTGTCTAATTAACATTATCTTGCAAACATACATGGATTAGCCATATGCATAAAAACATTTGTTCATTTTCAAATCTCTCTGCAGATTGACAGTGCTAAAGTTACTAATCTTACAGAAAATGCAGTCAGACATAATACAGAATCCATTTTTATATATTTTCAACTCATATCGTTACAGGTGACACCTTGAGATTGTCAGAAAAGAAAGACTGAAGGTTGAGAAGGTCATGACCTGTCTATATACGTATGGAACAGTGACGTTTTATAAATGTGGCCTTGCTGCTTGGTGACAGCCTAGTAAATGTTCAAGTGTTGGTTTGGATGATGGCTTAGATTTAAATTCTACCAAACACATGCAGCAGTTATTTTTTCTTGTGGAATGTTGGACCCTACAGATTGTCTTGTGTTGTTAGCAGTATTTAGACATTTCAGATGTCCCTCAATTTAAATAACCACATGCTAGTTAAATAAGGACATCTCTAGTTTTTTGATTTTATTCAAGAAATTGCATAATAGTTTACTTTCACATTTGATTCCTTATTTGTTCTGCTTGTGTCTTGATAAGACGAATAGATTTGCTTGTCAGAGCAGGATTAGGAAACAGATTTACACAAGTTCATGGATCTCCTTTGATCAAAGCACTAAAAGGTAGTACATTTAGTGGACTCCACTGTACTCCGCCCTACTGAAAATTAAAAAGAAGCACTGCCACATCAGAAAGTGACAAGCACAATAAGAAATATTATTTTACATGACTTACAAATACTCACTCATTTGCACAGATAGACATACAGAACATTACAACATACATTTTCTGATTAATAAACATATTTCTATGCGAAAAGAAGTAAATCTCAAAAGCACTGATAATACAATTGCAGATAAAACCTCATGCTTTTGTGAGTAAACACAATCTACTCTTACTGTGCTGTATACTGCATATAGGTCTCCATAATGTGTTCCATATATTATGCAAGTGACACAGATTCAAAACTGTCCTCCTGTAAAATATGACTGCATAAGTTGTTTGTAACAGCAGCAGAAAATGACCGAAAGACACATATTAACATAGGACAAAGTTTGACATTTAGAGCAAAGCAGAAAAAGACCAGCGCTCGAGCCACGTGTGAAACAACTCTCAGTTTCTGTCATTGTAACATGAGTAAACCTATTTATTTTATAAACCTAAGCGTGCTTACTTACACAGTTTTAAATTAGCTTGTTTTTGGCAGTTTGGGCCAAAAAAGTTGTGTTTGTGTCTTAGTGCAGTCACCATTATAAGATACAACAGCCACCATTTTGGTGGGTGAAATTGCTACTGCAGGAACTGTTTTAACAAGGCTTCTTTGAGTCATATGAGAGGGTAGGACCTAATGTAGTGTTTGTAGGTTGTTTTGACTGAAAGACTTTTAAATATGTATTATAGTCATCAAATGATTAAATAAGCACTGGTTAGGACATTACTAACTAATTTACTGTTATTAAATTATGCTGTTATTAAACAAGTGAAACTGACCAAAGTTTTCCCTTTATTTTAACCATTAACTTGATAAACAAGTGTATATAATTTTAGTGACAATCCCCTTTAAAGTTAAATACAATCTGTCTCTCGCACAATGTAGAATCTTTTTTTTTCATCAGAGCTCCACTGTGTATTGAATTAGTTCTATGTTTTCACACACACACACACACACTCATTTACAGTATGCTTTTATTCCCTTTTCCTCTGCTATTTGAATTTCCATTTTACTCAATTTTCTTTCAGTATTTCTCTGTACAACTCGTCCTTGTTGTTTTGCGTCCTCTCTTATTGTTGCTCCTTCTGCCCCTTCATCCGCATTTCCTTTTTTCCCTCTCCCTTCTTCCCCTCCTCTGCCTGCCACTCCATCTCTTGGTTTTGTTTCATGCTCGCATTCTCTCTCGCGCTCTCTCTCTCTCTCTCTCTCTTCGACAACACCCCCAACCACCCCAGAGACCAAGCTTGTTTACTCTGTCTCGGCTCTGTGCAGCTGTGACGGTAATCTTTCTTTCAAATATTTGTTTCTTCCATCTCCAGATTTCTTCTTTTCCCCTCCTCCTTCCCCCATTGCTGCCACCACAGTTGTACACCTCATTCCATCCTTGAAATCTAAAATGTGCTTCTTCCAACTTGGCTCCTGGGCACTTTGAGACTTGCCACCTTCAATTCACATCTACACAATGGAAGCGGTGAGCAAGTCGGGCACTCCGACGAGGCAAGCCGTAATTTTGCTCCTGAGGAATTCAATCAAGTAGCATGCCGTGTAGCTTGACTTTTGGCAGCCTTTCTGCTGCTAACCAGTTAGCCATGCCTGTCACCATCACTGGGCTCTGTATAGCCAAGGAGCTCCAGATGATGATGGATTGCTATAAAATGATAGCAGCCAAAGTAATTACCAACTTTTGGCTGTGGTGGAAATTCAACAGATAAGCTTCATTCCAGAGTAGTCCAGGTAGTGCCCGGACAAACAGGTGGGACACGCTGAGGGTCAAATCTTAATAGCTACTGACAGAAACATTGTAATGACACCTACAGTCGCATGTATACACACAATCTGATTTACACGGCATCATCTGATTATTCTCCTGACAACAACATCTAGGAGCCATATGGGAAAAGATATCCTTGAGACACACTAATAAATAAATGACAATTCACTAGTTCAGAGAGGAACTAGGATGTAGGCTGAACATTTTAGAATGAGTTTCTGATAATCCATTAGCAGCTTTTTACAGTGATGGTCTTGGATTTGGATGGTTGACAGAATAACTGGAGCTGAAACAGTAACATTATTGTAACCACGTTGCTTACGCTCACGGATCATGTTCAGCGAATCGTATATCCCTCAGAGATCACATAGTGACTCGCTAACCACGATCCCTACACAACTCATAAAAAATCAATGGCGCACGCTGTCAACATAAGCACTTACTAATGTTCTTCCTGTGCGATAGGACAAAATTAGATTGCAGCTGTGTCCCAGAATGGCGTGGCCAAGGCAGGTGAAGGGGATTGGGAATGACGGAGATTGAAAATTAATCAAATGACCCGACATGGGATCTTGGACATCTGCTGGAACCCACCAGGTTGTTCCTAAAGTGGCGGATAATTGGAGTGACAGGCCGTCTGTGTTCGAGATCATGACCTGGAGAAAAGGTTATTTGGCTCTGAATACAACAAAGCTACAACCGTTCAATCTGTCACAGGAGCTCTTTAATTAACTCTTGCATGCATATTTTAAGTACATTATATTTACATCAGAAAAGGTGAGTTTACTGCAGCAAAATGACATCACCAGTGTTGCTGATATTTCTTTGACATTTAGCTGAAGGCTAACAGTGGTCATATACAGCAATTTGTGAATCTCTCCGTCTCTTCTCTGTATAAACACCATATAGAAGAATATTCTCTCTGCTCAAACGGTGAATGGGATGCACACTAATGGAAGTCTGCACCACAATAACAAGAGCGAGTCACCCCTCTCTCTGTCTCTCTGGTTTCATATTTATATCCCTCTCTTTTAAATGTTGTGGGTCCCCTGCTAATCTTCCAGACTAGAATAATGTAGATAGCGCATGTGTATTATTGCTCTGTCAGCTACTTAACCAGACCCTTTTTAGCACTGCATTAAAGTTTCTTTCTTTTTTTTACATTTGGTTGCTGAGCCAAAACTCTTCCACTCTCACATTTTCAGCTTTGTGAATAACTGGAGAAACTTCATAAAAGCACGTTTGGCTCAGCATAAAGTTTACACTGTATGTATAAGAAGAGTATAATACTGTTGATATCTACTAAAATTACTACTAGAAGAAAAACTACTACTTAAAAAAACTATACAAATTGCATATTACATTATTAAATACATACAATTCAGTGTCAGCTAAACTTGCAGAAGGTGTGTAAAAAAACCCAGTAAAACATCTAACAACTTAATTTTTGGGATGAGTATTTTCTTATGTGATTTGGGGGTCTAAGGACAGAGGGTATCATTGTAAAGCAGACTGTAAAGTCCATAGAGGCAAAGTTAATCTTTAACATTTTGTGGTTAATTTCTGTTGATTCAACAATTGATTTTACAACACTGATCAATTTGCTTTAATGCTGATGCAAAGCACCTTGAATTAACAGTGCTATATACATTATATAAATCTTTTATGTAGGTTAGTATGATGACTGGGTATAAAAAGAGCATCCCAGAGGGACTGAGTCTTATAGAAGTACAGATGGGACATCAGTCTGTAAAAGATTATGCAAGAGACAAGACCAAAAAATTGCTGTGTTCTGCATTAAAAACACACATGATCCTGTAGTGTTAATCACTGCATGGGCTCAAGAAAGCCTCCTAAAACCACTGTTAGTGGTTCATTGCTGCATCCACAAATAATTCACCCTTTCTTAATATTCTTGAGGAAGGAACAGTTAAAAGTTATTGATTAGCAGATCTAAGCTAACACAAGGTCTTATTATACACACAGGGGTTCAGTGAGAAGCTAGTCCTTCAAGAGCTTTTAAACCATATAAAACAATCTTAAACTCAATACGATATTTAACCAGAAGCCAATGCAGTGATATCAGGACGGAGGTCATCCTATCTCTTTTCTTTGTTCCAGTTAATAGTCTAGCCGCATTCTGCACCAGCTGCAGACGCGACAGAGCAGACTATCTATTCCAATCTAAATATAACAGGAGTTGTGAATAAACTATTTTCTCAGGCAATTTACACAGAAATTGCAGTTTTGAAATAGGATGATAGTTGGCCAATTCAGAACTATCCAGGTTGGATTTTTTTTTAATAAAGGGTTGTACAATAGCATGCTTAAAACAAGGTGAAACACTCTAATCACCCAGGCTGCTATTTATGATTAAGCAGATTGTTGTACCAACCATATCCAGAACTTCTTTTAAAAATGTGTTGGTATGATGTCAAAGGGAGAGGTAGGGGATTTTGTATGTAAGATAACTTCAAAAAGAGAAGCAAAAGTCACAAGCACATAGAAGGTCACGTAAGCTTCTGAGAATTTTCTGGCTGTAAAAGAATGGAGGAAAAATAAGAAGAAGGTATTTTCTGTTTGGAGCAGGATGAAACACACAGCTAAACTTTATGCAATGATGATCAGAAATACCAAGGTCCTCAACATTCAGTGCTAAAATGCCTAAAGCCTAAAGTGTGAAAAGGCTAGTGTGTGACCTTGACTAAGAGTTTGGCTGGTCACATGCTGAATGAAGTTAAAAGACTCCACAGTGACAGGAGAATCATTAGCACTGGCATTAGCATTGTTATCCACGTAATAATTCAAATTCTGTCATAACGTAAAGTAACAGAAGAGACCAACTCTCTGAAAACTCTAATAGAACTGCTGTAATCCTTTTTGGAGGGTGGTACACTGTGATTCAGTTTTGATCATAGAGGCTGGAATACTCTTTAAAATCACTGGGGATGCAAGTGAGACATTCCCTACATAAAACCGTGAGGCTTTCCGTCCAACCTGAAAGTCTTTGGTGAGTTAAAAAGAGTTGTGGAGGAAAAACTTCTACAACCTGTTTCATGGAGAAATAAAATATCTAAACAAGCAAGAGAAATAAATAATTTGAAATAAAGGACTTATTTGAGATAGACCTCCCATTTATTTTTATATTTCATATTAGACAACCTGGCTGATGGTGGAAGGGAACCTTTAGCCACAGGAGGAGAAGACTTTAAAGTTATATGGTTTCTTCTGTCTCTTCTGTTTGAAAATACTGGGCCTAATACCAATAACTGAGTGAGTAAAGTTGAGTGAGTAAATGAGTAAGTTGTAAGGAGAAGGTGTAAATGAGGGGGGGCGGACTGCAAGTTGCACAAGTAAGTGCACTGCGGAACAGTTTGAGATGATGGGGCAGAGGAACTAGTGGGATGGAGATCACCTGCGTGAGAAGTAAACAGTCAGTCACGTGGATGTGCTTGTACTACACGCTGAATGTATGCGGCCAGCAATTCAGCAGCAGGTTTGTTTGGGTAGATTCCATCTCTTCTATAATGAGGAGATGTTTCCAGAAGAGATTAAAATTGTTATTAAAAGCAAAATTGCAGGTAGGCAGGCAGATTGAAGCTAAGTGTGGAGGCTGAGTAGCCTGCTGAAATGCTCCACGCTGCCACTTATAGTGGGAATAGGCCCAGAGACAAATCTGGACTTTCCACCCTGCATGAGAGCATTAAAAACCAGGCCAAAGTCCATTTTGATCAGCTCAGAGTGTTTGCAAGTGACATCACTGGAGCCCACATGAAGGATGATTATTTTAACAGATTCTGGGAGAGATGGTAATACATTTTGGAGCTTGTCCAAAATGACAGGAATTGTTGCCCCAGGATATGTGTGTGGTGTAATGTGTGGTGGTATTAAAAAACACTGATATAGAATCACTGATAATGAAAGTGGCAGGGGACAGGTACACTGAGGAGGACGCTTACCTGTGGCATCTGTAACTGTGAGTTGACAGGTACATGCAAAATCTGAATGGAACGTTTCAGACTGGAGTGGATATTTTCCTGTTGGCGTCCAGTCAGAGGTATAGAGGCCTCCTGAATTTTTCCTCACAACCCTTTTCAACAACCTGCGATCTGATGAGCAGGCGGCCCCCTTTTCACGTGAAACTGGCCATTTATGGCGGTGACTCAGACCAGGCGACGGGGACCTGGACGCAGTACTGCACCAGCCGATACACAGCCAAAGTCAGGTGAGGGATCTTCATCAGGTGAAATGCGGGATGCAGGGCACCAGTGGAATTGTCCATGGAGGAATCCGTGCAAAGCAGTTGGACAGATTTAGTGGCTGTGGTTCCAACAGAGTTCTTCTTTGTGCCACCGACCACTTCAGCCCATAGTGGGACTATCCCAGGATCGGAGCGGATGAGTGTGAAACTGTGGATGGGAGCCTTAGCTCTGGCTCTGAAGTGATTCCACTCATCGCACTGAGCTGAATCTGTCACCATATGCATAGCTCCACTAGGAAATCCAGGCCTTCTGGTTCAGTTTCCATATGAGCAGCTACTTGGACCCTAATGTTTGTCTTGACCCCAGCGTAAGGAGACTCCAGTCACGGAAGTGTGGTGGCCAAGTCCGCCCAGACCTGTGTGGAAAATATTCCGGCAGACAAGGCAGCAAACCCAAGACTTCACCAACAAAATGGCTTCTACAGAGGCAACAGATACAAAGTAATCTATCATTTTCTTCTTCTCCTGCATTTAGGGAGTAAGTGAACTGACTTACAGTCTTTACAGTGAACATTAGAGCAGACCACCACGTTGGTCATCTTGTCGTCTGGCAAACACTCCAATGGATGCTCTGTATTTACATCCTACACTGCATCCAAACTTTTTTAGAATCAGGTGTGTAGATTAAATGACCAGAATTAGTTGGATTCAGACATTCATTTGATTTCACAGACGCACATGTTCTCTAATTAGTGAGATTTACTGATACATTGTATAATTGTTATTACTAAATATTTAGATCTGCCATTTACCTTCAGCTAATTTGCTCATGTAGCTCTAGTGTCTTATTCACCCTGAAAAGAATGTGACTGAGAAAGAAACGTTTATTAGATTACATTTAGAATCAAGATTCATTCCCTTAGATCCAAGTTTCAGCTGCCAGTAACTGCATTGTGAGACATTTTGTTTTATCCCTCAGAGTAGTTTAACAGTAGGTAAGACTGAGTGTATGTAAACAGAGTTGATGTGGAACAATGAGTGTCCATAGTTCATCGTTCTGTTGTGATACAGAGAGCTGATTCTGTCAAATCAAACTACTATCTTTGTGATTAAGGTGATTGTAATTCTGACTGCCCTTGCACTCGTCCTTCCTGTCTCCTGGTTAGCATCTGCCCAGCCCCATGAGGTTTGACATCCATTAGCTCCATATGTCAGCATAGCCTCCTGCTACTTCACAGCTCCCAGACAGGTCATAGATTTGGCTCCTGGCAGGCAGAGATCAGAGGAAGAGTGATTGAATGACAGGAGTTTGATCAAAGTCTATATACACAAATAAACTCACACACACACGCACACACTCAGGAAATCCTCGTGTTTCCCTCGAGTACTTGGAGATATTTCGTGACGGCTCCATTAGATGAAAGGCCCTAACAGAAATCCTGCACAGATGCCTCCTTGCCTCCTCAGTTTCCTCCACCGTAGGTTTGTGGCGAGCGGATGACGATAGAGATGTAAGCCAGAGAGAAGAAGAGGGCCCTTTTCATTTAATTTCTTCTCTAGTTTACGTGGGCGAATTTCTCCTATTGCCCAGCATGTTTCCCTTCCCATGGTGTTTGTTTTTGTGGGCAGACTGCCTTATTGAGGGCAGGGGGTAGCGCGAACGGGAGGGAGAGCCTCCGTTCAAACAGATGATTCGAAAGAGTGGAGCTGGCGTTGATGTCCTGAAAGCAAATTCTTCTGAAAACCAACACCGAGCAAAAACACAACGGCAGTGTGTTTGTGTGCTTTTGAAGAATATAGATTCAAACGGAGAGAACAAGGCTGCCAGCGTCGTCTGAGCTTGACTGTGTCTGTGGACGCCACAATTGTGAACGTGTGTACCGTTCATATTTACAGACCTAATTAAAACCCAAACCAAGATGCTGGCGCTTGGTTCAGATGGCGAAATGATCGGCTCAAGAAGCCTGTGAACGTCTCAATCTGCTCAAATCCACAGCCAGCCGACGTCCTTGTGTGGGAGAGATCTGGTCACCATGGGGATGAGACAGACTGCATTATCTGCACAGTGGCTGTCTAGCACAAGGGATTGCTTGATGGAGGGACGGACAGGCAGGCAGCAGGATAAGACATGTCCTCCTTTGGCGTCAGAGACAGAGTTTGCCATCTTTGATTCTATTTGATGTGCTGTGTGTGTTGATGTGTAGCACATATTTTAAAGAGTGGTGCATCTTCAAGCACTATGCAACTTTAAAGCACTATACAACTTTAAAATAACTCAAATATTACAGTCTGAGGGTTGCTTTCATCCCAAAGTGAGTGTTGCAGTGATGTCAGGAAAGTTTGAGGTACTTTGCTTTGTATAGACCAGTAACAACATTTTTTGGCGCAAACCAACAGCAGAAATATCAAACTAGAAATAATGAAGCAAATCAAAAGAAACAAGACCCACTATGACAAACACAGGTAATTGGGTCATAATTGGTCTTTTCCTTGCTGCTCAGTGTTTTATTCCAGGTTTTAATGTAGTTTTATTTCGCCGTTGTTCAAGCACGTACAGGATATATGACCGCCTGTTTATCACCACACAGGACAGGGTTCATATGCACACAAGGAAATAAACTGGTGCATGTGTAAACCTTCGTGTACAGTGGTGCTAACTGGCAAAATGAAACTAAATTAAATACCAAAGGGCAAGAAAATGAAAAGGAGAGCTTTGGTTTTCAATAAACTGTAATGTTTTAGATCTTGATTTAACTTCTTGTTTTGCTCTTCCTCTCTTGCAGGTATTCCTAGTACCATTGGTCCAGTTAGTAAGTAAACAGTTACAAATTAACTATATGAATGCTTGATGCTTTGCGTTGCCTCCTGTGCCACCCTTCGCCATACATCCTTGAACATATGGCCAAATGTTCATTTCTGATTTTAATCTCCTTACAAAGGATCACTCAGTAATTGTTGCTGATCCCTTTTTTGGGAAGAAAGGCAAACAGAAGCTGGGAGCTATGTTGTCATGATATGTACATATTAATTTACTTTTCCCAGACTCAACTCAAACAGATAACACTTGCCTGGCTCTGCATGTTGAATGTCATTTGTTTTTTCCCTCTCCCATGCATTATAAATAAATGGCATCTAGACTTTATTAAAGTGCCAAGACCTCTCTGGCAGTATGATGTCACAGGAGGTCATTTTAATATAAGCCACAAGCACCTCGGCTCGTATTATCTTCCTCAACCAGTAGCCCTTGAGGAGGAGGAGGAAGAAGAGAGGTGCCATGTCTCAGGTTACCGCTGCCTGGCAGGCGTGTGATGCAGGAACCATAGGACTGTATTGAACAAGCCAAAGTGCATTCACAGCCTGGCTCAATTCTCCTTAATCTTTTATCTCATTGCCCCATTCTTACTTCAGTTCCCAGGGCAGCAGATTGATTAACAAAGTGGCCCCTATCTGTCCCACTCGGGACCCACATAGACTGGATGGTTGCACATTTTTGATCAGTTTGCTCAGAAAGAAACTTACCAGTTAAAGGATCACGAGGATGCTAAAGAAATCCTTCAATTATTGTCTCTGTAGTAGAAAGGTAATTGTTTTCACTACAGATTCAAATGTATAATTTTTGCAAAGATACAAAGATTCCTTAGTGTTACATTTTTATAAGAGACAGTTACAGCAACCAAGACCTTTTCATTTTGTGTTAACACCAGCTTGAAAACCTTAACTAGACCTTTAATGAAAAGAATTCAGTATTTCCAGAAAACAAGAAGTTAGTTTCAGCTTCATTAGATGTTTTAGCTTCGTTAGATTGAGACCAACATATTGCAATATTCTACTACATACTACAATATAACATATTGACTTATCTATATATTTATATTTATATATATATATGACATATTTTCACTAGAGATTTGAATTCAGGCCTTCAGCATTGGAAACACAACGTTTATGTTCTTAGGTTCACATCCAAATTACACAATGTTTTCAAGGCTTATTATGATATTAATTAGATTTTAAATCTTCAGGAATAATACTACTCTGCTACTACATCTCAGAGTTGGTAGAAGTACACAAACAAGTACACAAGTACTCCTCTAAGAAAACAACGTCCAATATTACACCACACCTGCAGTAAAAGTAACATTTAACAATATTTAAATTATGGTGGAGTAAAAGTAAAATAAAATGAAAGTACTTTAGCAATTTACAAATACCTCAACATTGTCTATACCTGAGTAAATATACGTCTCTACTACTCCAACAACAATTGCAATAAAAATATATTTAATAATATTATATATATTTAGGCCTGGCCTCAGTCCTGTGTGTCCTCAGATCATTTAATATATACTGTAGATACATTATGCATGATCTGATATAAACAGTGTACAACAACAACAACAACATGTACAGATGCTTTTTTTTTCATTCTTTATTATTTATTCATTTGTTGTTTGCTATAACATTAAGATTAAGGTCAGTATTCCCTTTTTTATTTCAGAAGACTAAATAAAAAAGTCTTTGTCACATTAGTTGGCTTCATGATTGGAAACACTGGCAGTGGTGTTTTACTGGAATGCTGTTAACTGTTCTGACATCAGTGTAACACATGCATCCATGATCTAAATGTGCATTTTTCAACTATGCTATGTGAACACGTGTCCCTGTAAATGAAACCACTTTCATATGGCTTCAGTTATTACCTTCAATCAGGAGGAGTTGCTGACTCTGATTTTCAAATTGATGCTCACGTCTTGCTTTCACTCTACATTTCATGCTCAAGCGTGACCCAGCCAAGGTTTACCAAAGGACACATGCGCGACACGTGCACACTTGTTTTCATCATTTAGGGGTTAAGATGGCCGCTGGGCAAGTTTCCCAAAATGTGCAATATGAGACACAGGGTGCAGACAGATTGTTCCCCTGTGTTTTTTTAATCAGGCTTTAGTGTGGTGGCTTACACAGGAATCAAACACTGGTTGTAAAGTTTGATGTCATGAGTCAGAAATGGACATGTGGCTAAGAAGACAAAACCACCTGCCCCTGCTCATCTTCCACTGTTGCTCCTCCACGCACCTTAGAAAAAATGTTTCCATCCCATGCATGGCCTGCCTAGATCTCAGTGTGTGTGCATGCTCTTCATATATGCTGCATACACATGCATACATATTCACAACAGTCCTCTCTGTCCCATCCAAATGCCAGGCCAGACCATATCCAACGGCTGTCCTCAAATCCACTGTGGGGAGAGTGTGCATGCTGATTAAGTGTGAGTGTGTGTGTTGGGTAGGGGTGGGAGATGGGGTGGGGAGAAAGGACACTCTGACAGACCCAAGTCTTCATCCACATTGGCCCACGGGGATTTTGGCTGTAGTGTCACAGCAGCCGCTCACAGTAAAAACAAACACTGTTTTTTGTAAAACTCTGCAGCTGTATGTGCGTTACTTATTAAGAAAAGCAAGAATAAAGTGGACAGATGGAAGGTTAGGCTGTCCTTGAAGCTAGGAAAAAGAAATGAAAGCAGCGCACTTTTCATGTTGTTGTCTGAAGGTAATTGAATTCCTTATTGACTTTTCTCAATTCTATTTCAAGTTTATTAAGCCAGGCAGAATTGCCTAATGCAGACCATTAAAGTGAAATTAATATTTAAAAAAAACAATTCTGCCTCTGCAAGATTGCATTTCATTATGGGTATTGCATTGATTAAAATCCGTCACCACTCATTTAGCTCACCTTACCTGAATATCCCGCATAACAAAATAATTAATGGAAGCCAGATGTGTATTACATCCAGTCAACTGCCAACACAGAACAATTAAAACTGAACTTACTTTACCAATTAGACGTTATAGATGTCGACAGTGTGGTTTGCTCATGTGTTTTATTTTTTTATCATATCAAATGTTGCTGTCATAGATTAATTGTTCAAGTCCTCATTAGTCAGTTTTGTTTCCAGGCAAACAGCTCCTTCACTAAATGCCTAACAGAGTTTGACTGGTGATGTGGTGTGCCCTTTTTCTTCAGCTCTTCATTTCTTGATCTGTCATTCTTAAACAGCGTCTCATCAAGTGCCTCGGGTGACGTTATTACACCCCAACTGCCAACCCCGGGGTTGTCGCCATCGTCACATATGGCAGAATCCCCTAACAGGAACAATTATAAGGTGTTTTTGGAAGGAATTTAAGGAAAATATAAGAGAGACGTGAGACATTACGTCATAATGTTTTGTTCAAGCTTTCTGAAAACAGTGACTGGTAATGCCACAGCAGGGGCAGATCTGCACAGGAGGTAATGGGGGGCAGCTGCCCTCCTATTATTGTAGAGATTGCGCATCAGATACTTCCCTACTCCTAAAATACTCACTAAAATAGTTTAGTTCCTTAAGCTCTAAGAATAAACTGACAAATATGCACTATCCATGCCCATAAACGGTTCAAATCACTGAAATGAACAAAACAAAGGAAAGTTAATAATTATAAATAACTTCTTAGACTCACCACAGTTTAAAAGCTTTATTTAGATATCCAGCTTCACTTTTACATGTTATTTACTGGTTTTAATATTCTATGTGAGCGTGTGTGTGTGTGTGTGTGTTTTATGTTAGATTCTACTGTCTGAAAGTGTTAAGTTGCTACCTTTGCCAACTTAGCAAACTTAAATTTTAAACTTCTGAATTAAAATTTAAGAAATAAAGAAAAAAAAAGAAAAAAAAAAACCTTAGCTGCTATTGACAAACATGCAGAGTAGTATCCATTCACAGGGACTCCTTCCAAAATATCTTGCCAACGCTTTAACACCCTATGTAAGTTTTCTGGATCCGCCCTTTACCATAGTGTGTCGACATGCTAAGCTCAAAGCTAATTTTATATTAAATTCCAATGCAGCAAAAAAGGTTTGCAGTAACCAGTCGTATATAGTTGGGGTAACAGGCTTCTTGCCAAGATGCCACTCGACGTTAATTACCAACGATCATTAGCCACGACTGCATGATTCGTGGAGTCAGTAGGAACAGGAAAAAAAAGGTCAAGTGAAGAGGATCCATTCTCCTCTCTTTTGCTTGAGTCCTCTCCATTTCCAACCGCAAAGTATTTTCCTGACACGGAAATACTGACTTGTATGTAATTACGAGGTTATGCTACCCACAGCAGTCCGTCATTCCTGCCACACCTGCCATTATTTATTCATTGTTATTCCTCCACCAGAAATACACTGTAATTAGATATTGATTACATAGTCGATGTGATGAATTAAACAAAATGCCCCCTAATGTCCTAATTTGCTATACATAGTTAGACATAGTTAGCTTGCATAAATCATGCCTTAAATGCAAGGTTTAAGGGGTTTGTCTTTTTTTCTTCAGTTTGTCACTCATCATTGCCATTTCCATGAACACACACACAGACACACACACACACACACACAGCAAGTTCATGGAAGTCACACAAATTACATACAGCATCTCTCCAATGTCCTTTAACGGGTCTTTGGATATATTCTCTTTGCTCGCCCATGTCCAGCCCTGCCCCCCATCGTATTTGCTGTTACCTGATTTACTGGTTTGAGTCATGCAGGACATGTCCGTGTCTCCAGTTGTGTGTGTCACTTACCACATAGTCCCCCTCCCCTTCCTCCTCCCTCCCCTTCCTCTAGACTATTTGTCAAGTGCATCACACAAGTGCACATGAATAACTCCTGGTTTCTCTCAATTGCACGCAGTTCGGCCGAACGTGTCATCCCTAGGTGTCGCTAACCGAAAAGAAGGTAGGCATCTCAGATTATGCAACAACTATGTTTTTTCACAGATTCATTTAACTCCAGTGTTTATATAGCAAACACCAATTCTTTGGTAGTTAAGAGTGTTTGTGGGTGGCACCTGCGCCCTTGGGAAACCAAAAAGCTTGTCTCATAAAGAATGAGAGGTTTTGGCTCCTTCGGCAGAGGCTTGTGTAATCATGCCACACTCATGTTCCAAAATATTGCAGTGCCGTGCCTTATCTTGCATGGTGCTGTACGTTTATACAGTATGTACACACTGGATTTTAATTACACCTTCCAGAGATTCCCAGGTCCATCTCAGCAAAGAGGTTTGATACTGCTTGTATGCAGATTGATATTAGATTAGTAGACGTGATGTGTAGTCAGCTCACCAACAACCAGCACATCAGAACCTTCAGATCTGTGTTTCCATGACTGCAGCGAAACACACTGTGTATGTATCAGGGGCTTACAGTATGTCAGCCAGTGTAACAGGAAAGCCTGGGCCTATTATTTCTTTTTCCCCACTGTGGATGATGTGTCCACTGCGAGCTAGTTTCCTTACCTCCTCCTGTGCGCAATTTTAAAGGATGGACATCGTTGGCTGGTTTCCACCAAGGCTTGGCAGTTTGTCAGATAGTTTCTGTCTGGGGGAACATGCGCAGAGGCTTTTGAATTTTACAAAGCATTATTAATGAAATAAAGCATAAAGGAGAGACCATGATATTATTGTTCTGCATCTGAGGCATTTGTAACAGATGCTTCTACATGCAGCCAACTTCACTTGGCACCATCACATTTTAATTCCCAATGCCATCATTCATCATTACAGTGTATATTTATTTTTTTAATAATTACTATTATTATTAAACATGATGCTCAGTTTTAATTCTCTAACATTACATGTTTTGTGTTTAATTGCAATATCATGTTTTTTTTGTTTGTTTTTTTCTTCTTTTAATTTGTCTAGTAGCTCCTCAAGTTGCATTATCCACTGCCCCCTCTGTCCACGTTGCAAACAGCAAGCGAGGTAGGAGCTCTGGAATTCATTGAATACTTAGCCCCCCCTCCACACAAACACACACACACCTCCCACCAAGATGACACCCAAGCCTTCTCACTGTATGAACTAATGTGTCTGTCTGTAAGCCCCCTAACACTACAACACTCACCCAATGCTCAGTGCTGGACTGATGGATCTCGCTGTATGGGGAACGTTGAGGATTCATCCAGGGATTGTTTCTAAACACTATAAAAGTCCCCAGGAATCACATCTTTTTCAGTGCAAATAAAGTGGGCATGTTTGAGTCGACAACTATTTTGGGGGAACGTGTTTCCGAGACTCGAGACTTTTTATTCCCAGCGCGTGCATGATTTATGACCTCAGCCTATTTCCAGAAAGGAGAGATTATTTGTCTTTTGAGAGTATGTCTGCAAGAGTGAGGCATCTAATGTAGATAGCTTACACTTGGACAAGAGTTTCTGCTTTAGGTGAAAGGTAGAGTAGAGTAGACTGCTCCTTCATTTTCAAGCCTTTTCGTGTTGTTAGTGGCTGGACAGAGAGTCTTGACCTCAATACACATCCTTAATAACCACAATCCCTTGGACGAAAGCCCCATCCGCCATTCCCCTCTATTCCGGATCGGTGAGTGGGCTTTGTGTCCAAGCCGCTGCCAGCGAGGCTTAAGGGTCACATCTGTCTGCACTGTGACACATGGTGTCAGTGGCCACTCAGCGTAGCAGACTGATCCTCACTTGGAGAGAGCTGAGCCAGGCCCTCCCCTCCCATCCTGCACCCCTTAGGGCAGGGCTGCCAGTGACTATCATAAACTGCAGCGTGAGATTTTGCACTCCAGCTACAACTCCACACTTCTAATTTAGCTTGACAGAACACTGCATAGGAGACAATGACACACTCTGCAACCCACCATACACTCACTTGTCTTACTGAATGCCTTTAAAAGAAGTTGGGTTGTTATAAGCAGAGATGGCAGAAGTACAATAACTCAATACTTTAGTAAAAGTGCAAGTACTTGATATAATTACCACCTGCAATTTCATTACTCAAAGTAAGAAAGTATCAATTATATGTTTTAAAATTCCTTTATTAATTTACTTAAATAAATAAATAGTCTGAGTCTCAAGTGTCAAGTATTTCAAACACAACAAGAATGTACAGACCTAGTCCACATTTGTTGCCTCTTAAATAAAGTTTCTGCAGGAATCTAACATGTTCAGCTTTTATGTTTAGTTCATGTACAGATTCAAGGAAAGAACCACTTCAAAAACCTTTGAGAATTCATCCAACATTCATTTAATTTCTTTTATTTAGAAAATGTATTTTCAGTTTATATAAAGAAAAAATGTTTGGGGCTGCTTAGCAATGAAAGTTGTAATGGTTACCAAAAAATAATGAGCAAAGATGTGTGTTACTATGGCAGATGGTGTGAAACAAAAGCAGGAGCTGTCAAGTGACAGGAAGGAATGTGTGTGTGTGTGTGTGTGTGTGTGTGTGTGTGTGTGTGCGTGCGTGCGTGCGTGCGTGTGTGTGTGTGTGTGTGTGTGTGTGTGTGTGTGTGTGTGTTTAGTGTTTTCAGTCATTTTACAGTAGGCTGTATGAGATGGAAGTGGTGGTTGAACGGCAGTAAGCCATAAACAGCAGCTCACCTACTGGTTATTTATAGCCTTACATATGCAAATGCATATCGACTTTTTAGTTTTTGGAATTTGAATTCGTCAGCATTATAATGTACATCTCGTCCTCACTCATGATGAACTATGACATTTAAGAGCTCGGTTACACATAACAATTCAGAATTTTCCCCTGACAACATTCCCTGGGTTGAAAGATCCATTTCATTCATGGTTTGACTTGCCTCACACCGTGTGGTGTTTCGTCATGTGACCGTGTCTCTGTGCCATCATTCGGAGCCTTATTCTCGCTTTATGTTGTGGTGTGCTTGAAGTGATGTACCCTCTCTGAGTCCTACTAACACCGTGCCTTTCTTGTGTGATGTCTTTTTCTAACTCTAGCTGTGACCGTGACAGACTAATCATGAGCCGCCCTCACTCTCATCACTCCCCTAGCATTGCTTCCTCCCAGTCTCCATTTTTACCCTTGCATGCTGCTGCGCCTCGCTCAGATTTTTTGCTAACCTCACCGCCGTGGCACTCGCAGCAACAGCAACAGTTTCTACACTTCCTAGGACAGAAGCAAATCGAGGCCAAACTGATCTTTATGAGAAGGAAAATACCAGTTTTGGGAAAAGTAACAGGTTATTTAAAAGACCACGGAAGTGTACATCATGAAATTGATTTATGACGCCTCCCGCGTCTCTCTCTCTCTCTCTCTCTCTGTTCACGTCGCTTCCTCTCTTGTTGCAAGACTGCGAATGCTTCAGCCACTCCAACCGATGCAGCTACATCGAGCTGCTAAACACCGTCATTTGCGTGAGCTGTAAGCACAACACTAGAGGCCAGCACTGCCAGCTATGCAAGCTGGGCTACTACCGCAATGCCTCGGCAGAACTGGATGATGAAAATGTGTGCATAGGTTAGTCCCCCCACCTGGGACCCTTCATTGCCGTCCTGCTTTCACCCACACCCACAGATACACACACACACATTACTTTCACCCCCTGTCTTAGACTTGTCATCTGAGAAAGTGTCACCTTTCATCTCCCACTGCTTCACCATCCGTATACTCTCCATGTTTTTCAGTGGTCTCCACATCTTCCTCTTTTGCCTCTTTCTGCTTTCACACAATGATGTCATTCATTATCTTTTTTTGTGAAATTGGATCTTCTGTGGAGGACACTAGTTTAGTAAGACATCTGAAGATAAAGAAATGTTTAGTCTTTAAGGTAATTCTATCTGCAGACTGATTCAGAGTTAATACATCTGACTTTCAAATGGACCCTGAACTATTTAGAAATGGTCAGAACAGCAAACTTTCAACATATATCTTCATGGGTGCGCTTTCATTTGTGGCACTGTTTTTGTTTCCCAACAACTTGTTCTCCACCCTTTAGTTTTTAATACATTTTCACTTTGCACGTTTAAAACAAACCTGGAAGAGTCACTGCAGAGAGGGCACACAGAAACACATCAATGTGGAGTGATGACTTCATATGTGATGTAAGCAGGCAAATCCGATTTCTTTTCACAGTTTGAGGTTTTGACTGGTTCTGTTTTTAATGTTTGCCATTTATGGCACCATCATTAGTCTGTCCAATCTATTTACCAGCACTTCCAAAAGTAACAACATTACTATTAGTTATCTTCAATATGTCTCTGCCTAAGTCACATTTTGGTGCAGATTAAATAAAAGAGATGCGTTAACATGGGCGTTTCAAGCAGGTGACAAAGATCAGGGACAAAGTCAAGATTAGCTGAGCTTTGTATTTGGGTGCAGGTAGACGTCAGCTGGTAGACATCAGTTGGTTATGGAGGTCATATGTAAATAATGTGTTATACTACATGCCTGCAGAAAGATGGTTTGATGGTATTTATGTGAGAGCTAGCTCAGGTTTCTACAGTCATATATGTCATTTCTTGATTTTTAATAGAATTTTACTGGAGAAATAGAATACAGCTCCTTTCCCTCTGATGATGCAAGCAAAGCTCTGGTAACCTTATAAAGTCAAATCATGACATTGCTATTCTAAAATTCAGCTTCTTACAATAATAATTATAAACTAGGCTTAAAATGTTGGCTAAAGTTAAACACATGTATTGTGAGTAAATACAGTACATACATTATAGGCACAGGTAATTTTACTTTCTTTTTTTAATAATTTTATTATTTTTACTATTTACTGTTTACCTAAAAAAACACATATGATACAGACTTCAAATTGTGATGTCAGTTAGATTAAAGGTCATTTTCATCTGGTGTTTCTGTTATTTTGTCCATTACCTTTACCTAGGCATTTGTACACTACATCATCAGTTTCTCTTAAAAAAAGTGTGAAAAATACTTTTGCCGTAGTTCCTAATGCAATAGTTTGGTTCCCTATTGAATTCTGAAGCCAACATGTGGAGTGAGAGTTCAGTGCACTCAGTGCCAGGTGCATTTGTGAGTCCTGAGGGGGGAGTCTGACAAGCAACAAGAGTTCTGCGAGAAATGTCATTGGGAAGTCACACGGCCAGTCAGAGGTGCCACACAAGTGCATATGTCATATACATGAAATGGCCTCAGGAGAAGCAGCTGAAACCTGTCACAAGGCGTTAAGAGTCAGCGAGGCGTTACTTCATGCAAAAACTCGCCGGCACCCTGCCTCTCTTTCGCCGTCACCTCTCTCCTCTTGCCTGACCCTCGGATGTCACTCGTGTGCAGGCAGCACGGCCACAGAAGGTGCAATGTGATGGTCAGGGACGGTCAGAGTAGGTGACACTTTGACTACTGAGTGCTCCAGTCACCGTGAAAAGCTAGAGGGTCAGCTGAGCATGGGACACTAGAGACTCCACAGGCCAAAGTCGATTTTTTAAAACTTATCACAACTAAAGGCATTTTCTTCTGTTAGAAATAAAGAAGTAAATAAATTAACATAACAGTTATAACGAGGGACAGTGCTAAGAACTGACATCTACTATTACAACAATGCCCATTTCAATGAACTGTCCTGTCATCCCTCTTAAACTATAACAATCTTTGTTTCATACCATTAATCCAATGTGTGCTCATCACATTACCTGCCTCTTCTTTCCATCTTTTTTTATCTCCACCTGTATGAATGAATCACATTTTACACATTCATGTCCAGATTAGACGTTACCCGAAATCAAAGCTACTGCTAATGCTTTGCATATTTGCACATTGCTCATTGAACACCTATGTAACAGTGAGAAACATTGCATAATTATACATCTGCTGTAATAATTACAATGTGTACACACATCCAACTTCATTGTTTTTTCCATTCTGTCTCCATTACAGTTGAAATGGTTGCATTTTTTCCTGTATGACTCTTCAAATCTAGTCACATGTCTTCCCACTTAAAAATAATCAAGCACCTTGCTGAGCTTCTGATAGAACTTGAGGACTGTGGTCCATGCTGTGGGGATGTGGAAGTAAAAGCAACACCTTGTTTCCAGCCTGTGTGTGTGTCTTGTTTTTCCAGAGTGTAATTGTAATCCCTTTGGCTCAGTCAGTGATCGCTGTAATGGCACAGGATTTTGTATATGTAAGGAGGGCACTACAGGGCCAAAGTGTCAGGAGTGTCTACCCGGCTATTTGTGGGACGATGGCTGCAAATGTAAGTAGAACCACAACTCCCCACCTCCCTCCCCTGCAGCTCCTTACTGTCTTCAGCTCTGTCTCTCTTTGCTCAGTCTCTGATTTCTGTTCTCTGTGTGAATCTTGAGCTTCGGCTGAAAGTATGTGCAGCACACGTGCAGGACCGCCTTATAAAATGCAGCCCAAACTGATAACATGAGCTAAACCAATATATTGGGCCATTTGGGTCACTAACTGAACCTGCATTTCACAGTCACTGCAGCTGTGTTAACAATGTAATATCAGCACGTGCCCTGTATGGTTCAAATAGAGAAAAAGGCAACGGCATGGAAGGACTGCTCAGAAACACAGTTATCCAGCTATGTTGCACATCCGCACAACAGCTGAGTTAATATTGACTGCCGGACAGGCTGTTCTGATCTGTTTGAGTAGCCATCAACCCCATGATAGTCCAGGACAATGTCATCCAATACCAACATTTTTTAAAGGCGTATGCAGGTCATTTTGAGTTGCAGCCCATTTATTACCATCTGCTGCTTATGTTTCTCCTGGTCCTGGTCATTTGCAATGCATGCCCTGTGTAGTCATTTCATTTTTCAAATGTCAGTGACAAACCTACAGGAGGTAGACAAAATAAAGTGCACACCTTTGACAAGTTTCAGGAATGCTCCTTTATACTCCTTATTCATCGTGTGCTGATTTAACACTCACACATAACTTATTGTCAGACCAGCTGATAATTGCTGCTAATTGGTATTTGACCAACCGTGACCCAGTGGTTTGTAACCGTGACTAGGTTACTTCAGATTTATAGGCTGCATTCACAAGGTGATGAAACCTGTCTGCCTGCCTCCTGTAGCTCAACATTAATCTCTGTCCCGGCTAACAAAGGCGTTCTAAATAAAGCATCTCAACCCTGCAAAGTGGCAACATGTTGATGTAGGCCTCTGTTTCTTCATGTGGATGTGAGGTGATAACCAGTGTAAGCACAGTGTAGCGATCACTTGAATAAAGCAATCACCAGAGTTCTGTCAGAGTCAAACATGTTCTGTCTGCTTCCTGTGATGTGATCATCCCGTGAAAGGAGAATGAAATACTCTCTGATCCAAACTGAAGCATCTAAAAAAAACTGCACAAATTAAAAAACTACTACACAAAAGACTACATAAAAGAAAAGATACACTGACAAGAAACTGGTTTGGAAACACCTACACGCTGTATTGTTATATTGTGTTTTTTTATTCAGTCAAATGGTTGTAAATGTATCACAAAACACACAAAAAACATCTTGGTATTTCCAAACTTTTTCTTGGCAGTGTAAATTACCACTTTATTTTTTCATGATGAGTTTATAAGAAACACCTTCTAGTGAAGAAAGATTTGCTATTTTTATGTCTAAGTAAAGCAGAAGGAATGTAGTATACCTAAGTATACCTTTGAAGTACTTGTACTTTATTGGAGTATTTCCATTTTGTTTCTTTTACATTCATGCCATTATAATTCAGAGGGAACCTTATTTTTCTTAAAATACGTTTTTAAGTTTTTATCTGTGAAATTTTGTCAACTAGATCTGATTTGAACCAGACTTGAATTTTATGTTATCAAATTCAAAGATTTTCTTAAATGTAATACTTATACTTCTGTACTTATAATTATATAATATATTAATATATAATAATATAATTATATTATATATATTATAATATAATTATACATTATATAGTATATAATATCTACAATATTTGTTAAGATATGTTTCAAAACATATCTTAATGTGGAGAGGGGTTATCAGTGCTGCCTGTGATTTCTGTTCACAGCTTCCAGCCTGTGCTGGAGGGCAATTACTTGTACTTTAACTTGAGTGTTGAGTGTATTTACTTTTTCACCTTATTGGTACTTAAAGCGCTTTTACACTGCTTCTCCTTCACTGGATTGCACACACACACTCACACTGATGGCAGAGCTGCCATACAGCTGACCTGACACACCTTGACGCAACTTGGGGTTCAGTGTCTTGACCAACATTTTGACATATGGCAGGAGGGGCCAGGAATCGAACCAGCTATCCCACAATTAGTAGACAACCACTGTATCTCCACCCACACAGAGGAAATGCTATTATAATTTAGCTAGGGTATTTACACAGTTAATTATCTACATAATTAATATGCATATTTGACCTTTGTTAGCCTGCAACATGTAAATAAAGTGCTTTAACATCAGGCGCATTATGATTGAAATTCAGTGCAACATCAGTTTATTTTTGTAGTTTTTGACACAGATGGATGTTCATTGAAATGCACTGGTTTTGACTAATATATGCAGTGTGTATAGTGTGAATACACACTACACTTGTAGCATGTGCATGTATTGCTACACCATAGACTGCCATGGTTAACTTTCTGTGTCGCCTTATGATGAGTGTATAGACAAACCCCCAGGCCTGATTCAGTGCACTCTGCAGCATGCTGCTGTAATTAAATGTTTAAAACGGAGGGAAAAAAGTGGGAAAAGAATTGTGCGAGGCTGAGTGAACAGGTGGGATGTCGCATACAGTGAGAGAAAATGTGTGAAGTATTTGCTTGTGTTCAAAACATCATGCCTCAAATGTTTACGCTTCCTACAGTGAGATCTACTGTAATAGTTTTATCTTTCACACTTGAAAATGTGCAAAATGTAAAAATCTCTGTTGAGATGCTCAAATTCATTTGTAATAAAGCCGTAATTCACTTTTCTAGAATGCCTTTCGGCAACACCCAAACAAGGGGTTTTCAGCAGATTTTCAGTGTTAGATTTAGTTCTGGCACTTTGGATTTTATTGACAGTCTCTGCACTGCACTTTGGTCTACTGTGGAGAATGTACTTATGCTTTTGCAGTGAATTGTTGTGAAATATCGTTGTCCATTGTTGTAGCAGCTGAAGGAAAACTCTCCACTCTGGCAATAGTATAAAAAGCTTTTCAGCGGAGTTAGAAAAATAACCATAACTGGTTCAAAGCATAAAATACAGATTTTAATTAATTCATTGGCTGCACAAAATGTTTTCTGCAAAAAGTTTAAAACAGGAAACAACCTGGGAGTTTCCAACGCTGCTATGACTGAAATAGTTTGAAAACTTTGCAGCCTTGACCTTCACTAGCTTCCATTCTGCTGCAGTGTTTACGTGCGCGGACACAGGACTCCCATCTGAATGCAGACTGAAGGATGCAATTAAAACTGGAATCTCTCGTCAAACACATCACAGTCCCAGACAGGCACACCTAGTTCATCAGTCCCCTCGCTAAATATTATCTCTCATATCAAAAGCAAACGCGACAAATCTTTGTCATTCGCTGCCTGTTTACGTGCAGAGAAATGGTGAATGTGATAGACTGAAGGGTAATAAAGATGCAGAACAGAATAATTCTCTCTACTCCTACTGACGTTTCAGGTTTTTCAACACAATCCTTCACTCGTATTAAAAACCCTTCACCTTTAACGTATTAGAAGAATGTTTTCAAGTCCCAGCTCTTTCCTTTACAAAGACCAAAAAGGTTTGCTTATCCCTTCAAAGTGCCACCGATATCTTTAATCTTTCTTGTTACTGATGCCTCTTTTTGCATAATCAATATTTCTGTTTCAGTTTGGGCTTTAACTTTGCTTAATTGGAGCGCTCTGCCTTTAGGCCTCAGCCATTACCTGAATTTAACTTTGAAGTTAGCTCAATTTGCTATGCAGTGTTATGCAGCGTGCAGAAATCATTCTTAAAGGGATAGTTCACCTTAAACTGAAAGGTCGCGCTCAATAACTGCACGTAAACATAATTCACCTTATTACGCCTTAGATTCTAGCTATTCTTGCCAATAATGATTAATATTTAAAGCGTTTTGCGGAGCACAGCAGACGAAGTCGAAGCTAAAGATAGATCTTAGCACTTAGCTATCCAACATAACTATTGTTAGCCAATGTTCTTCTAGACCAGTTCAAGTGAATTCATATCCACTGAAATAATAAACTTGTTTGACACTAACTTGTTTGTTAGATAGCAGCTAAGGCTAGCATTATGTAAGTGTAGCTGGTGAAGACTGATGCTAACTGTTAAAGCTAACTCTTACACCACCCATTGGTTTCCAGTCATCACAAAGTTACTTATTTAACTTATATAAGCTTAACTTCAAGCTGTTGCTGAAATCAAATGATACATTGTTGTTGTAAAACTTTTTTTTAGCCTGTTGCATGTGACTGACTTTTACTATTTGAAAAGATGTTCATATCCAGTATTCAAAGTATTTGTATGATAAATTCACTGCATATAAGGAATACAAGGCACTGATTATTTTCAGAAATGCACTTTATCATGAAACTGAGGTGTGATAAGCTGGACGAGATGAAAGGTCATTGTCTAATTAAAGGAGACTCTGCCGTATACTGATCATATCGAGGCTTCTTTAATGCACTTGATTTCTCGTCCTCGTGGTCTTACAGGAGACACTAGCTGTCGCCTCATCAAAAGAAAGAAGGCTGTAGTTTTATATAGTCACTTATTAGTTTAGCTTTTGAGAGATAAAGATGGAGTTAGATGTTGGAGTCAGATGTCTTATTTGGATCTGGTTGTGCATGGTAATTGACGAGCTGTAGCCTGAAGCACAACTTAGTGAGCCAAACAGCAGCTCTCTTTTCTCCAACAGAACAGACGTGGCACAAATAGGATTCGTGGAGTCGATGTTTTTTAACAAGCCTCCCATCAAAGCCCTATTTGGCTATTCCTGGGAGACAGCATGCATCCAATCCTGAGTATTAGGAGAGAGGCCTGATATTTGTTATTGTGATATTTATGTCCTATAGAGTTCATAGATTGCTCACCACATTGTTTTCCTCTCCCATAAAGGACTGAAATGGGGAGAAGTGGCCCCTGTGTTTATCACTGTTTATTTGTCTCTGTTGGTTTATTAGTTTGTGCCGTGCTGCTTTGTTTGCCTCCAGCTTGCTTGACAGCTTGCCTCTGCTGGGAATAGAGTGGCCTCGGTGTCCCAGCTCTAAATATACACCAATTTTCACCTGACTTTCAGTTTGTCTAAAGTCAGAGCTGTTTGGGGGGAAAGCCTTACAGGCTTTGGGGAAACTGGATTTCTGTGTGCAGTGAAATGGCTGATGTGCTGCACATTTAATAAGATGTGTTGTTAAAGAATGTGAAAAGAATAAAAAGGTCCTTTACTCACTACACACTGTGTGATAACTGCATGTTTGCATGCGAAAGACCAGGTTTCTATAAAGGACTTTTATCAATTGCATGATTTTGTTATTACAGGAGGATATGAACTGTTACACGAGAGAAATCTGCACACTATAAAACTATAAAAAGGATTCTCAATTGTTATGAAATAATTAAAATACAGAGGACTCTTCAGCGCCTTGAACTAGGATATGAGGTGTGATAAAAGAGTCATTTGAAGCTACAGTAAAACATGTCATTTTTATTCTGTTTTTTGTTTTTTTGTAAAAAAATGAATCAGCCCCATCCTGTGTGCAACTTTAAACTTAGCTTTACATATTCAGATTTTAGCTGATTGAACTACAAAGCATGCACTGCAGAGTTTGTGTTCAAAATTTCATATGTGCTTCTCTCTGCTATACTGTAGGTATCAGAATGTTTTTTGGCACATTGTGTGTTGCATTATGACAATAATTTGGGAAATATGCTTATTGGAGTTCTTGCAGAGATTCGGTGAGAAGATTGATTCCACTTTATACAGATTACCACACTTTGTACACATTTGAATTGTATAAAGCGAGACATTTATCTTCATAAAGTGACATAAATTCATTTTAAACTAGATGATTGCTGATGTTTACATCCCCTGTAAAGGGCAACTTCTCTGATTTTTAACTTTACCTCCTGTTCAGTTTGGGGGAGTACATGAGTATGAAAATCTGCTCCGAATGATGTCATCTGGGGGCCTTTCTCACTATCGTTTATAGTCATTTTGTTGTCAATACTGCCACAATTATAGTCTTGGTCAACCTGCTCCTCTAGGCTCCAGAATTCCTCCTCATGGCATCATCTCCTGCAGATGATATCATTTGGAGGAAGCATATAGAGATATTTTAATATAGGGAAAGTGAAGAAGTTTTATACCACTGTGCAGCCAGTTGGTCACACAATTAGTGAAAAGTAGATCACCAGAGTGCAGTGAGAGTGTAGTTATTTATTTATTTATAATATGGTTTCCGTACTTTCCAGTTTTATGCTAAGTTACGATAACCAGCTGCTGACTCCAGCTGCATAGTTACTCTACAGATGTGAGACTAGTATTAAACTTCTCATCTAACGAGAAGATGAATGAGTATGTTTCCCAAGACAAGCTCAGATGAGTCAAAACTGGAATAAAATGTGTTAACACTTTACTTAAAGAAAATCTGTGAGTTTTGATGAGAAACAGCACAGAAATCGTACTGGAGAATCTACAAGCAGAACGTTTTTCTGGCAACAAGCATTTTCAAGTAAAGTTGTATCCAAAATGTTCTGAAATGTCTGAGCCTCACTGTTCTCTCCTGTCTTTGCATTGCTCCCTCCGCAGCCCGGGTGTGTGACAACGAACTCCTGCGCTGCCAAAATGGTGGCGAGTGTGTCAACAACGTCCGCTGCAACTGTCCCTCAGCCTACACAGGCCTGCTCTGTGAGAAGCCCCGGTGCGAGTCGGAGCTGGGGGGATGCATGGAACCAGACTCGGGTCAGGCCTCCCTGACACCTCCATGCTCCCTCAGGCTGCTGCTGCTGCTGCTGCTTCTGGGCTCGGCATTGCTGAGAGAGCTCTAGAGAGACTTGTGACCTGGTGGCAGTGATACACTAACCGCCGCCTCCACCTAAACCCTCCCACTCTCCCCTTTCAGATTAACTACAACCATTAAACAAGAACAACCATGAGCTTTCTGGACTGTTCTGAGCTTCCCCGCCGCCAGACTCAATGGACACTCGCGCTGACAAAAAGAGAATGTGCCAGACCAATGAGTGCAAAGACTTTTGATTTAATTTCAAAGAATATATAGAAATGGAAAACATACTTCTAACAATGCCAGATATTATTAAAAAAAGAGAACCTGAACGTTTGCCTAATAAGAGTAAAATACGCAAAGAACAGTAAGCCTCCCTCCCCCTCTAAGCCATACCAGGTACTTGAGCTCCTTCCAGTTTGAGAAGGGATAACTGAAGATGACAAACTCCTTTCTTATTGCCATGGCAACAACAGCTGCGACCAATCAGCTCTCGCATGAGCCGACAGTGGCCGCCGAGTCCCCACGGGATGCTTCTTGCGAGTTAACGTTGGCTGGACTGACTCTGAAGAAATCTTAAAGAAACCATCCGCCCCGCTGAATGGCAGAGCCTCAGAAATGTTAAGGTTACACTCCAACACGGTGACAAACCAAAAGAGGAGAAAACACAGGAAGCATTCTTTGCTGTCAGTGCATTGTGGATAGAAGGAAATCTATCCAGACTGCCACTTTGTGACACAAAACCCTCGCCCAAGTCCATCGCCCTCAAGCTTTTCTGTCTCTCGAGCTCTATCTCCCCCTCCCTCCTGTTCATCCTCCCACCCCGACACGCCCTCGCCATGCTGCCACTGACCTGTGCTTTCGTAAATGTTACTCTGTAAACCCTTGTTGGTTGAGAGATTCTTTTGTCTGATGTTAGTGATGCACATGTGTAAGAAGCCCCCTCTCCTCCTCTGCCCCTCCCACGCCTTTTTCTCTCTTTCAAAAAGAATCTCCAGTAAAGCTGTCTGATTCTTTTCTATCTGAGAGCCACCACGCTCCCCTGCGATCATGGTCCGAGGATAGTTTTCACCTGAGCAGATGAGAAGTGCATAGAAAACCATCGGTGTATTTGCAAGTTCTTTTCTTGACAGAGCAAACAAAAAAAAGAGTCATGTAGTCCTTTTGTATCTTTGCCGAACTGTGATTGAAAAAAGGCAACCTTCAGTGTATCTATTTAAGACATCCAAATGCAGAAGAAACTGTTGATGGTTTTCCTTTTCAGTTCTTTCATTCACTTATTTTATTTCTTATATTACCTTTAGTTGTGCAGTTGATTTTCCTTTGTATTGGCAACGTGCTGGCATCAAAGAATATCAGTTAACATATACAGTATTAATAAAGTGTAATACAATCCCACCAAAGGACATTATAAATGTTTTGTTCTTGCTTTAACACTTGAGAATTTAAGTGAATAAAAGTTTAAAAATTACACTGTGTGGATCATCTGTTGATTGCAGGTAGGTATGTGCGATGTATATAATGACATTTTTTTCCAGTATCTGCAAGTACAATATGGGTAATGCTTGGGTTCTTTTGCTATAAGCTCCAAAGATTATATATTTGGAATCAATTACAGTGGCATTTCAGACAGCGTTCAGCTGGTATATTTTAAAATAATGAATTCACATTAAGTGCTAGAGTAGCCTAGAGAGTCAGTTAATTGGTGCATAGCAGGTCAGGTGAGCATCTGCAAAATTAATGTGCATGCAGCATACAATTCAAAATATAATGCACTGAGAAAAAAAATACTTTTATCTGAAGGCTTTTCTCATTATAATTTGTGCCAGATGACATTCTTTGCAGGATACCAGTTGAAACTTATTAAAAATGACCTGTAAAATAAATCATTACCTTTGCACTGTGAAATGTCAGAAATGTATTGGAACTAAATAAATATTTGTCTGTATATATGTGTTAACTTTAAGTAAATCCATGCTGATTTTTTTTGTTTTCTTTCAGAATAGAGTTCTGTTGGGTTCTGGTCTTTTGACTTGAAATGACAAATTGAATGAGTTCACTTTTTCCATTAGATGATCACCATATTAACAGCAGACTTCCCAGCATGCACTGTTTATGAGTTTAAACTCAGAAAACAGAAATCTAAAATATTTCATTGTATTTTGTTTACTTTTACTTTTGCATTACATCTGCACAATGTACTGAGGTTACATTAATACTTCAGTTATATACTAAACATTGATGAGCCAAACTACCAGCTGCCTCACTTACTGTTGCACAAGTCGCATAAAAAAATTTATTTATGGGAGGAATGTGTCCCAACATTATAAAGCATCGCGCCCTGCTGTGAATGAGGCTGTACACACTGCTTGTATTAAACCCTGCTCATGGTGAAAAGTGCCTACAATGGACAAGTGAGCAAGGTCACCTGATCTGATGAGTCCAGTTTCTTTAGTTTATGACTTCGATTAGATTCACAAAACACTCCAGGTACTATATTGTTATCTTATTTATAACTGCTCCTACAGTCAGTTTTACACTACCAACAAGCAAGGTGCTGCTTAAGAAGTGCTGACACAATGATAAACTAATACACAATCTGTGGGACAAAGACTCTCAACAAGGCCACGCTGACAAAATGATGGCATGAAAATCTGTGTATCAGCTTTGGTGGTATTTCCGTGCTATTTATCTCAAATTCAATCTGGTGAAGATTTGTTTCAGCGGTATGCACTGTCGGAGGCACTGAATTAAATATTTACAACTATCGATGTCTCCCAGAGAGCCTGTGTTCAAAGTTTATATAGTCGTTCTTGTCAGACACTCAACAGTTCATCCATAACCTGAAATATTCAGGCCACAGCAAAGCAAACTCCACCTTTTTGTGTAAGAAGGAAAACAATATTTAGGACCATTGATTGTTATTCTAATGCAATAAAATTATGAAAGTAGACCAATAAAAACTGAAAGTATTTTTATATAACAGTATTTTATGTCCCCTTTAGTAGGCCTTGGAATAATAATAAGACTCAACCTTACTATTATTGTCTTCTATATTTCATACAGTGTTCTTGTTTGTGTCTGATTCAGGACCACCAAATCTCATCCAAATCCCAAGAACAAATTTAATTCAAAACTTCATACTGGAGAAAATCTGCAGTGTACTGGAGCACTTTTACTAAAAATGCCAGAGCCTTTGTTGTACTATCTGTGAGTGCTGGAGTTTCTTTCCAAAACTTACTTTGTTATTAATTTTTGTCTGAGGTTTATAAGGCAGATGATTTGTCTGAATAAAAGTTTATATAGCATATTTTTATATGATACTTCATTTCTTCAACATCATAAGGACTGTTATATAATGGATTAATTCCATAGAATAAAATGCGTATATACCTATAACATGCATATACTGTAATAAAATATAACCACTATACACTGGTGCAGCAATAACTGTATCACATTTAAGTGGAATGCAAAGCTGCAAATTACTATTCCCACACACAAATTGAAATAAAACCCTGTAATGTGTGTGAGAGAAGTGCCTGACTCCAGGGACGCCTGGATAAATTCAGTCAAAGTCACTTGTTTGTCAAGGTCCCCTACAGTGGCCCTAATTTTAACCATGTGTTCAGCCCAGGTGTCAATGCACCTTGCTGCGTGGAGAATTAAAATAGAGTTGACGTCGTTCGGGGAGAGAACTTCATCCTAGATATCTCACCTCCAGCAGCTGTTGGCTGACCCAACCATGAAGCATCCCTGAAATATCTCGGAGCAAACCATCCACTGCCACTGGATCGTCTCCTCCCGTAATGTGCTTTGTGAAAATGCCTGGTGAAAAGTGTTTAAAGGAGTGTGTTATTTTTCTCTGCCCTCTAGCAACAGTAGTGTCTAATGAATCTAGAAAGAATCAATGATTTTAAGAAACGTCAGCTACATTGAATGTGTCTTTGGATATCTGCTGTAATTAGCTACAGAAAGATTCTCCTGTAATATAACTGCTTCTGTCGCTCACAGGCCACCGTAGCTCAAAGTGTAAAGTCTCTCTAACAGAAAGGTGAGTGTCAGATCTAACAGTTAAGTCAAAGATGCAAAAATTTATCAAATGGGATACAAGGTACCCCAAACGGGAGCAGCTGAAAGAAGCTCTGTCAGAGTGGTGGTAATCTTCACATCTTACTCTCAACTAAAAACAATGTTTAAGCATGTGTATATTCCCAAATGCACAAACTTTAAACCTCCAGTAACTCTTTTTTTGACCACTAACAAGCATCACCTCCTAAGTTGATCTGGTGGTGTGGTGAGCAAACAACTGCTCTCTTCCAAACTCCTGAGGGAAATATCTGGCTCTTACTGTAAATGCTCCACCAGGTTCACCTGCTGGTCTCTGACTGTGTAGCTGCTGTTTGCTGCTGAGCAGGTAGTGTACAGCCAGTGTTATTTAGAAGGTTTTTACTGAACCAAGACGATTACAAAAAATAAAATTGATAAAGGTCCATAGACCAGAGGGAAACTGCAGGGTTAGGTGGTAAACTTCATCAGAGGCAAGCCCTTACTGATACAATCAATGATGATCTATTATTCTAGTTAAATTTAAAATGGACTACTGCAACGTGGACAATTCTGCAGAAAACAGCCTTATATATCCTTCTGATATTTCCTGGTAAATACAAATATTAGCTGCAGATATTACAGAGGGAAGACATTGTGTAATATATAACTTTACAAACATAACACCATCTCTAACAACTGACGCTGGAAATAGAGCATGGATCAGACTGCATATTTCTGTCTGAATGAGGCTCAGTGTGTTGGTTCGATGCATTTGAGCTCGTGTTGTGTTTTTCTATATGGCCCTCATGTGTCCCTCATGCTTGACTCTGGGCTTGTGACCTACAGGTCAAAACTCTAGGCCCTATAGGACGAATGTCTCAACATCTCCCTAAAATTCATTACGATGGAACCATTGTTGCCAATTCAGTATAAGGCGATCCATCAGTCTTTCTTTAGCTTGCTCCATATAGGAGACAGAACCTGAACAGGAGAGGAACAGGTTTCATGTTAGCTGAAATAAATGCAAAGACTGTAAGTGTGAAAAAAGGGTACATCACGTCAGCAGTGATAGCGCTCTCATCAGTGAATTACCTGCAGTTAGTTATTATGCAGCTTCTTGTCAGTGAACACTGGTGCTACACCGAAATCATGAAGTATGGATAATATTACCTTTAATGAAGTGTTGGTTGATTATTACAGGAAGACCTGTTAAAACAGTTCATAATATTTGAATTGTAATTTTAGAGTCCAGTTGCCCATTTCATAGACCCAGTTGTTTCTCTTTTGAGATATGGCAAAAATCATGCTTATTGTTAAATAGTAGTATGTGCACAGAATTCCAATTTTGGTTGGTAAAGTTGCTGAAACAGCAGGTGTCCAGCATGTTGTGATTTAAATCCAGCTATATAATCTACAGTACAGCACATAAGGTCAGGGAAAGAGGTGCTGACTCTGCCCAGCCCTCTTATTCTTGCAATGATTGTGATGTGTTTGTTTGCCTGATGATCAATGCACTTATTGAACTGCGCACAGCACTTATCGATTAGTGTTTCTTTTTCCTAAAGCTGGCGCTGAGAGGTTGGTGCTTTCCTCCCACAGCAGAGTTCTCCCTCCGCTGAAACCCGACATACAGTGTGTCCATTAATAGATACTAAAGCTGCTACTCAGCCAGAAGCCTTCACAGAGCTTGACTGAAATTGTATGACTTTTCACAGGGTTTTTTTTCCTTTTAGAAATGGCTCTTTTGAGAAGTTGAAAAGTTTTTTTCTCTGGCCCACATCTCTCTTTTTAAATCACACTGGCATTAGCAGGGTAATCTCAGTGCTTGGCTAACTAATGAATACTTTCAAGGCTCCATTTTTCAAAGGTACAGATTCCTTTGGAGACCAGGACACCTGAGAGTTTCCACAGTAATGTTAGCAGGGTAATACGTATGTCTCCCTGCTGCTGATTAAGTGTTAGACATCCTGCATTTTTACATAGCTCAACACATTGGTGTAGTATTCTTTTTCCCACTAGAGGGAAATATCAAATAGTTTGTACAGTGTTCAAAATCACAGGCTATTCTTAAAGCTAGATGACCTTTTATTACCATGACGACATTCATTTTAGTCATTTAAATACACAGTCAAATGGTGTGGTGACAAAAACATCAACATCATGTGACAAAAGCAGTTTGAGAGCAGATTGAACTTTTTCCTCCCACTGTGGAAGTGTTAGCTGCAGTGCTAGTGGGATACTTTTTTGTATGCACCTGAAAAATGAAAACCTTCATTATTTTGTGAGACAGGTAAACAAGTTTACTTAGTGCTTTGTCCCGTCACATCAACACAGTGAGTCTTATGTGGCATCCTGTTGAAGTGAAAATATTGTGCCATGCTACATAGTTAAGCCATTGGGATTCGAGTTTTAACCCATCATACATTTACCCAATACTTTCAAATATTTGACACATGATTTTCCAGCTGCGAGCAGGGAAATGTTTGAAATGTAAAACGTGAAATCCATCGTGGCTCAAAACAGTTGATGGATGTCAAATGGGGCTGTGATGGCAGAAGAGTCAGGAGTGAAGGGGAGCCATCATCAGCGAGAGCAGAGGAGGTTTGATGTCACAGCTCAGCAGCGGCAACCTTTTCCTGGGCCACACATAGAAGCGTCTGTAACTGGAAACCATAGCCAAATGTAACTGATAACTCTGTGAATGGAATTACAATAGATTGAGGAATAATCATATTCATGATAGCAATGCTGGCTGAGCTGCCTGAAATAAGCAGGTAATGTTATACTGCAGCTGCACATACAGAGTGGAAAGGACAACAAACCATGACTTACATTAAATAAAGCAAATGCTAACGAAAGCTCAAGTGTTTGATAGCTTGGTAAATAATTTCAGCCCATTGTCTGGAGACATGGTGAATGGATACAGGCTTTTTCAAGAAATAATACTGATATGATAAATAGCCTCAACCCAACCCTCACATTTTGAGCCGCGTTGAGTCTGTCACGGCTCATGGCTCAGTTGTTTTAATTGGCACTATGATTTAGGACGGGACATTGCAAAAACAGTCAAATTCCATAAACGTAGTGTAGTTCTGAATCTGAGTTTGATCTGAACACCAGAGGGTGAGAATCATTTCTGAGTGTGGTTCTATTGTCTGTGTTGCTGCCTTTACCAGGCGAACAAAATCACAAAAGACAAGGACGCGGCTGTGTAGTTATGAATATGAATAAAGATCTCTTCAATTTATGGAGACCCTATAAAAGATTACAAGGCAAATCACAATGTGAATGACAAAGATACATTATAAATACATTAACTGTTTGACGTCTTTTCTTTCCAGCACTCTGTATTTCTAGTGCCCTGTAGACTTCTTTACGGCAGATGTTTTGACTTATCTGTGTGTCTCTGTTCTAGTCAAGAGTCTCACTAAGCCATAAGAATCTGAGTCAGTGCTCGGCCCTGATCAGGTAATAAATGAATAGTGATCAGTGATGCACAGTTTTCAATGTAGTGATGTGAAAATGTACTAAAAAGCAAACTAATAGAACAGCTTCACTAAGAGGTTAACACATTTTCTAATAGTTTATTTTAACCGTCTATGATATCCAGCACCTCTTTTTGTATTTGTACTAAATGCTGCACCTGTGTTGGTATGTTTGTGAAGTTATTTTATTAATCCACCTGTGTTTTGACTATTAGCGTGTGTTTCCTTAGGTTGCAGTGCGTCAGACTCGCAGAGAAACCATCTGGTGGTGCTGATGCTGGCTCAGCTGCCTTCAGCAGGTCACGTGAGCCAGCTTCTTGTACATCGTACTGTAGCAGTTCTTCGAGAGTCTCATTTCCAACAGACTTTACAGTCACAGAAGCACATCTTGGTTGGTCTGATCATGTTTTTAATAAAAATGCACTTGCTGTTTTAATGATGTTCTCCAGTGTTACTGAGGACACTGTTAAAATGTCATTAGTGATCTGGTTTAGCTATTATACAAACACTTACCCAGTGTGCAGTCCTGCTTCATCCTGAACATGCTCAGTGATAAATGTGTACAAGATTCAGCCTTCACATGTGAAACAATGACAGTCACATTTTATCAGTCGTATTCTAACATCAAAGTCAAAAATAAAGCAAACGACTGAAGAAAAGCTGAGGTTTGAAGTAGCAGACTGTGTTTGTTTTCTGTGTCATGCCCGCCCCTGCAGTGTGTGTGTGTGTGTGTGTGTGTGTGTGTGTGTGTGCGTGTGTGTGTGCAGTGGAAACCTGAGTACACACTGGCCGTTTTCCACGGATGTCGACAAACAGTGTGTGCAACCACAGCACCAACACTGATGATAGACTGATAGACTGAACAAACGCAGGGTCAAATAAAAAGTCACAGTGCTCCTGCATCTCACAGAAAGTCCTGTGGAAGCAGAATGTTTTACTCTGTCTTTACTTTCAGTCCATTAATGTTCTTTCTCATCTCACTTTTTTCTGTTCTGCTGGCACTGAGCTCCTGAAAGTAAGTGTAAACCTCACTGAGAATCGTTGTAACCGGCTAAATAAATGACTCAAAGATGCAAGTGAGAGTCATCTCTGTCATATTACTGTCACTCAGGGTGGATTTATTTTGACAGTAATTTGTTGGTGCAACAGGTTTCTCCATTCGCATGGAGCCAGTCGCCTGCGCACTAACGTGACCCAGACAGCTGTCTCGTCAGAAATAGAATTGATCCAGTGCCATGCCTTTGGCAAAACACCTGATGTGCAGAAACAATTTCAGACATGAGGCTTGGGAATGAGCGTTTGTAAAGAACACTGGGGATAATCAAGTTGGCCTGAACTTGCTGGTTGAATCTCAAGTAAAAAAAACACTGTACACAGCTTTTCACTTGTAGGTTCATGCTAAATGTTTTCTCTTCTGTTTCTAAGGCTAATTCCTGCTATCTCGGATGTTTCTGCAGGTACAGCATGTATGGGAAATAGGAATAAAGAGTGACGACCAAGATGGTCATCTGCACCGTCATTAGCCAACATTCCTGCATTTTCCTTTATTAGCAGAACAAAAGAGCGTCTCTGGTGCTGTAAATACAGTTTGCTCCACTGCGGGCATCCCTGCAGCTTTAATAAGGATGGGATAATCAGCCGTATTGTAGTCCAGCCCTGCTAATGGGAATATCTCTGCAATGGCTCTGGCAATGACTCAAACACGAAGCCATTTGTTGGATGGTAAAGAGACAAACATGGCTAAAAGTCCCTCAGCCTGGCAACTCTACCACTGGGCAACCTCCAGGGTTTGGATAGCACAGTGTGTTGGTTGGCAGCTCGGCAGCTACAACCAGGGAAAGTAAATGAAAACCTCCCGCTTTGCTCCTCATCTAGTGGAATGAAAGTGCCCCAGAGCAAGCCACGTCCGACCTGCAGCTTGTCTGCTCTGAACAAGCTTTAACTATGGGGCAGCTGGAAGAAATCAATGTGTGGTGATGCTGTAAAATGTGTACAAAATGCTTCCAAAATAAGAATAATCGAATATACAAAGAGAAGTTTGTCTTGCACGTCTTTGGAAAGACAGAGTTAAAAACAATCATAAGTGAACACCTAAGATGTTTTTGGTCGGGATTTTTCTTTGCTTCCTGAATCTGGTGGCCAACCAGCTGAGAATCTCTCCTCTCTCGTCTGGTTTCCGCTGATGAGCAAATGCAGTTGGTAACCTAGATTGTTGCTTAGCAAGAGCTTCATTAAGGAGCTGTAGAAAATACCTTTTTTTGCTTCTCCGTATCCCCAAGGACACAAACAGGTGCGTGGGTGAGATAATTATGCATGGCATGTTTGCACTAAAGTCCTCTGCACTTCAGTGGTATAAATATGTCTCAGCCTTGTGATGACTCTTGTTGTTTTAAAGCAGCGGCAGAGTGAAACCACATATGAAGAATACATGTGTGCACCGGAAAAAATATCAATTCTGTCCAAATAATGAACAGCTTAGTCGTGTTTGAAGCAAACTGTGGCTGATGTCAGGTTTCATTAGACAAGATGAATTATATTCATGTCTACCAATTTTCTACAGTCATCGGATGAGTTTGTAATTTTGTCCAAAGCTCTTTCACTGCGACTGGAAATGACTATGGCTAAAGGTTCTTTGACGACCTTCACCGCAGCCAGGAGGCTTAAGGGAGAGTATATTTGATCTGTGGAAAGAGAAACCAGACCAAATGGCACTGAAGAGATTACTGAGAGCATTAATAATGAAGATGTACCGAGAACACATTAGACTACACAAAAGACACCTACAGAAACTCCAACTCACTCACTGGTACGAGACGTGCACTGCTGCTGAGACACAGATAGAAATATACTATATGTTAATGTAAACTCCTAGATGCTGGAGAAGTCTTAGAAAGGAAAAAAAAGTGTTAAGATGTGCCACAGTTTAAGTTTCCCAACGTGCACTAATGATGTAAAACTGTCAAACACAATAACCTTGAACACACACGGTAAAAGATGTTTAAAATAAAAAGAAAAGCTTTTATTCTCTTGCTGCTAATCTCTGCAAACTGCAGAGCAAAAACATCCCAGAAATGATCTCTTAGCACGTAGCAAAAACAAATATGCATCACTCACGTTACCACTTGAAAGAATTTAACAGGAGCATTTGCATATGACCTTGTGGAGTGTTTTGGTATGAGACAGAAAAGGTGCTTCTCAGTGCACACGTCTAATCAGACAGCTTGATTAGACCCGTGCAGACCCCCTGTTGCATTAGGGATTTGCAGCTCACGTGTATGAGCGTACACTCATTAAGAAGCACTTGATATGGTAAATGATGTCAGTCAAAGTCTGAGATGCACTGCACAGGTATTTGTCACAGTGTCTTTTCATTAACCCCTCACATGGACATGCTTGGTTACAGTTACCATGGCTTGTTTGATGTTTCCCTAACCTTCAAGGTTAGGGCCAGGGCTGTCGGCCACGATGTTAGACCAGGTGCTAGAATCTAGCTGTCACTTTCTGGCACTACTTCCTCTCTGTGAACACTCCACTGCTGTTCAGTTTACCCTCTGCTTTCTAGAAGGTTTCACTTACATCACCTGTGCTTCCTCCTATTTCATCCACCTGTTTCACACAGAAGCTGAGCTTGTTTTCAGAAAGTCTGTCACAGGATTTATTCTGGTTCTTTGTGTCACACATATGACACAGGTTCAAAAATGATTCATACTCGAGCAATTCTAGAGAATTATTGGTCATATATTAATCACAAAAGCTCAAATATCATTGAAATAATGATATGGTGAGCAAAAACGTTTTTTAACGTTCTTTAACGTCTTTATGTTATCAATGCAAGTAGAAAGTATTTTATATTTAGTAGGTTTTGGTTGTTTTCTCATCTATTGTTAATTTATAATGAATGTTTGCTTTTTTGCATCTTACTGTATTTGTAAATTGTTACCCTAATTTATAATAACCACTTCCTGGTTGAGATGGTGTTCTCATAAACGTGCCCACCTGAACACCCCTTGCTTCACCAGGTGCTGGCAGTTTGGACTGTACCATATAGGGTGATGAGAGTTTGACTAAGCAGTGTTTAAAGACATTGTTTGCATCATAGGTTCAATGATTTTCTTATGTTTTTTATTTGTGGCCTTTGTGTTGAGTAAGTTGAAGTAAAGAAAAATGTTTCGTCCAACCATCAAACGACCTCTCACACACGTCCTGATCAAACCCTCATGTTCCCACAGTCACCACTCTCTTTCTTCCAGTTTCGCTCACATTTTCCATCTTTGGTAATTTGGCCCAAGTTCATCTTGTCACAGATTCCTCTGCAAAGTGAAAAATGACATTTTGGGTCGGGGACTTCAAGGATGGTCAAGTTAATGAATGGCCACCAGATGTCCCTTATTAGGCTAATGTGTTCCCCCTCTCTGCAGCTCCAGCTCTCGCCTTGGGACTTAACTTGCTGGCAGCCTCTCTTTTTCTGTGTGTGTGTGTGTGTGTGTGTGTGTGTGTGTGTGTGTGTGTGTGTGTGTGTGTGTGTGTGTGCACACATGTGAAGTGTGCCGCAGAGGGTTAACATCCTAAATGTGTGTGCTGATGTGCCTCTGTTGTTGTTCATCTACACCAGGTTGAGCTGAGAGGATGGTTTGACACAGCGTCTCCACTCTAACTCAGCTGCTCTGTGTTTTTGATGGGGTCAACTGTCCGCTGTGGGAGACAGTGCTGTCCCGGTCACACCGGCACCCAGCCGACCCTCAGCCCTCCCCATCCGACAGCCTGACACCAGATGCCTCCACTGAACTCAAGTCTCAAGTTTACATGCAAAAAATAGGATTGTGAGTACGAGCAGCCAGGCTCTTTCCCCTCCAATCTGACAGCGTGTTAATTGCCTCATTTATAATCCCTGCTCATCAAAATGAATAATTGTTGTAATGCATACATCTACCACAAAGACCTTTGTTAAACACCAGAATTATGCTAAACATGGTAATTAATTGAGTTTAATTTATTAGCTCGTCGTCAGTGTATGCTGCCGCTGGGCCTCTGTGTTTCTGTAGGTGAGAGTATATAGGAGAGATGACAACCGAGCTGTCAGCTCTGTTTTAAATGAGGGTTGCTGTTAGCTGCTCAACAAGTTACTGGAGGCTTCATCATTTTGTCTTCATTATTGAGAAATCCTTTCACACTAATCACATCTCTTGCTTTGTGAGCAGAATGTAATCAGTAAAACAAAGTCTTCTGGTGAAAATGTAACATCACATTATAGTTTATTTAGTTTTGTGCAATGTGTTCTCTGGTTTCTGGAGGCTGGATTACTATATTCTTATTTTTATTATAAGTATTTTCATATGCTGCCGAATATAAATAATATTCCTATTTAAAATTTTCCATGCAAAACATCACACTACAGGAAGACACTGCATGCAGTGCACTAATAATCCACCAGAGGACAGAGGATGGTATCAAATTGTATACATCAGTTTTTTCAGGAAACTATTGATGATGGTGATGACTCACAACTCGTGTAGTGAATACGACACAAAAGATGTTAGGGCTGACAAACAGTAACGTTAATGGTGCTTTTAAAATAGTGGATATGGTCTACAGAGACTGAGTGGCCTGCTGGAGGGGCCCCACGTCTGAGATTTTTTTCCGATCTTCTTTTTTTTTCACAGATGCAAACGAACCATACGTACCTGCCGCCATCTTCCAGCGTGTTTAATCTGTGAATTACTGACATTAAAAAGATCAGGTCTGATTTAAACAGTGTTAAAGCCCATAATGTGAACCTTCCATCCCATACATTACACACACCCACAGCCATAAGATCACACCTCCTACAATCACTGGTCATCTGTTGCGTTTTTTAAAAAATACTGCAACATACGAGAGGATTGTAGCAGAGTTTGACGTTGTTGTTGTTGTTGCTACAGTTTAAACTTCCATATTTGGCAATAATACATAAAATGTCAAAAATGGTTTTATGCTATTGCTGAAAGTTTTATAACGAACAACCAGCATGTGTGCTTTATCATGCCAGAAGCAAAAAAATTACCAATAACCTGCATTCATTTAAATCAAAAGGCAAAACACTTAATATCAACTGAGTAACGCATGTCTAATGACGCTGAGTCTCGTGTGTACAGGGACAACTTTTTTTTGGGTTACTGGGCATTTTGTTCATGCTTTGCCACATTCTGACATGTCAATAAAGGAAAACATGTACTGTGGGTAATGTGTGGGATGAACTACATGTAGCTGCGGGTCTCTGTAGTCAGAGTGGTGGGATTAATGGCGCCTGGGGGCTTACTGTTATCACTTACTGGGACAGATGAATGGATCATTAACAAAAGTTGCTTCGTCTCTGCTTTTCCTGCTGTGACATGTCAAAATATTTGTTATGAACAAGTTCGCCTTGCACTTACCTTTCTGCTGCAGCCGAAATGTACATTTGGCTCCTGCTCAGTTATGTCCGGACACACCAGTCACTGATATCCAGAAAAGTGTTTATTAGTTTTAAAAAGGAAATTCAGAGAGCTCAGGGCTGCCATTAAATGCACTAGTGGAGGTAAGAGAACGATGAGAAATAGAGGCAGCACATAAATGAAATGCAACTGAATGAGCTGTTGATGCGAGTGTGTGGTTGCCACAGCAGACTAAATAGGGCAACAACATCATCATTATCCATCATGTTGAAGATATAAAACTGTAATAAGGGAGAAGGGTGACCTCAGGCGGAGCTGAAACTCCTCGTAGTGGTGTAGTGGTGCCGTCGGTGGAGGTTGAGACATAACTGCTGACGCCACCACATTCCCAGGAATGACAAATGGGAGCTGAATACATCTGGAGGTGCTTCGGGGGACACTGGGGAACGGGCACATTGCGAATGGCACGATTGCCAGTTGAAGTTAGAAGGGAAAGAGAGAGGCGAGGCAAAGAGTGAGCTCGACTCAAATACCCAGAAAATAGAAGCTCTACCTCCCACATTTCCATCATCCCTCTGCTACGAAGGAGGAAGTAGGGGTCTGAATACATAATATAGAGAACTGTATGGGTGTACACTATCCAGTAAACTACCTCTAGCTGCTGCAACTGACACGTACATGCATTTTTTATAGCTAATAGTGGATTTAAAGCTTGGGTGACCTTGCTTGATGTGTTTGGTTTTGTCACTAATTTCCATGTTTTCAAATGTGTTCTAGACATGAAGGGATGTCAACTGACTTCAGTGATAACCCAGGCATGTCAATATTTGATAGAAATGTTGGTATATTCAGCCAGACGTCCATGTAGACAGGAGGAGAGCACCACACAACCAGCATCTGCTATTTTGTGGTGTGATGTCAAATAGTGCTGCTCCTTGGGCAGCATGTACCAACTCAACCTCACGGGCGTCAGATAATGGTAAAGGTACCAATGTTGTTATGAGATACACACAGCGTCACATAATGAGGCTTCCCACATTGCATCTGAAATATCAGTGCTGAAGGTATCCCTTAGCATCCGTATTGATTCTATGAGTCGACGTGTGTTGTAACAAGAGCATTCCAGGGTGTATGTGAAGGCCCAGTAACGTGTATTGTAGTTGTGCTGTTTGCCTGTGCTAATAGATCCTTTCACTTGAGCTTTGATTTGTTCTATTAATCATCATTGTTAACTAAAGTTGAATAAAGACACACTGTTTCACAGTTGAGACAAATGCGATTGTTCATTGTGGAGACCTGGTTTAAAATAGTGCCATGGATTGAGGACGTATTGCATATACTGCTTCTAAGGCGGCATTGCCGTTGGAATACGACACAGTCAAACACAGAGGATAATTTCCTCAGCAGTTGCCAAACCTTTGCGTACAACAGCACACTGTCAAATACATCTTAATACATCTATGCATGGCAGTCCAGATAAATAATGGATGAGATGGTTCCCAGCAGCACCTAAATAAATATATCATTTTAAAATGCGCTGGGGAATGTGTTGAGTTCCCAGATCAGAGCAGTTCACTTTACAGGACCAATGATCTGCTTCAACAGAGTAAATGCAGGGAGGCAGTTAACAATCCCAAATTAGAAATGTGATAGTGATTTCAGGAGAATGGCATGTGTGTATGAGCTGTGAAGTGCACATCCTGTAGCACGAGGTTTATGCTTCCAGAAAATCTTTACAGTCCCACTTCAATAATACATAGCATGATGGCTAATGCAGCTGTAGAAGAGGGGCACGTCAAATGTAACCGAGACCGTAGCTTTCCACACACTGAGTTTCCCTCCTCTTCCGTAGTGGAATGGAGCCGTGTGAGCTCCGCAAAGGAAGTACTTCTACTGGGTTGAAATATACGCTCAAGTGTATATTTGTACTAGCAATGCCTTGATGTAATGTCACATTTATTTTAAAGAAAAATGTTCACATGTTGTGCACCATGTGCCTCCAGGGAAGAGACAGTGAGCTCACAGTGTGCACAGTGAGCATGAAGAACCTGACAGTCAGGTAAGAGGTTGTTGAAACAGGTTGATTAAAATACTGATGAGAGAACTGGGAACAGGTGTATGAGGGAACATCCAAGGACACCTGGTGGTTTGACCCATGGCAAACTATTTTAGCAGTGACTAGATTTTATATAAAATTCTCTCAGGAAAGAAAGTATATCTGCAAAAACATGTTAATACGTCCTTTTTTAGATATTTAAAATGACAACACAGACCTGTTTGTCCTGTACTGACAATGTTTATATTGCAAAGATCCACCAAGTATTGATGGATAGTCAAAACTGTAATGAATCTTGAATTACACAGACAAGTAAGAATAACCAATTGAGTTTTGCCCATTTGAAATTCCAGGGTAAGAATGGTTGCCATATAAAGATCTTATTTCTTTTCCTTTTAAGAAATACTATTGACTTCATTACAAATTGCTGCAGATACTATAGAGTATGTTTCTCCTTCAATATGCCTGCAACCAGATGCTCCATCTTTCTGGATTGCATTATGTGACACACAAATTATGTGCACATATGCTTCTGCATTCTCCTCCAGTTAATCCATGCATTGTTTCCTTTAAATCCCTTGTGCATGTGCACACCATTTGTAGGCAATGCAGAAAGGGCAAACCCAGCCACTTAAATGAAACCTACTATATAGAGAGGTAACTAATGAATGGATGCACAAAATAATAGCAGCTGTAAACAATATCAAAAACTGGGATTGATAGGTTGGATTAAGGATTAATTCTGCACAATCTGAAAATAGCACACCCGTAATAAAATGGTTGCTTTTCTGGAACCCCATTTTCCTGGTCTCATTTCAAAGGTAACACTCTATTGTGTGGTGAACCTAGACACACAATGGAGTCAAAGCCACAAGAATGGACAATCACAGGCCTAAGTTTAATCAAGAAAAGAGTCAAATTGATCATTCTGCACAGTTCATTTGAGATTTTGACAAGCGACAGAGGAAGACGAGCGAGGGCCTGTGCTTTGCAGAAAGAAGGAAACAGTGACCTTCAGTGCAGTGTGGGACTATGAGGAACAAACAGTGAGATGAAAAGAGAACAATGGTGGTTTTTTATACTTTTCTTGTAGTTAAAACTTTGTATGGCTAAATATCATGACAAATGTTTTTTAAGTGGAAAGTAGTAGTAGTAGTACCAAGCATGTAGGGATTTAACAACCACGTGTCTCCACAGACCAAAAAACTTGTCCATATTTAAAAACAATATTGATTTTGTTGCAATTTTAGCATCTTGCAGTTTATACCTTTAGATTTAGAATTTTTTGATTGATTTTCTTATGAGTTTTCAAACAAGGTATAGTTTGTCAACCTTGCTTTGTCATAAGTTCAACAACCACACAAGTAATGCCTCAAAGTAACAATCAATTTAATCTAAAACTATCAGTAAAAGTAATATAAATATCAATTATAATAAAAGCAATAATAAAAATATCAGTATGTAATGTCAGTAAGCAGCACAATCTGTGATCACCTAATCACACATGTTCAGTAACTAATACATTTGCTACTTGTACTTAAGTATTGCCAATTAGTGCTGCTTTTACTTTTTACTTCACTACATTTATTTTACAACTTCAGTCACTAGTTATTTTTACAGATTCAATCCACTAATAAATGATGATGTATTTCTATGGAATAACAACCCGACAGTAGCTTAAGTAGTTAACATCTGCTCCATTTCAACCACACAAATGCTCCAGCTAACTTCTATTTGTAATTAAAGGGTTTTTTTTTGCAATAATTTACAAAGTTAGCTAATTATGAGAAATAATTTTTGAACTTGCACAGAATCAGCCAGCCAGACTGTCGACTCGTGAAAAAGCCTGGTGAGCATCTCTTCAGATACTGTATATCTAAATTATTATGGGAAGTAATTTTGCAATAGCCTTTAATGCATTAATACCTTGTCTTATTGTCAAGATAGATATAGATAGATAGATAGATAGATAGATAGATAGATAGATAGATAGATAGATAGATAGATAGATAGATAGA
>JAUYWH010000012.1:27566418-27587287 GCA_034779795.1 Ctenopoma multispine | reverse complement strand
TGGATGGATGGATGGATGGATGGATGGATGGATGGATGGATGGATGGATGGATGGATGGATGGATGGATGGATGCACACATGGAACAGTGGAGTATCTACTTTTGACTGACTGGTGATGGTCGACTTAGCAAGCAGAAACAGGTGGGAGTTGGGGGGGTTGCCCCTGGCCGAGCCACAGTGAGCGGAAGCTGAATTATGAATGGATGGATGAAGTTAAGGGGGGAGGGAAGGGAGGGGGGGCAGTGTCTGACAAGGGCTTGTGCCCCACTGACAGGCAAGCTGCTAGTTGGTGGAGCCACTTAGTCACACAGAGTCAACCAGAAATGATGGGGCGTCTCCGCGTCTGCGGGGCGCTGTAGCCCTTTTTCTCCCCCAGAGGCCTCTGGGATGGTTGTAGGCAGCGGGGTCCGCGGAGGGAGAGCGAAGTCGGCTGCTTTGCTCTGAGAAATAACACTGGAGCGAGCAGCGGTGCAGAAGCTCACTCTGTTTGCCACCGTTAGTTTGCTCACTCCACTGCTGCCGTTCAACTTCTGCCTTGTTCTTCTTCCCATGTTGGAGCTTTTACTCCTCGCCCTCCTCTACGTACGTGGACGGAAACCAGCCGACCTGAGGGCAGGGGCAGAAACAGTGACTGAGAATCAGTTGTAACTGTAACTGTAAATTTTGGTGTATCCATTCTCCCTGAAGCTGTCTTTGCTTATTTCAATTAGTGATTTCCTACATTTTCCAGATGCACATACGCAAGTGCATATTAATGTACTTTGTTTTTGCAGATTTCACATTTATTTACTTCCACATATTACATCATAAGAATTGTGCCCGAGATAAAATATAATGTTGCCTGTAAAACTCCATAAATTCACAACAATTTTTCACACTTCTGTAAGAATTGAAGAATTGTAACTCAGTGCTGTTATAAGTGTTAATTACCTTTGCACACAGCTCCAGACTTTATGTTAAGCTAATCTTACAGGCTGGTGGCAGCATAAACACCATAACACTACAGAAAGATTAAAGTCAGTGTCTTAACTAAAGAAATTTAGCAAAGAGGCTAATATCTTTTTTCAAAAAAGTGCAGTGAAACCTCTTAAACAGACTGACTTATGCATACTTTGTGGTTTATTTTTTATTCTGAGGCTCTACTAAAGTAGTTTTGGATGATTTACAATTCAAAAAGCTCACTTCTTCAACTCCTAGAAGATGAAAAATATGACCTCCTAAAAATTCTTTTACAGGCCTAAACCGGAATGAATGCGGCTATGTAGCTCTTTCTTCCAATAATCATCTTTTGATTTGACCACATTTTTTGATCACCAATTACCAGCATCCTGGGATTTTGTTTAACTGACATGGTGGTATTAAAGAAAAGACAGATGGAGCCAGTTTTACAGCTCTAAAGAGACACAAACAGCACTCAACAGACCTGACACACAGTGTTTAGTCTTCACTACAGCAGCATCAACACACACACACACATCAGGCCTAGTAAAAGAGAAGAGCTTCTTCATTTACCACAGCTGTTCACTAAACACAAACACAGTGATGTCTGCAGCACACACACACACACACAGTCTCTGTGAAGCTGAACTGCAGTAAATCTAAGTGGGAGTCAAAGATTTCCCTGCATTTAGAACCAAGATTCTCTCAGAACTGGATAGAAAATGTCTGCATTTAGGACATAACGGGAGCAGCAGATGAACTCTTTTAAGTGACATATGGAGAAGGAGAAATGTTGGAAGGGTAAGCATGACTAAGGGACACTAAATGTGAGAGAGTCCCCTCCAGGCACCCGTAGAAGTCATTCTTCTTCAAAAAAGTTGTTTTTGGTGCAGCCTAAAATTAAATTGAAGGGTTTAACAGCTGAATTGAGAACACTAACTACAGAATTAAAGCTGCCGCTTACCCTGCCGTTGACCTCTCCCCTCCACCAGCCGTTGGCTCCCGTCTTTGTATAGATCTTAACCACATCCCCCTCTTGCAGCGAGAGCTCCCGCGTGTCACGTGAGCTGAAGTCGTACCGCGCTATGGCCACGCCAATCACTTTGGGCGTTAACACTGGAAGAAAAGAGGTCACAGAGAGAGGTGGCTGTTAAACAGACAGCATATACATGTTTGTTAAATACAAATCCTTGACGTACACACATGTACACACACACACACAGAAGATGGAGATGGATGGTGTCAACATTAACCCAGAAAAATTCTGCTGCCTCGGGTTACCCTCTCCTCTTAGGATATGAAAAACTAAATGACACATGATGCACATACACAGCAGCGTAAACCACTACATCATTTAATCTGCAGAACATTTTATTCTACCAGTAACTCCAGTAGAGAAAGAGCAGTATAGAAGTATAGAAGTGTATATGCGCCGCTTTAGTTCAGACAGAGCAGTGTGTGCTGACAGCCGACGTGTGTGTGTGTGTGTGTTTGTGTGTTTGTGTGTGTGTGTGTGTGTGTGTGTGTGTGCGTGACTGTACATCCTGCTGAGGAGACAGCAGGTGTGGAGCAGGTTAGCTAGTTACCACTGCCCCATCCCACCCTGCCAGCCTCCAGCTTTCTTTTCCCCCCATTCCACACACTGCCCGGTGGGTCGGACTGGGCCGAGCTGACAGGTGGAAATGGAGTGTCAGACCTCTCCAACCTGGCCGTGGGGATAGAATATCTAATATACTGTAGAGCAGCTATGTGTATTTGGACACGTCCACCTGTACATTGACGAACGGACACACACACTCACGCACAAAACCTGGCCACAAATGCTTTCTTTTACTTCACGCACTGGCATTTAAGTGCAAAGAAATAACACACACACAAACTTTCACAGTACGTCCATGCATTACAAAAAAACACAGTCACTACTCAGCGACTCTTGAAGAGGTGAGATGGTGCAATGGGAAGCTAAATGCAGAGAGAGAGGCGATGACACTGAATGCACTCTGATCTACAGCCAGCGTGCTAAGCAGCCATTAACTTGAAAGCAAAGAGAGAGAGAAATAAAGAGCGTAAGAGAACAGAAAGAGAGAGAAGTGATACCTGTACCTGACCAGAAGGGAGCAGAGGAAGGAGGCACAAAGCTGTAGCCGGCAGGAGTTACAAAAGAGAGGCCGCAGAGCAATGGGGCTATATGGTGGCCAGGCAGGGAGCGCAGAGGTGTGAGCGGGGCAGAGGCCGGGAGATGGAGGGGGAGGGAGAGGAGGGTGGCAGAAGGAGAGAGAAGCAGAGGAGACAAATAAAACAGGTTTTTAAAGAGGTATAAACAACACATTAGTAGTTTTCTAAAAGCTCTCCCCGAGTGTCGCTTGATTTCGACCTGAGTTTTTCCACTGTTCTGCCTGATGTGTGATCTGATGTTAAAAAACTGATCATGTCTGTATTTGAAAGAAGCTAAAGGCATTGAGCTAATTCCCACAATGTCTCATAGCTGGTGGTTTTAATGTTAATGTTGAAGTCTCTTTGGATCAGTTACAGTTCACAGGTTCATTCAACGAATGTCAACGCAGCAAGTGTGGCACGAATGATGAATTAGAAACTGACTTTACAGGACACGTTCCACAAAACTAAAAGGATGATTCACAGATGAAAAAGAACAGATGGATTATCTGAATGCTACACCTCTGTATGAAAGTCAATCTATTGACCACAGTACGACACAGATGCAGCATGGCAAAAAGACACTTAATGAGACACAAAATGACACCAATACATACAAAATGACATGGAAATAACATTACCAATCATTAATAGGACAATAAGATATACACACATTTGACAGTGAGACCAAATATGACATGTAGCCATGCACACTGTTTGACACTGTTTCATTTTAGACTATTTAAATGCTGTAATTTAAAAAATGTTGAACTTTGATTTATTATTTCGATGAAACTATAAATGAAATTAAGTTTTCAACATATGTTTACATATTTCTTTCTCATTTTACTAATGTAGCCCCCCTCATCCTCTTAAAACTGTGCCTCAGAAGTTTCTAAACCCACTCCTGCATAGACGCCTGCATCTCAGCCACTGGGAAAAGCAAATCTAATCCCCACAAAGGCAGATAAATGCCCCAACTTTATGAAAAATGTGCCGCTCACAACTATACTGCTGGCAAGTTAACTGGCCTGGGTTATTGATATGCTGTAAGGAGAGCACAGCTCCAGTGTTTTGTTTTTTTCCAAATGAATACTAATCAGTGCACTAAGAGACAGCTCAGCAACACATAATGGTGTCTAGGTATGAGCAGTATGAAGAAGGATCGCCCTGCACTTCAAACAGCCGCCATAACACCAGCTGCATTTTACATGCTTCATTATTGCTCAGTCTGATTTGTGGAGCATACTGGAAAACACAGTGTGAGCTAGTCGACCGTACTAGAAAACTATAAACACGCATTTGTATCAACACTTTTTTGCCTTCAGCAAAACTGTCCGAAACACATAAAAGCAAGCATAAACTTTAATTAGCAGTCTTCCAGCAGCGCTCAGGGAAAATGGAAATCAAAAGAAAAGAGTCGTTTTAAAAGTGAATGAGAGAGAGTGAAGCGCGCACACCAGGAGGAGGCTGCCTGCAAGACACACACGGAGGACCACACCGAGACAAAAGCGTCTCCATCCTGGGTTTTGAAGCAGAGTTTGAACAACAGGCCTCGTCTAGAACAAGCAGCAGCTCTGTACAAGCTGTCCACATTTCTCCCGCTTGGAACGTCATCGTCAGCGAGTGGGCACTTTTTGTTCCGGCGCAAACAGGGTTCAAATGAAATGTCGCTTTGTGATTTGTGATTGCGACACGTCACACATTTTCCGTGAGCCAAGTGATGGGGCAGTGGCTCACACGCTGGGTTTAATAGTGTTTCTTCAGGCATTGTTCTAAGCATCCAGCTCATGTAGGGTGAACATGGATGTTTTTACAGGGTAAACAACACCTTCTACTTCAGCTCTGGGGGTGGCAGACAATCAAATGTGAGTCATTTTCAAACTTATTCCCAAATGACACTATCAGCCAAGCTAAAAAAAAGTCCTAAAGTGATGTCATACTGAATTTCTCTTCCCAGAATAAACTCTTCAGCCTTTAAACACTTTTCACCTCGAAATTAAACAACAAAACGACAGTGCTGTCAAAAAACATCTACTCCTGGTATGTCATTTCAAATTCAAATATCATTAAAGTCACAGTTCAAAGTTACACACTCCACACCTGTTCAATTTCCAGTCAGAAAGAGAAAAATATCTCATTCAGCCCTGATAAATAACATCTCTATCACCTGAACGTTGAGAGGAGTCAGGTTAGCAGGGGTAATGACTGACAAAGTGGCAGAGTTAAGTGGGAACAGCAGCTGCATGCATAAATAATCACTGGTGAACTGTGTTCATGCGCAGTTGTGCTCGTCACAGAGTGTAGGTGACAACAGCTGCTTTGCCTCGAGGAGTCGCCGGGTTCGTTCAGAACAGAACAAACTGCAAAATTCTTATTAAAAAAAAAACATTATCACGACCACAGAAACAAAGTTTGTCTGCAGCTTCTTCAAGTGTTGTTCTTAAAAAAACAACCACTTTATTTCTCAGGAACTAAAGTCCAGGAACGTTCCCTTGGCTAAAAGTCCCATCAAGGGAATTCAGTGCGACAGCTGGTTGCTTTCTTCATACAGACCTGGTCCATCACTCCTGAAAGCTCATGAGCTGCTCCATCCTGACTGTTCTCAAACAGACCAAAACAACGTACCATGTATCCTACAGTGAGATGTTAAAAATGTCAGGTTTTTGACCAATCCATTACATCGAGGACTGCAGGCCTCGTTCCTAGTCTTTCAGAAAATCCACCCTCCGAACAGGGACTTTCTTAGGGGTGGCACTGTAACTAAATTTAGACCCCGGTTCCTCCGGTGGAAATGTTTAACTTAAAATGTTTAACTTAAATGTTCCTTAAACTTAACGTTTAAGGAACTAAACGTTCCCTGCACTGGAAAGCTACATTTTCAAATCTACATACACTGTATACATATACTTCCAGCACATATCTCAATGTGGAGAGGTGCTGTCAAAAACACACTGAACGTGTAGATATATTGCTGGTTTTCATCATTTAATTTAATTTATCATATTACTGCTTCCTCTATTCACACAAGCTGTATAATGTAGCTTTGGGTTCAGTTATGTTTAATAATAATAATACTAATAATAATCTGGTGCCAAGGTTTCTAGGGTTTAGGGTTAAATTTCTTGTCCAGGGAGATTTCGACATGTGCCCAGGAATTGGAGGGGAACTTGGAGTTGAACTATCGGCCAATTAATCAATGCAATGTTAACCAAAAGATTTTTTTAAATAATAAACAATGAACAATGAACGAGTTTATGTTTAAATTTCCTGTAACTCGGTGGAGAAGTCTGTAAGTGAGACTGTAAATGGCCTTGATTCCTTGAAGCTCCTGCCAGGTTACCTCCCTCCCATGAAACTTAAATGAATCTGATCTTCAGCAAACGTCCAGAGAGTGTTATCAAATCTAATAACATGCTTTGTGGATTCTCCAACCACCGTTTGACAGTTGAGTCAAAAGCCATTAGCGTCAGCGGAGACTGAACTGTTTTATAACACCACATACTGTATGTGCTGCTGCAGATCCTGAGTCGTGAAGTGATAAAACAGGGCAGGTTAACACACTGGCTAAGCTAAGGTGTCAGGTGTTTTTAATCCTCGCTGCTTGCTGTGTTCTTTGTTGCTACCAGCCCTGGACGAATTAGTGGTGAATTGTTTCTGTTCTTAGTAACGTGCTGTCTACTCACTGTTGCCACCTGAGCGGTTGAGGCGGTGCATGGCGGCGTTCTCCGGTTGCCGGTAAGGAAACTGCAGCGTGGTGTCCAGACTTCTAAAACCTTCTCTCAGGGAGTGATGTTTGTAGTACTCGATAAGTTCCTGGACACACAAACACACACACACATATATGTAGGTGAATGAAGAGATAAGGAAGGCAGTTATTTGCATTTACTGTACGTTTACATTGAAAATCACTCATTTGCAGTGTAAATGTGCATATGTATTATAGGAGTTAGTAGAAGATACAGATGTTTCACATCCAATCACGATGAGTCTTATCACAGTTATCTAAATACTGTTGTGACACACTCTCTTATTTAAATATCATCCACATAAAACATGTTTTAACACAGAAAATACCTTCCTGCTGCAAATAAGACTGGTGAACCTTTCCAATATGCACCGGACTTATCTATAAAGCTGAAGCCCTCAGGCCAGTAGAAACACATCTCTAATCATGGCTATTTTTGTGCACACAGCTAAAATAAAATTCAGGTTTGACACTTCATTAAGCGAACACGATGATTTATTTATGAATTGCAGTGGTGGAATTTATTTTTAAAAAAGAAAAACAGGCTGAAAAGACTCACTAATATGCTCTTGAACTTCTTGTTCTCTGCAATGTAGAAGCAGCCCTCCTTGGTCAGGATCTTTATGTGCTTCACGTCGTTGTTGTACCTGTGGGCCATTGAATAAGTTATGAGTGTAATTTCCCCCCTCTGATCACCGGCTTCGATCGGTGGCCGGCCCCCGGGCCCCTGAGGAGAGCACAGCAGTCGGTGTAATGCATGGGGTCCCAGAGGTTTGTGACACGTGAGTGATGGGTGGTCAGAAGGAAATGTACGCATGTGTGACACCACTCCCCCACCCACATGCTTGTGCTTGCATTAGCAGGGTGGATGATGGAGGTCTGCAGAAATCTGTATGTGTCACTCACAGTGTTTCTTTCAAGTGCACCAACTAGCTGCTGTCTTGTCTTTAATGTGCACAATGCTTTATCTATTCATACAGTTGATTTAGTTTGCTTTCAGTCCTTTATTCTTAGTGTCACATTCTGGGGTCTTTATTTCATCTGTTTAACATGTTCCTAGCCTCCATCTTCTGCCTGGTATCCTGGACCTGGAAGTTGGTTTGGTCTGAGTCTGTTGTACCTCGTTATTAAACCAATTTTCTTTGCTTTTATGCTTTTGGATCCGCCATCTTGTAAACTCTGGCAGATATGCAGTCCTCTGTACTGTGTGAAAGGCTGCATTAAGTTAAAACTATAGAGTTGAGTTTGTAAAGAGATGGGGTCCCCTGGTTATTTAGAAACAATAATCAAAAATCACTCCTGCTCTGCTGAGAGGAGTAGAGGCTATTTCTACTTTTTAAAAGTAATGCTCTGCTTTTCTCTCTCATACGGAGCCTTTATTAAGCTTTAACAGTGCTACAGTTATTCTCTGCTCTGTTTCTAGCTCCACGTTGGTGTGAATGCAAGCAATTAAGCTTTCAGTGCAGAAGGTCCGTGCTTTCAAAAGTTAAATGAAGTTTACAGGAATGTGTCCCGTGCTCACAGAGAACTGTGCTCGCTCTTTGTGCAAGGAAATGTTCCACTTCAGAGACTTTTTTATCTTCATCACAGAGTAAAGTTACAAACATTAGCAGGGTCACAAGCACTAGAAGGTTCTGAAACATCTATTGTTGACTCCTCATTACTAAAATTAAAATGTCTGTTTGCTTCTTATTACAAACTGTTAAGATTGTTTCTGAGGTTAAACCTCAATTAGCAACTGGTTTGGACGGTTTTACCCACACGTGACTTTGGTTAACCAGCCTCTGGGGGAAAACCCATCATCCTGCAGAGCTCTGAATGAGTCAATGTGTGTGCTACAGTGAGGTTTTACAGTATATGTGGTCAATACTGTGGCTTGGCTGAAGGCACCTGAAGAATCTTACAGACAGTAAAGCTGCACGGACAGACTAGAGTCGTGTACGGCTGAGCACAATGCTCATTGAAGTTGAGAAGAGAGAAGACACACACAGCAACAGAATAATGTGTAATGTCTTTACAACAGTAGATAATACTGAAAGCTTCAGTTTACATTACTAACAAGTTATTTGCAACCTAACGTCATCCTGTTCCCTGCTGTCACGTCTCATCTCCCATGGATGGCGTTGAGTTTCTAGCTGACAATCACTTTTTGGCACCACCAAATCGAAAGTCCCCAAATCAATAATGTAGCAAAGGTTCTGCAGACATCTTCAATCAAGTTTCCCTCAGCACTCTTAGAAAAACGACAATCCGACCACACTACAGACCAAATCCTTTTAAAAGGCTGAAAAATGTCTAATAATACAAATACATTGATACAAAACAAGGCCACATCTGTAAGCAGAGCCCAGGTTTGATATTCAGGAAAACACTGCCTCGGTTTCCTGCCACTAGCACAGATTTCAACCAAATTTCAAAACCATCAGAAAAAGACAATTAATTTCCAGCCAACAGTAAGAGATGGTTTGACAATAAACAGCTGGTGGCATTTATTTTCTAATCTGTGCAATTAAAGAAGAAAGATGAAAAGGACACAATCAGATGACGCACTTAAACCAGCGCTAGAAAACGTGTTGGAAATCTGAAAGTGAAATTTCCACCTCGGCCTCAGCTTTCTTTTTTTCTCTGAATTCATTGGACTTACTTTATGCTGATGGCGTACTCTGTGTACTCTCTGCTGCGATGGCGGACCAGGTAGGTGCTGTTGACCCTGTTGAGAAGTTCTGCTTCTGCCTGGAGCCTCTCCATGGGCCCCGCAAACCTACAACAAGGCACACAAAAGAAGAGGGAAAGGAGAAAAGAACAGAGGTGAACGTGAGCGCTCTAAAATTCATTATGGAACATTAGTGAAGTAACTGGCTCTCTTCACACCGCTGAGCACTTTAAACTCTATGTGATGTCTCTTTAATTGGCTTATACGTCCAGGTTATCGTAGAGCTACATAATTTAATTACTACTTCCTGTCACCCTGGAGCTGGTTTGGATGATGGGATATTCGTGCATGCTGGCTGATTTTACATATGTATTTAATGAGTTTTTATTAAACCGTAAGTAAAGCTTCTTAATAAAATCTATTGAGAGTGAGGAAGCTGGTGAACATACCATGGCTGTGAGGAGTAATCGACAGGTTTCGGGACCTGGAGCAAAGAGCAAAAGTGGACATGTTACTGTTTCTGGCGTCATAGGTGCAGCATCAAAATGTGGTGGGTGTCCAAACCGCCTGCACACATGTTCCACACAAGAGCAAACTGCTGCCTTGCTCTTCCATAGAACATGTGTTTTCACAGTTTACGACCTTAGTGAAGCAGCTTAATGGTGCTCTTATCTTTACAGCCGCGTAGACGTGGTGATAATAGTTTGTTATCTGCTGGAGATAACGATATTCCTGCAGCAGCTGGACAGAGTCTGAATTTCATTTTATCAAATGGAGCATGACACTCAGTGTCAGTGAGATGATGTATAAAAGGGAAGAACGAAAACAAGCAACTGATACACACACTCTGCAGAGGAGACACACTCCATTCCTCCTCTCAGCTTTCCACTTTAGTTTGCACAATATAAACCACTGCTTGTTGCTCTTTGCTTCTTATTGATAAATTGAATTAGAGAGTAGACCACTTTTATCTCATGAGACAAGCCAAGATGCGTGTGCTCGACACATCAAAACCCACAGGCTGTTTTGCCTCACACGATACAGGTTAACTTGCCCTCCCCACCACAACCCCGCCACCCGCTGGTCAATGCACGTAAACAAACATGAGCTGCAGTGTAGCGTAGGACTAGAAAGAAATGCTGCTTACACATGGACAGGGCTTCACGGCGCTGCTGGGAAAGAAGCCAACCTCCTTCGTCGACAGGATTTTGCCCTGAAAGCACAGAGAGATTACTGAGTTACGTACATCTGGCTGACTTCGTATCCATGATTCAGAAACAATTAGCTTGCAACACAGAGTAGCTGCAAATTTACAGCCCTGGTTAACTATTGGTGAAATAATGGCTGGCAGGATGAGAGAAAGAGGAAGCATTCCTAATTTCTCCCTTGGTGATGACTCTGATTTATGAACACTGGAGAGACTCAATCCATATAAACAGCAGTTTCTGGAAGCCACAGCGTTGTCATCTCCGCACCGTAGGTTAATGATGTTGTTTTTCTTTCGTGAACTGTCATTCAGTCATGGATTCCATGGTTTACATGCACATGCCCAATTACACGGCTTATTCACGCTTTTAATGTCTGTGCAATATTATGTTTTTGGAGTGTAACAGATATCACAAGGGTGAAATATTAAATAAACACAGTCCAACTTTGCTTAGAAATGTAATGCTGCTTGTGAAAATCAAATCAAATAAAGAAAAGAATGCATCTGCACGTAGGAAGTACCTTATACTGTATGTTTTCAAGTTTTTCTTCTGAGTGCAACAACTTGGCAGTCCCAATTCTGCTCCAGTGCTCCTACAATGGAACAATAACTGACCCGCAGAAGAGATCGTACATTTTAGGATCCCGGTCATTTGGAGTGTGTTTTAAGATTGTAGGAAAAATCTATTTTTGGATAAATAAGGACTAACCTGACATGAAGAGGAGCATTGTATTTGTACATGTATTGAAATTAAATAGAATATTGTGCTACATGTATATCAACAACTGCTGATCATCGGTCTTCTGAGACGGCCTGGTTCACATCAGCTGACACTGCTTGTGAAAAGCACACTGACACTGTTTGGGTGTAAAGGTAGTTAAACCACACCTCTGTTGTCATTTCATTGATTTGACTCCAGGTTTGAAAAACACGTGAATCCAATCCTGGTGAAGCTCAGGTCACATTCCAGCAGCCATAGCACCAGTAGATCAGCTCTTTGTTGTCTCATTTGTGACAGTCCAAGATTTTGGGGGAAGGTTCTAAGTGTCCGAGATCCGAGACCCCTTGCATTTTGTTAGATTACAGGAAGTACAGAACAATGATTCTGCACACCACCAGCACAACACCAGCACCACCTCACTCTGAATGAAATAAAATTACAGTGATCGATTCTATTTGTCACACACACGCCCCCAGAACAGACGTGATTACGGTCTGCTGGCTACAGAAGTGATGGATATTGAATGTTTGCTGACTGCGGGGATGTTGTTGCCCTGGGTTAAGCTTCAACACAGGGTTCATTGATATTTTTATCTATTTTATCCTGCATTAAGCATTGTGGGATTTGATGGTTTCCTCATTACATGTCTAGTTTGGAATACAAAGCTCTTTCAGACTCAGATCAAATGCTGTAAGAATTCTCACTTTTTCTCAGCAGCTCGTCTTTCCTCCACCTGTCAGTTTTCTACCACGTGTTGCTCGACTAAAACAAATATTTCCAGTGTGTGGGAGTTTAACTTCCTTGTAAGAAGTGCTGTTCTGTGCATAATTATTTGTGGGTGTATACTGTTATGTTACTTAGAACTCTATTTTCAGAAGCGGCTTGTTGATAAGGAAGCAGAAGCCCATTATAGAACAGAGTTTTTTAGGTCGAGAGAGGGTTTGTGTCTTCTCACCTGCCACCAGGGGTTATGAAGATCAGCACAAATTAATTCAATGATGTCTCCCGTTTGGATGCTGAGCGGTGGACCAGAAGTGGGGCTCGGTACACCGAAGTAGCTCCTGATGACCAGCATCTTGGGTAGACCTGCAAGAAGGACAGCGTGAGTGTAGACAAAGCATACTGTCTGCAAAAGAACTTTTTGTGAAGCATGAAATAATGACGTGAATGGACTCCTTGGCATGGGCACATGGCACTCCATATAAGACCACCAGACTACAAGGGAGACTTTTTTAGCTGGTTTGTTGGTGGTTTTCTCTCTGTTTTTGGTAGTTTTAGATTGGTGTCTTTTAACTGAGCACTATACCTTTCAAACAACAAATCTGAACATTCACTGAGGCCCGATTAGTAATACATGCATGAGATTAGGAGCGACGAATACCAAATTCATGTTTGTGTGACCTCAAGTTATAAAGTACATGTTTGTCATTGACAGATATGTTTGCTCTATTAAACTATTGGCCCCATTACATGGTAATGAGAAGGAGTATACAAACACACCCCTACCTGTGTACTGCTGGAAAATTATAGATTCATTATCATATGACAGATAAGCAACAGTGCAATCTGGTGCATAGCTGCTTATCAGGCTCTGAGATGAAAGATAAGCAAAAGTGATATATATGTATTTCCTTAAAGGAAAATTCCTTCATCACCACTGAGATTTGATGAAGTCATCCTAATCATCCTAATAACTCACTTTACTCTGCTTGGCAGTAAATAACTAAGTACATTTACTAAAGGAGAATTAGAAGTGACAGTAGAATTGAGGTGATTGTACTTTGAGTACTTCAGCTTTTTTTATGTTCACTATAGTTCAGATGTGAATATTGTACTTTTTAGCCCACTACACTTATCTGACAGCCTAAGGTACGTTCCAGATGTCAATTTAAACATAAGATAACTAATAAATACTGATGCTCTTATTATTATGGTTAAACCACCTGTCAGCACATAAAGTTGTTCCTGATCCACCTTCATCACTTGCAACATTAGTTACACATGAATGCCTGAAATGCATGCTTGCAATAATTCTAATCCAATAAGATAATCAGTCTGCATGCTGGGGGTATACTGTATGTATGGGTAGAATTAGAACTTATAATTGAGTACCTTTCTAGGCAAGTACTTGCACTTTTACTTGAGTAACTTCTACCACCTCTAGTGCCTGGTTCCAGTCTGCTGAACAGTGAATACTCTATCATCTTGGTCATATACACACATACATTTCACTAAGAGAAATGATTAATAAAGAAATAATAAAGAAAGATTAAATCAAATCTGACCCAAGGTCTTGGATTACCTGATGCTTTATACTACACTGTAGTAGTAAGAGTTTGCACTGGCAAATGAAGCACGTTTAAATCAAGCTGGACTTGTTGGTTGAAATAAACCTAGTCAGCACTTTTTGATTTTCAACATCCCATTATTCACCGAAAAATCACTGAAATTGAGTTATGATGAATTAGAATCTGCCTCTTAGGAAGACCCATCTATGCCAAACAAATCCCAAGTTCATATCTCATGTGCTTGACACCGTAAAGTGAATTGTCCATATCTCTATCTGCCTTGCATGTGGCAGCAGTGCTGTGCAGGGCTAATATAATTTTTTTTAAATTAAGATAATATGAGAAATAGAAATTCAAGTGTGAGCATGAAGAATAGGGTGAAGCTAAAGGCAAGTGACAGAGAAGTCAACAACATTGTACTGAAAGCTAATACATCTATATCTGCTCTCCCTTCGCTTCTCTTTCAGGCTATGATCCAGCAGTGTGGCACTGAGGCTGGCAGCCTGACATGTGCTAGCTTGCCCGAATAGGACTTCTAAAGACACAGGGCCGTGGAGAATTGAGCCTTGGGGGCATGAATTGCATTCCTATCCACACAAGGACGAGCCACGTGTTGGTGCAGAACAGACAAAGGGAACAGCATCGAAATATTATGAAACGCAGAGGCCTGGGGCAATCAAATGCCTATTGATTTTAATGCATCTTCAGTCAAAAGTGATTTTCTGCAGCATAATGATGGAAGGGTGGAAAAATGGGCGTTGAAACCCGGTTTATGAGAGATTAAAGGTTTGTGTGTGCAGCCACACACATACACTCTCATACGTATAGTCATATTGTCTTCTGAAAGACAGACAGCAACAGAAGGAGGAAGGCAGGAATACAACAGCTACTGTGCATCTACCACATCAGGATGTGGATCAGTATGATAGCTAGTTTATGTCCTCTTGTTTACACCTGTGCCACATCCTTCTGATATCAGGAAGAAAGTGGAATAAAAAACAACCTGATGCTGGGAAATATAGCATTTTTCCTCCTCTTGTTAATTAATTTCAAAATTACTTTCCTCCTTTTTAAATCTTAGAAACTGAATGTAAAATAACATAATAACATACAACAAATGAAGCAACGTGACATGCATCATATTTGGCTCTTTGCAATAGTAACCTGACTGATGACTAACAAAATATGTGTTAAAGTTGGTGAAAAGGGTGAAAGAAAATGACATTATTCTAATGTATGCACATTAAGACAGTGGTGTTAAGTGACACTGACATTGTAAGATGTATCAGTTCCATCAGGTCTATATTTAGCCACTGTTTTTTTGAAGCTGACATAGAGATTGCCAGGATTACATGCTAAGAATCTGCTCGTCTTCGCGGCAACAGTCTCTACACACGTAAACATTGCAGTGAGAGAAAACAGACAGAGCGGGAAAGAGATAATGATATGTTTAAAGCAGCTGAGGTGTCTGATGTTCTGCTCTTACCTGGATCTCGATCTTTGCCCTGAAAGAACACACAGAGAAATGAACACACAGCTGCACACACACATAAATCACTGGTCAAAGCACACAGCTTAAGAATAACACAGTCTCAGTGCAAAAGCCATTCAGTTCTACTAGCTTATAACCTGCTATGTGAATTTTTAGCTCAGTGGAGTGAGGTGAAATGCTTGAATATATACCTCACTAATGCTGCACACATAAATTATTTGAACTCTGGCCTTCTACTGCTATACACAACAGATTAAAACCCATATGACATGCACTGATGCTGCAGGGGAGCTACTGCATGTCCTGCAGCAGAACGAAACGGATGACAGGCAGATTTAAGTATTCAAAAAACAACAGGTTTTAGTGTTTCTGACAGATTTTAAGTGAAGATTCAAAAGTGCATGTAGCCAATGAAACACTTCTGAACTTCAGCCCAGTCTGATATCCACATGTGGGGATACACAACAGTGTCAGAATCAGCAGAGACAACTGAGGGTGAATCTGCAAAAACATTCTCATTTATGGTGTCAGCTGGGCTGCAGAAAGTGAAGTCAATTGGAATCTTCTTGGCAAATAGCTGCAGGAGAGAACAGTTTTCAAAGCAGCTTTGGAGTAGAGGCAAACGGCAGACACACAGTATAAACACCAATACAGACGCACACACAAACATATATATTTATATATATATATATATATATATATACACACACACACACACAGCAACAGCAGCAGCTCACCTGAGTTCTGACGGAGCCAGGATCTGAAAGAAGTTTGAGAACAGGCATAGTGAATGACGGGTTAGTGGGTGCACGCAAACACTTGCACACACTTGCCGGTACAAGGCAACACTCCCTCATTAGTGGAGAAGGCGGACGCTCGTGTCTGACCGTGGTTCCCTTTGTTTTGCTGTGCTGCTGTTACCTGACAGCGAGGATAGAGGAGGTAACGAGGTGGGGGTGGAGTGGGTGGGGGCACTAGACCTGAGTTTTTTGCTCCACCAGTTTCTTTCATTGGCTCCCTGAGGAATGGGTTACACCCCACAGATACGCACAAACACACAACTAGGCACACACACACAAATACAGATGTACCTGTGCAAGCACATACCACAATAACACACACACTAGCTTTCTCAGACATGCAGGCACTGTACATACTGTACACACACACACACACACACACACACACACCTCGCAGCAGGGCTGTTGTTCCATAAGTGAACTTTGACCTGTTACACAAACACTCAACAAGAGAGCTGATAACAGAGACAAATGCAGGTAAACAACGACTTATCTCTGACACACACACACGCACACACACACGCAAACACACGCACACGCACACACACACACACACACACACACAAACATATGTACATACTACTATTCAGTGATATTGTTTGTGCAGACTTGCTGGTGTACTGACGAAAATCTGTTTATGCAAATCTGGTGTTGCCTCTTTGAGCTTTATGATGAAGTGAATAAAGTTCAATGTTGCAGTAAAAAGTAGTGCAACCAACAAGGAAGTTTAAGGTTAGAACTTCCTAAAATTACCAGTCCACACCCGTGCACATGCTCCTGTACCAGCAGAGACTGAATACTGTGTGGAGTAATGAGAGGGGGAATTCAAACCGACATCCCCGTCTTCACGGCTTCGTGCTCTACCAGTGTCGCCCAAATCTACTCAGGTACACAAACCGTGCCCAGGTGGGCCTGGCAGTGGCGTTATTGCCTCTGTGCCCTGATAGCACCATGACAGATGCCAGGTCCAACAGGAGCTGGCAGCTTGCCAAAGGGGAATATAAACACACACGCACACTGTGACACGCAATGTTATGGGTACAGTGTGTTCTGGTTGTAGCAATAAAACTTTCACGCTTGCTTGTTTTAAAAAACGAGAAGAGGGGGAGGGAGCAGCGTTTTACTGCTGCAAAACAAAAGCATGCACTTGCAAGACCTAACATAAGTTCCACAAACAAAAAGTGTGAATAGTTTTCTCTATATTCACTCGCACACCCACACACACACACACACACATGCTGAGGACATGCTAAGCGGGTTTCTGAAGGTTTGCTCTCAGAGCTGTCAGCGCTCCTGCACAGGGAGCTGAGTGACAGATACACAACAGGGGCATAATAAAAGAAATCAGGAGTTTCTTAAAACGTCTCAGTATAACTACTGTTAAGCTTTGGGGATCCGCTCAGTGACATTGCCTTTAAGGTGCCTTTAAGTGTCAGAACCAGCAATAGAAGCAGAGCGAATATCTGCAATACTGATCGGATACTCGACGACCTTGGTTTGGAGAGATAAGGGCATATTTAAAAGTTTACTGATTTAGAGCAAACCTTTCAATTCCCACACTTCGCACACTTCCTCTTTTCCCCACACATCAATTTCTGAAAGTCAGTGTGTAGCTAAATCACACTGCAACAAATCTCCCTCATTCCCATAATTACTGTAGTCATAAGACCCTCATAAATCAGGTTTTATGTACCATAATGTGTCATCTGTCATTATGTTCACACTGCCATAAAAGTGCAGTTGTGTTGATACAGTTAGATTTAATGTCTCTCTGGAAAACATTGTGTTCGGCGATGGTGCAGGTTGCTTGCAGATTAGATGCGACCGTCATAACTAAAGTGAGTTATATTTGTGTGTGCAGCAGTGGTGCATTACCTGTTTTTCCACAGCACCCAATGCGACCCAGGCATTCTTTATGAGCACCCAGACCGCACTTGGAGCACAGATAGCCCTGGTTAAAGATGCCCCTACAGACAAGAACAGAAACATTTATTACATGGATAGAGAGTAACAATGTATTAATGAGAAGAATGACAGGAATGGTTGCTGCAGACAGCCTTTTTTTTGCAGAGTGGTGGACAATGCATGAGACAATGTAGGATTTTCCTCAAGTTCCTCTTGTGTCACCATGAAGCTGACACTGGTGGTATAGAGGGAAATGCCATGAAATTATTTTTGTCCCCTGCTAGACGACACCAAAGCTGGCATCTGATTCACAGCTTCTGTGAACTTAAGCTACAGTACAGACCTCCATCTAGACCACCTCTAAACTGATCCAGATCAAAAGCCACTATACTTGGACTTGTCAAGGTCCACATTATCATGTGGAGTGTATAGTCTCTCTGAAACATAATTTCAGATTTGTGAAACCTTTAATCTATCTGTGAAAATTCAAAAAATGGCCACTGTATTATTTCTTTTCTATCTAGACCACCTCACACCAGGTCCAGATCACTGAATCGCCGGTACACCTAATACATTTGATTATCCCTGAATACTTGATAGACTTCAGTAGGTACATAGATGCTTGGGGTCTTCAAGCATTTACCCACCTAGGTTGAATTCAGATCCACCATGTTGCACCCTAGCCACTGATCCTATTTCTAACAAGCTTCACTTTCAGCTTTCCTCTAATAAAGAGAGAAATAACAACACTGGGACTCTATAAACTTGTGATTCACTGAATTAATCGACATTAGAACATGATGAACTTGATTTTTAATTTTAGTTCATCAAACTAAAAACAAGTCCTCTTACAGGTACTGCAAACAAACAGCTCTAGGAGAAAAGTCAAAATAAAAGACTCCAAAGGATCATTGGCTATTTCTAGAAAAACTCGAGAAGTAATCAAAAACAACCGTACCCTTTCAAAGACAATAACAAAACATCACTTCTCAAAACCAACCCTGCTCTCATATCTTATCCTCAGAAAACATTGCTGAACTCAGCGCCTGGCTCTGTATATTCAAAGCACAATAATCTCGTCCCCTTTCCCTGTCCATCGCCTTGAAGAAGTGCTCAAGTGTGACAGACATTTTTCTACACCGTCCTCGGTAGGTGAAACCACTCACTCGTCCCCGCTGTGAGAAAGACCATGAGGCACAGTCCTCCGTTTGCCAATACCATTCAGCAAATTCAAAAGAAACTTTGTGTAACTGACGCACATGTGCAGAGCAGGAGAGGAGAAAAGGGAAAGTGACGAATAGATTGTTAGGGTAGAGTGGAGAGGAACAGGAAGAGTGGAGGTCTTTCAAAAAACTTCTGACAGTTATTCGAAGACAAAGGGTCCACATTCTGTCCTCAGTCTTTCTGTTTGACAGTCCTGAAGAGGTTTTTGTGCTTCTCTTAATGTGTGTATGTGTGTGTGAATAATAATTGGCCACTTACCTCAGCAGCATGTGGCAAGAGTTGCACGAGGTGAATCTTTCAAAGGTGTGCATGTGAAACTCGTGGAAGTTGTAATTGGCGTTCTCAGGACGAATGTTGGATCTAAACAAAACACCCAACAAACGATCATTGAAGAATCCCAATTTTTCTGGAATGTCATGGTAAAAAAAATGTGGTTTGGCATTGTTTTTCATTCAATTCCTGAAAGAGATGTTGTCTGGATGTTTCTCCAAAACCTGCATATATTCCTCAGCCTTAATGATGAATGCTGTTATGCACCACTCATTACGGATTTCGAGCTCTGAACTGTGATAACTCTGATGACAAGCCAGATGGTTCCTCTCCTCTTTAACCTGAAGCAAGTAGTGTCTCTGAATTCCAAAAAATAATTTCACAATTTTAATCATCAATCATCATCAGTGGACTTTAAATGACTAAAACCAAGTCTTGTGGACTGTTGAGTCCAAATTTGAGTTTGGATCCAAGCGAAGAACAAAGAGTCCTTAGCTTAGTACCTAGGTCAGACACAGAGCTCATGAGAAGATGATAGATGTCTGCCTAAAACCATCAGCGAAGCATGGAGGTGGAAATGTGATGATCTGAAGATGCTTTGGAAATGGGAGAGTGGGTGAGGTGCGTGTGCAAGGCATCTTCAATCAGCCACTCTGTACTGAAGAGGCATTCCCTCTGGGCAACTACTTATGGGGATAACTTTATTTTGCAGAAAGAAAATGACCCCAAGCATTTCCCCGGTTAGAGTAGAAAGCAGCTGCTGAAATCCTCTCTATGATGGCTTGGCCAGCTTAATCACCAGATCTGAACCCGATCAAGCTGGTGTGGGAGGAGATTGGTTAGGGAGCACCACACCAACCAACTCACCAGCCTTCTGGTGCTAAAGAAGGCCTGTAAGGAAATAATCTACACAAACAAATCAGTACAATGCCACAAATTTGTCAAGGCGTTATTGCTGAAAAGGACAGATTGTTTTTTATGAAAGTAAAGTTTAACATACAAATTTGAAATGACTGTTATTCTGGATTAAAAAACAGTTACTTAAATAAACTGCTCATTTATGTATTTTGTGATGCATTTCCAACCTTTTGATTGAATAACATTAACAGAATAGAATACATAAGTGTAAAGGTTTGCATTTTGTGTTTTAATGAGTTGAGCTTGGTGCTGGTTTTGTTTCAACTGTTAAACAGCTTGTTGATTAAAAAATATCAATTTCAAAGCCAAAAAGAAAAATAATATTGTTCACTTATAATTGCAGCGAACAAAGGACCATGGCTAGAGGAACATTTCACTGATACACTTCTTTGAAGTGGGAAGGAGAGAATTGCAACTAGACAGGCAAGGTCTGCTTGAAGTGAGGTGTTCATGGCCCCTTGGGATATGGCTGCATGCGTGCGTGCGTGCGTGCGTGCGTGCGTGCGTGCGTGCGTGCGTGCGTGCGTGCGTGCGTGCGTGCGTGCGTGC
>JAUYWH010000012.1:27459952-27558212 GCA_034779795.1 Ctenopoma multispine | reverse complement strand
TTTGTTGGAACCCTCTCTTGTCCTGGTCTGCGTTTGGGTCCACCATTCCTCCATATTCATAACCACAATCTGACACTGTTACAGGTAAGTGGCTGAACATGATCCGAGAGAAGAAGGGCAAGACTTTGCAGTTTCTGTCTGAAATGTTGCATAGCGTAAGTTGTACCTGACACACAATATTTGCAAAGGCACTGAGACAAAATGTGCTATAAAAGCTAAAATCCTAAAAGCCACAAATGTGACAAGCACCATGTGATGATTGACTGTGGTGTAATTCAACACATACACTACAAGACGCACAGGTTTTCTAACAGCACCTTGACCTGCAGCCACACATTTTCTGGCATTTTTCCAGCCACAGCACCTGATGTAAATCAAAGCGCAGTCAGTCAACCTGACGTCTCACCTGTCCTGTTTAGCTCGTTTGTCCACCGAGGCGACCCGCACTTCCCCATCACCTTTGGGCCTCCCGTACTTAGTCAAACGGTGATTCTACAGAGAGAGAGAGTGAGACAGAAGGAAAGGGGAAGAGTGCCATTTCAAAATGACTGACACTGATTTCTGCTTCTCATTATCCGGAAGAATAGAAGCTAAATGCTGAAGATTACCAGCTTACCAGGTTTTCGATGGATTTCTGATACTGATCTATTTCTCGCAGCGTCTCATTGTCTCGCTTGACTTCGTTAACGTACTGAGCCAAGTCCTGTAAACAAACAAGTTAACAAATTAGGTTAGTTTCATTTAGATAAACATACACTTCCTGTCAGAAAAACTCTTTATTTTGCTTAGGAGCTGACGCTCTGCAGCTATTATGAGATTAAAGTCCTCCAATTTCACAACTTCTTTTTATTTTTGTTCTTCAAAAGGTGTGAGCTTACATACGCCACTGAGTCTTTGTTCATCTTTGTATTCTAACGCTGTGGACGTGCAATGAAGAGCAATGTCTTACACCGTCTTTTCTTACTGACAACATGTCATTAAATACAAGTTGATACTGAAACACAAATGATACTACTGTAATGTTGAGGTAATTCAGCATCACAGGGTCTTTGTTTCCCTGCAGTACTTTCACTTGTTTTCATGTTTCACTTTTTTATAGGGTTTTATAGCCAAATGACATATATTATATAATGACATACAATATACACATATATTGTAGTAGAAATGTAGATGCACCTTCATGGCGTCGAGTGCGGTGCGCAGGTTGCTCTTCTCTGTATTGTCGTGAGTGTGTTTCACCAGCTCCTATTAAACGGAAATATGTTACACACAAATCAGTAACAGTTCAAATGGTAACACCATCTTCATGCTGATGATAAAGCTGAGCTGCTGGACTCCATAATTTTTATTATTTTCTCAAATGGTAAAATTGTCACTGTTTTTTGGTTACTGCAGGCAGCGCAGCATTTCTTAACATCAGCAGCAACATATAACATAATTAACAAAAGTTCCTCATTACATTAACAGAAAACTTAAACTACAAAAAGTATTTGCTGTTGCACATTAGTTTTATATCCATGTCTTTTCTAATAGACAGTTTGAAAGAAATTTTGAAAATATATTCTCCTTTTTTAATTTTTCTCAAACATAAAACAACCAAAGCATCGAATCATGAACATCATCATCCTGCTCCATGCACCCCATACATATGAAAAATGAAATGCTTTGGCTGTAGGCATGAAATGAAAAAGGTGACTGTCCCAGCTGAAATGTGGAACCAGTACCTCTATATGCTCACACTGTGGGGGCTCGTCCTCCTCCAGGTAAATCACTGAATGTTTCTAAGGTTAGGTTTAAGTTAAGGTTAGTTAACCTTAATATCGTATAGGTAATATTTGTGTAAGTCTCCCAGAAGTCCCCAGAAGGGATAGAAAGAAGTCTGTGTGTGTGCTTGTTTGTGCGTGCTCGTGCGTGTGTGTGTGTGTGTGTATGTGTGCGTGTGCGTGCGCATGCGTGCATGCGTGCGTGTGGACTCATTTATTGCTTTTGTGAGTGCAAGTCATAAATTAGTTGCCAATGCCTGGCTACAGCATAAACAAGGCTTCTAGACCTCAGCAGTTGTGGATGGGAAGGATGCCATGCATGTCCTTCATACAGGCCAATACAAACTGTACACACACACACACACAGAGTCACTAAGATATATATATATATATATATATAAGTGTCAGGTCTGCCTGACACTGCTCAAATCCCTTGTGTCAGTCAAGCTAAACCTGGGCATTATTATCACTAGCAAAACGACAGGGTCCTATTTATCAAGCCTGGCTCCTCCACAGAGATACAGAGGCAGGGAGTGGTCACACTGGTGCCCGGGACCATGCATGATGGACTCATTGGGGGAATCATGTTGCTGTGGCTTGGGGGGGGTGGAAGAAAAATTATGAGTGGAGGCAGCGAGGAAGAAAGAGAGATTGATGACAAAAAAGAGAGAAAGAAGGAAGCAGCCAGGGAGAGGAGCTCGGGGAGAGAGAGGAAGTGACAAGACATTAGTTGCACAGACTCTGGCTGTCACCATGTGGGAAAGTAACCCAGCAGATGCTTCATTCGGTGCAGCTAGCTATTACCCGGCTGCTCCGCTGGGATCTCAGCCTATGTTGACACAACAGAATCACTTTGTTCCGACAGATTTTTTTAATCTTGCAGTGGGATAGCTGCACGCAGACACGAAGAGGGTGAGATCGGAGGGAGGCAGTGAGCAGCCTTTACGACCCTGTTGAAATCCGCTCGCACAGTGCAAATAAACAGTGTGAAACTACGAAGAAGTCATTTGAATGGAGAGACCACAGATATTCGTCATTATTGATTATTGATTTGTGATTGGTTAAAAAGGTGTGCCTCTCTCAAAACCTTTCAGGAGGAAGTATCTGCAGTAATGAACCCTGAGCCTGGTTCTGCTGTTCTCTCTATGTACAGTTATATCCTGAAAGGTCTTTAAGCTTAAACACTGTAAAGGGCTTTGAGGTGAGTTTTGTTGTAATTTGGCACTATATGAATTAACTGAATTTTGAATTTAATTACATTTTCTGAAATAAAAATAGAACTTTGGCGTTAACAATAACATTAAAGTTACCAATAAATTTAAATAACCTGGAATAATAAAACAAAAGACAAAAGAGAAAGTAAGCTGTCTCTTTAGACGACCAGTCCACCGGAGCAAGGAGAGAAATGTCCTAAAGCATGAAACACCAGAAATACAACAAAACAGAATATTATATGTAGAAAGTTCAAACTTTATTGGAGAAGAAAAGTCCTGTGAATCACGCGGACTATTATAATGTCTAAAAAGGGAACGTTTCCATTAGTAACTTCTCACTGACTTTGTCTGGAGTTTCCACAGCCTCAGTGCAGCTTCACATTCTCACCACTCAATACTTCCGCTGCCTGTGTGTGTCTCTCTCTTTAGGTGTTTGTCTCATTCTGTCCTCACTTCACTTTATCTATTTTCTCTCTCCTTCTGCTTGATTGTCTCGATCAGATAACAATTACGTGCGGGTCACTTCACACTGACAGTCATAAAGACGCTACAGAAATAGACGAGCAGAGTTTCAGAGCCTTGAAGGACAAAAGCAAAGAGGAGCAGGATCAAACACGGACGACAGCACCTCCAGTGGAGGCTCGGAGTATATACAGGACATACACATAAAGTGTGACTGGTCCCAGATGGAGCTCTGTCACTCACTGACAGTCAGACAGGAAGTAAGTGAAGTTCAAGTCTAAACTAAGCTTCTGTCTGGATTTGATGGTTAAACGTTACAGAAGATAAAAGATGAGGACAGACTTCTTCACACTGTAAATCTTTACTCTAGATAAAGAAGTTGTACTACAGTTTTTGTGTATTGAACTTCAGAGAGCACTTCGAGAAAGCTATTTGTCATAGTTAGGAAGGGATACGGGTCATTTTACATTTTCTAATGTTATGTAGAAGTTAACATAAGCTCGTAACAGAAAAGTCTAGACCACATATTCATGCTTATGGTTTAATAAGAACTTGATGCTACACCAGGAAATCACATCACATCTACTGCAGTGTGGAGTCTAGTTTAGTTATTATTGACTTTCTCTGTAGTCGTTTTCTCGTAGTACTTAAACACACATGCGTGGTGCTCTTTCCCACCACAAACTGGGAATGTGAAATAAAAATTAAGAAAGCACCAAGCATGTGCAAAAAAGTAGCTTTAAGCGATGAGCAGAGCACTCAGCATGTTAACTTTTTATCTATTCAAAATTCACCTTTTCTAATAATTTAATCTAAGATTTTTTGCAGTAGTCGGGTACCTGTATGAACACCAAACCATGTTCTGTTTCTGCTCACAACATGCATTAATGTATCCTAAAAATACCTTCGATGAAGGTGATGAGGGACAAGACTGACAGTCTTTGTTATGGGTCTCTGACATTCTGAGGTAATGAAATCAAATGGCTATTTTACAAAATCTATGTTTGTTTAGTATCTAATTTCCCTTTTTGCGTTTCACTGCTGAGTCGCAATAGAATGGAAGGGTATCATTTACAATATGATATATACAGGATTATATATGTGATATTGTTAACATGTAGTATATTCACAGACGGAAAGAGAGAGTGGAGGAGGCTTTAAATATTTGTGCAGACCTACAAATGAAGAGAAATAGGACGGGAAAGCGTTAGAGTGCTGTACCTGCAGCAGAAGGTGGTACTTCAAGACTCGCTGCATAGGCACCACCAGCAGATCCCTTAGTGTGAACTTGCCATAGTTGGCTCTCTTTGAACATTCCTGCGTAAAGACGGCAATAAAAGAACATCAATAAATAATATCCTAGATAAAGAGAAGCAGCTACCGACGGTCAGAGCATTAGAGCATAGTGCACAGTGGTGTCATCAGTGCAGTGCCTCAGGTCTACACTTGAGAGCATTGTCTGACCACTCTGCCACGTTGACAGTTCAGCGCTCGCCACTGTGGCTGTAAATTCCAACGTGCTGTTAAAAAATGAACATGAATCTCACACCTCTAGCTTCATGCGTACATCCTCTCTGTTTTTGCAGATGTCATCCAGAGTGGCGATGGCTGTCTCCACGTGGCTGCAGTATTTCCCATAGATCAACAACCTGGAAAACGTGTGAATAGTGAGTAACTAAATCAAGCAGTACAAAAAGACACTACTGCTCACTACACCTAATTTAGTGTTTTTCATTTCTATATGAACATGGATTGTCAGGGGTGACTGTGGCTTACCTTTCTTTGAAACTGATGAAGATCTGGTAGAGGTTCTGGGCACTTCTGTGGTGGATTGAGTCTTGGATTTCCAGCAGTAGATTTTTGTGAACTTTAACCAGGTCCTGAAAGATCACAGCAAACAAGCTGTACTGATGGTCTGTCACTTCCACCAAAGACTGAACGATTACTCTCACCATTCTTTTTACTCTCATACATTTCTCTATTAAAGGATAAGTTCACGGATCTTGTCGACCAGTCAAATCAAGCCAAAAATAATAAGTTCAGCTAAAGTTTGTATTTTACTGTAATTTCTGCACTTCTGCACATGTGCATGAGAAAGTTTTAACGTTCAATATGAACAGTAGCATCATTGATGATCACAATGAGCAGAACCTGCTTCAATATTCATACAGGTACATGAATATTGCTTTAATGCTTACCTCTAACTCTCCTACAACTGTTTGGTCTACAGAATGAGAAAATAATGAAAAATGCTCATTGTGGTTTCCTGAACGCTGATAGTACTATTAAATATCTTTGTTTTGTCCGACCGACAGTTCAAACCCCAAAGATGTTCCATTTATTCTCATGTAAGATTAAAAAAGCTGCACAATTAAGAAGCTGGAACTGGGAAACTTTGCATTTAATGTATATAATACTTAGGTCTCTGAAACAGCTGTTTTTCACAAGAAAACTGTAGATTTCACTTTAACTCTGAGCGTCGTTTAGTATTTTTTACTTTTTTTACTTGTATTATTGTAGATAATATGTGGATAACATGTAGAAATATGTGTTTGAATTTCTACACTAAAAAGAGATTTTTCCACATTCAGTAAACACTTTTGTGACCTCATGATGACCAGCCACTTAGATTATTACACCGCATAGCCGAAGACGGGGACTTACCGGGATATTCACAAACACCTTCTCTATCTCAGCCGTGGAAAAAAACATGGTGAGGGGCATCATAAAGTGCTGCAGAAGAGAGAGAGAGAGAGAGAGAATGCAAGAGAATGAGGCTCGTCCCTCTGGAGCCAGAGTGGGAAAATCATTTTCTGAGAAGCTGTTATATTATAGTGGCCGAGCTGCAAAGAGCTACAGTCAGCAAAAACAAGGTGGACTGTCTGGGTCACGACAATAATCTCATTCTCAGAGTTTGCAATTTAATGATTTCCTCCCAGAAAACTCTCACTGCAGTCACCTCGGCATCTCAAAGGAGCGGGCGAGAGCAAACTAAATTCCACCATCCACTTCATATTGAAAGTCATCTAGTGAGACACTCCACTGGGAAATCAGGCGAAGCCTGATTTTTATTTTTTTTTTCACGACGTGAACACATACGAGAGGGAGAAGACAAGTAGCTGTGGCCGTGGGGTGAGAGACGGCCGGCCTCCCACGCTCCGGCAAAAGTGCAGGCTAAGGTGGAACACATCCACCACAAAAGGCCTTTTGTCAGACTTTTATTCTTGTGGTGGCACTTTGGTCTAAGTGGTGCTGGGACTACTCACTACCCACTACTAATTTTAAAATTAAAACCATATTCTTTCCCTCGCTTCTCTCTGGGAGTACACATTTGTTACAATCCTCATTATTTTTTCCATTATAGCCCAGAACTGGTGATTACAGCCTGTCAGTTTCACAGTTGCTCATAGAGCAGGTGGTGAGGAGGCTAAATTGATTTCTAGTGCTCTCGCCACGCGGGCACTGCACCAAATCAAAGGAGAGGGACAATTTGACTTTACTTTTTGTGTACCGTAATTGAAAATAGGCTCAGATCACACATCCCATCTGACACTTAGGGAGGAATAAGATTTTTAAATGATTGCTCATTTGAGTTCTTTCTCTCTGATACTGAAATTAGCTCCATTAAGTAGCATTGCTGAGTGTCACACTCAATTCAGTCCGTCAGCAGAGCTGTAAAAGCTGTAAAATCTTAATGTTAGTACTTGTTACACAAGTTACTTCAGTTAAAGAGGTTTAAGGCTTTTGAATATATCCCTTTAGTGCAGTTTCACACCTGATCCCACATGGTCAAACAGATTTATTAACATTAAACAACATCTTCCAACATCCCACTGTAATAAAATTTGTGCTCCCAGAAATGCTTCATGCGGGTAAGTGAATGTACACTTCAAACTACACTACGCTTCTTTCCACGTTGTGCGTTCACGACTGTGTCACTTGAATAATCAATAAGTAGATTAAAGCAGCACACATTCCTCCATGGACACCTTGTATGTCTGCTACTGTGGGAACAGAAACTATTTGAGTGCTCAGTAGCCTGTATCGCCACCTTGTGGACGGAGCTCGAGCGCCTCCGCTGGTACGTAAGAGCGCACTTTGAGTATGTAATTAACCAGGTGCACCTGTTAGTGTATTTCCAACATTTTACAACAACACGTGTTGAGCATAAAGACGGACGCCACGTGATGACGACATATAAGTCAGTACCTTCTCTATGGACTCCAGGGTCTCAGTGTATTTCTCCTCTGTCTGCTTGATCTCTGTTAAACAGCAGCTCCTGATGTCAGTCTCCACCTGCTTGTGAAGCGCCTACACACACACACACACACAGAGGCCTGTTACTCCAGTATGTCAACCAAGTCAGAAGAAGAAGAAAAGTTCACACATTTAAAGACATTGGTTGACTTTGTCTACTAACTATTACTCAGTGTGTGAGGTGCACAGAAGTACTTGCCCAAAAATGTAGGCATATACATAAATTCTACAAATGTACTATATTTCAAATGCTTTACTCCAAGACGAGTTAGGTCTTATCAGGGCTCTTTGTTTTCAGTAACTCAGGATTTACGGAAACCGAATGGTAATTGCTGGTCTTCTCCTTGTAAGTCGCTTTGGATAAAAGTGTCTGTCAAGTAAAGTAAAGTAAATTAAAGTAAAGTAAAATGAACTGTAAGTACAAAAGTCATTTCAGTGGGCATCAGTTTGACTGAGATTATTATTATAAAATATAAGGCTTAATCAGCATTTCAAAGTCTCACAGATACTTTGAATATCAAGGTTGATATAGATTTTTGTCTAAAAATAATCAGTGTACACAGCTTAAAGATCATTTTACATAACAGTAAACTTAAATGTTCATATGTGAACGTCATGTTCATGTTACAGTGCTGGTCAATACTGACCGGAGGAGGGACAGCTTCAGTCTTCATCAGGTCCTCATAGATCTCCCCACCTTCTTCATCATCATACACGCAGTCGTACAGATCCTCCTCATCCTCCACGCCGTTCTCGCTGCGGCGCACATGACACAAAGTGGGAGAGACGTTACATCACTCTGCTGTCTGATCCCATCATAAGCATCACATGAAAGGTTTGCACAGGAAGGCGCCCGTGCGTGCACGTGTCGTGTTTAACCAGACGTGGATTTTAACAGGGCACACTACAAAAATCTTGTTAGCCAGGGACAACACTTAATCCACGGCTGTGAAAGTGGCTCAGGAACTCACACACAGGCAAAGTCTTTTATGTGTGACGCCACAGGCCTGTTCTGACTGCTCCCATCAGAGCCAATTACTGCACCTTAGCAAGTGGGCTAACATGACTCAGTGTGTGTGTGTGTCCTTAAGAAGAAAGAAACAGGAAGTCTCTATGAACATGTAAGGCATGTAAAGGACCAGGACGTGTAAGTGAGCAGGTCTATTAGAGGTGAGAAATACAGGCTGAGGATCCAGCACTGGCTGAAGAGGATGTGGCCGTAAGATAGAACTAGATGACTTTCATAGATATAAGAAAAAATTACAGCACGCTAATTTAAATCAAAGTGTCAAAGTCTAAAATTGTAATATAATTAGTTTGTACTTTGGCCACAATTGTAATAAAATTGCAACAAATTAATTATCCATCTATTGACATGAGGTTAATCCTCCATAATAGCTACATCATCAGTTATTAGTTCATTATATTCTCAATGACACACATATAGGGACATAATGTATATATGACCTTATGTCCATATGAAACATAGACCCGCATGTATTGACAAAATGTACTGTACAGCACTGTAAAGAATAACACTAGGATCAGCTGTGCAACATTAATAAAAAATATCCAATCTCTGAACACTTCTAAAACCCAGGTGACCTACACTCTATACTGTCCCTAAACGCCTCCAGCTCACTAGCTGATGCCGACAGGCAGCGTCACACTCTTTGTTACACAGACCGAGTTCTGACAGTAAATGTATAAATGACACTGAGAACTGTCAGACAAGCTTAGCTAAGTGAATATAATATGTACTGTATGTTTCTCTCCTTGTTCTGTCTGTGTAATAGCTGGTGAACACCGAGCAGATGGGAACACAGCTCTGTTCGGCGTGATGCAGACTGCAGCGTACACATCCCAGCCACCACTAGTTGCTGTGGGGCTGCTGTTTTCCTACTGGACTGCTTCCTGTTCTAGGAGCTGTCAGCGCTAAACACAGACCAGAGCACCACGTCAAAGTAAGGCTGCCCGCAAGCACTTAAAATGTAAGATGATCTTTTTTCCACCGAACAAAATTTAAAGCAGCTCTGCCCTTTTCTCCTCCGAATTGTTTCTGCTGAAGTCAGAGACGTGACATCTGACTTAGCGTGGGCTGTATGAATACAGGTCTTATATAGGTAATACAGGCAGCCGTTCTGTCTAATCATTATCAATGTAATATTCTGACAAGAATGTGTCATTAATAAAAAATAAATGTTGAAAAACTTCAGCACCTCAGAAATTAATTTTAACCAATTCACAGCCTCAGGTTTCTTCAGTGCTTTGGCCGCTGCACTGCATGTCACTGTGCCATCACATGTGTTTGCACTGTGTGTGGATTATGTAACATTATGAAGTGAAAAAGCATAAAATATCTGAGAACATGATCAGCTGGCTTCACAGCCTCCAGCTCTCACCTCTACGCTGCATGTTAAATTGTTACAGTTTTATTTTTCATCATTTTACTGATGCAGTTCACTAAAGTACAAACAAAGTTTATACACAAAAATCTGTTGTTCAAAATTTCATAAGCGTGTAGCGTGTAGGGAATAGGGTGTGAAAGAAAAAGTCAAGCCTACACAACTAATGGAGAAGGTGGCTGCTTTCCAGTCAACACCCAGTGAACAAATGTTGCCTGCACCCACATCAGACTGTATGGGGACCCACAAGGAACACAGGGAATTGTGACTAACTGTGATTAAGCAACAATAAATAACTAAATTTAAAAACTGCCAGAAATGAAATAAATAAACATAAATGTACTCATTTCTATATTTATTTGCGTCCTGTTTTCAGCCTCCGTACACCCACATCACCCTGTAGATTTTGGACGTTATAAGAAAATTAGACTATGAGAAAACTTAAAATCTGTTATGTTTTTAAAAACAATGTAGTGGGAGAGAAAGGAATAATGAACCAAATGAAACCCACTCTATGAGATCCTCCAGGTGGTTGTAGATATCCTCATCTTCAACACTCTCCTCTGTCGGAAAAGGCCTGTAAAAAGAACGTTGAATGTACATTTTAATGTAAAAATCACAAAACATAACTAGAATGTTTCAAGAATAAATAGTTTGCAGTGTGCTAAAATTAATTGTGTTAAAATTACCTGATTCCAGTTTGTTGTGCAATCCCTGTGTGGGAAAGTTTAGATAGTGTGTCCATAACCTGCAAGAGGTATAAAAAAACATTATTTGATTAATATTATTAACAATTTAAAGACATGGAAAAGTCAGAACTGTGACAGTTTTTAATGATGCTGTATTTCTACAAAGAGACACATGAGGGCAGCATTGTCAAACACTCACCACAACTGGTGACACACATACACACTCAGTGGAACTGTGCTGCTTGTTTGTCTCCAATAACACAACGTCAATTAAGTCACACAAAATAATATAGATCATACATAATTAATTTGGTGTGTTTTATTATCTATCTCAGACTGAGCTGCTCAGTAACACACACACACACACATCTACTTGGACATAATGAGGAAAGAGTCCACAGTCAGGAGTACAGGGAGAGCGGAGCAGCGTTACGTGATCAGTCACTGACGGTGCTGTGGCGTTAACCATGTGTCGTCTTCGGCTGACGTTTGCTATTAGTATGACAAGTAATTTCATGCTGCTGTGCTCAGCCCCTGTCAGCGTCCTTCATGCTGCATGGGTGACCTGCTTCACTGATCGCCACTTAACTAACCAGCTTGTAGTGACCTTGTGACAGAGCAACAGAGCAGCACAGCAGCTGCTCATGTGCAGGTAGCAGAGGTACACCAGTGCTTCAGACACGTAATGATTTAAATAGTTAATGTGATTTCCAACCCTGCTTCTAATCACTTTGATAGATAATTAATACACGTTGAACACGTTTTTCACCTAGAAACATGAAGACAACTAGTTTTTAGCCATGATTTGTGTCTGCAGGTATTGTTTACTCCCCACCACCTCCACAAATAAGGGCAGAGACACACAAAGTCGACAATAAAGCTGTAACCAAGGCCTGCGTGACAGGAAATAACTCTCCATACCAGCCAGTGGCAGTATTCTGTATTCTTTGTTCTGAAAGAGAAAGTGGTCACACAAGCATGACAGCAAATAACTAATGACTGCTGCTTTTCAATAAGAATCATTTTCAACTTGTTATCCTGAAAAGTAGAACCAGTAAAAATAAGATCAGCAGTCATGTTTACCTGCATATGTTCTCATCATAGTTTAGCTAATGTGTGCGCAGTCTGGAATCTTACATTAAAACCAAAACTAGCACCTATAGATCTTATTTAGAGCTGTCAAACACAAGTCCTGAGGCAGCTGACTGGAAGGTAACCACCCTCTGCTGTCAGTGTGCCCTTCAGCAATCAAAGCATAATTGAACATAGTTGTTAATAGACCACTTGTAAACACCATCTCTTTGCACTACATTAATTCACCAAAGTGACAACTGAAAAATGCTCTTCCAACGTGTCAACCGTGCAATAAATATTAACTTAACATGTGTACTAATAAAATATTCAAATGCATTAAGTGTGAGTGAAATGACCATCCTCCCTGCAGATATTACTCCAAAGACAGTTAACAGAGTTAACTTTCTCCAATAATGACTGAAGGGCATAACACCCTGAGGCCAGCTGGCAGGTACAACGTGCCTGCCAGCTGGAGCTCCACTGCGTGCTGAACACAGCTTTTGGAGGCGTTCCAGTTGTAGCAGGCGAGCAATTTTGGGGACGAGTCGTCTTGTATTGAGCTGTGAATACATGACTCACGCATATTTACATCAGCACTGACCATCTGTGCACAGCCAACAAGACTTTCTGTAGACTCACAAGTACGGCATCCACCAGCGCTCACGACGCTAATAATAGAAATGTGCAAAGAAAATAGGCCCAAGGAAATTAAATGTTTGAATTCAAAGAGGAAATATCCTTAATACAATCCTAAAACTGCACCAGTCAGCAGGGCAAAAATAGAGATGATGTCTGCTTTTCTTAGGACTGCACTATGCAAGACTTCATGATTCAGATGTCACAAGGATTCCAGTGTAAGACTGGTGAGCAACACGTCATCAGCCAAAATCCCTGAGTGAGGCTGAAACAGCAAAACGCAACCCAGTAAAGTAAAGTAAGACAACATGTACAAATCAAAGTTAAAAGCTCAAAGGTCAGTCATTAGATTTTGTGTCCAATTAGCAGGAGCCACAGACTTAGCAGCCACAGGGAAGATAAGTGGGGACACAGGGAGACTGGCCCTTTGATGGAGCCTAATAAAACTATCCTGTCTGACCGCGGCTGCACCACTGGAGCTAATCATTCACACCACAAATACAGCAGCAGAGGGATGTGTCTGCCCACATGAAAGGGAGACGAGTACAGAGAGCCTGTATGTGTGTGTGTGTGTGTGTGTAGGTAGGATGGCATGGATGAAAGCACATGTGCATGTCAGTAGCAATCTGTCAGCTTTTGGTCCACTGTGTCAGTGTTTATTTCCACATCGATATGTGGAAGCTCACGTCAACACCACTACCACAACACTGGTATTGTGAGGTTATGCTAGATCACCGTATCATTTTTTTATTAATAGTCAACATGCAAAGATTTGTGTTTTCTTCAAACCCCTCACCACTAGGTGGCAGTGCTGCACGATATCTACAGCCATTTGACTCCTTCAGTCTAACCTGACAATGTCAACTGTTGACAATGACAGTTTTCCTTAGTAAAAATAAATAAATAATTAAATCACAATATATCACTTTGGTTAAAGTATTACAATGTATTGCATAATATTTAATCGTGGCCCCTGTACCGTGATACATATCACATCATAGGTCTAATAATTGTTGATAATACATAATGTTCATTAATTTTCAGTTTCGCTAGTTAGTCAGTATTAAGTGTCGATATTAATGCATGTTTTGATTAAAGCAAAAAGCAAATACTCATTTATTTCTTGCAAAGTTAATACTGCAGTTACCTTTCTCTCTTTTTGCAGCATTTTACAAATAATACATGTGAGTTTTATTATTACCCACTGATCAATCTGATCACTACACTCTGGAAACAAATCGCTCCACTTGTTGCACGTACTGTAGCAGCCTGAGACTAAGCATGGATCAGCAGTTTGGCAAACAAATCTTCCAGCTTTCCTCAACACCACAAGTGACATGAAGCGGGTGGGAAACGCTCGAGGAGTCGATTTGACCACACCAAACAAGCGGGAGTGAAAGCACCTTTTGCAAAGTGTTAGTATCATCTGCTGCCTTCACTGACCATTATTTCAAGGGATTTTCTCACTCTACTGCGTTAGATAAGTTGCTTCGAAGGCTGCTCTACTCTGTGTTGTATTTGGAGCAGCTTATGTTTCTCTGCTTTGTTTTATGCACGGAAAGACCTAAGGCTGTCTCTAAGAGGATGTGTTTGAAGGCGCAAAACTCAAGGATGTTCCACTTTGTTTAACTCTGCTGAAAGAAACTAAAAGCTCCACTTTCACTTTTGTTCTGTAAATCTGTGGTTCTACTGAAGTGCCAATATACTTTTAAAACATTTCAGGTGGTTTGTTGGAGTTAAATGTTTCTTATTGCAAACATTCATCAGCCAACAAGTTGTTTTCCGATAACAGTTTAAAGCCACTGTCTCTCATTTTTACAGCCCTGAAAAAACATTTGTTAAAAGCAGGAAAGCAAGTCATCAAAATCCTGTTTATATTTCAGGAAGAGAAGCGGCAGGCCTCCTCCTGCACATTTTTTCCATTCAACATTTTGCTGTTGAAACAGCTTAGAAAAAAAGGAAATGTGAATATTGAACACAAATGTACATTAGATAGACAATAGGGAGTAAATACAATGCCAGATGGTGCAGAATGTGTGTGGGCGTGTGTCAGTTTGTCTGTTGTTATCATATACAGTACGAGTGCATACTTCAGTGTGTGTGAGCTGCATGCAGCTGGTGTGTAATCTACTCACATAGAGAGGAGCTAATAAAAGCATGATTGGCTCAGAGAGAGTGACAAGCTAATGTTTGGCAACCAGTGCCACAGCTCATTAACGTCCGTAATACATAATTAGCGTGTTTGGGTATACAGACGTATAGCTGATTGGAAAGCAGTGCACACTCGCCGGCAATGCTCACTCTTCATTGCCTGCATCATTTATTCCTCCGCTCTCCTCATCAAACACTGCTTCACATGCATTAGTTCTACACTCATGGATATGGTAAAGACAGCAGAACCTGGTAGAAAATACTATTTCACTCTGAAATAAGAAGAACTGGTCATTAAATAGTGCCCACAAAAAAACTGTGTTAATGTTAACTGTGATGCAGGTTTCAAAAAAGCTGGTGGCAATGTGATGGTCTGGGACTGCTTTGATGGTGAAGTAAGGGATTTGAACAGGTTTAAGAAATCTTTAAGAATGAAAGGTGATACCACCCTACCATAGGACAATGACCCTGAAGCTGTTAAGTGAAGAAGCCATCAGCTGGTATTCTGTGCATAGTGGAGTGACCAGCAGAGTCAGCTTTACTGTATGATGCATAGAAAGGTCCTATCAAGACTATCTAACTTATGGGAAGTGCTTCAGAAAACATTGAAATTACCTCAATAAATATACAACTAAAATGTCAATGTCATGGTGAATTGACCCAAAGTAACTCAAAGTAACCCCAAAAATACTGCATAGTAGTAGTTTTTTCTCTTGACCTTTTCAACTTGTTGTCATTCACAAGACATAATACAACAACTAATGGCCTGGTATAGAAAAACTCACATTCATGCACAAAAGAAGAAGATTATTCCCATCTTCCCATAAAGTTCCATCTCAGTTCCATGCATGTGCTATTTAGCTAGGGAGAAACAAGTACGAGCTTTTAATCATTGTCTATCTCCAAGTCCATCCCAGCAGCAGGTCAGAAGCAAGGTCATCCTCACTGTCCAGGTGAATCACATCAGACTCCACAGACGTAAACCCCTCAGGACCCATGCTTCACAAATTCCCTGACTATTTTATGTTCACATTCATAGAGAAGCATTGCACCCAAGTGATTGCATATTTTGCATGGTTTTCACGCTCTGACACACACACACACACACACACACACACACACTGTTCAACAAGCATACTGATGTTCCCACGCAGCTCGAGGCCTTGAGGCACAAACACATCTGATCTGCCAAATCCTCACTTTGCTGACAGGTGAAGTAACTGTGGCTGAATTTCACACTGTCTGAATCAGCAGGCTGCTCACAGCTGACCACCAGTCATACAAATACACACATATATACACACACACACATACACATGCATGCAGTCTGAAACACAGAAACACAGTCCACTGAAACCCCTTAGAATTCAACTAAACACACCCCTCACAGTACATTCACTATTACTCATCATCCCTGATGTGTAAGAAACATGTCAAATGTGCTTCCTACTGGATATTTAAGATATAATGGATACAGACACCTATCTATATTGATCAATACCATACTCACCTTCTGCGTTAGAACTTTGACTGGCATAGACCAAATGATGAACTGACACAATTAAAATATTAAGTAGCTCAAATATGACATGGTCATATTTGAGCTACTTAATAAAGTTGAGCTACACTAATAAAGTCCCACAACCTTCAAACTACTTAAAGCAGCTTTTCTCAAATGGGGGTACACATAACTCCTGGGTTACGTAGGGACATTCCAGGGGGTACATAAGAAAAAATCAAATCAAATAAGAACAAAAATGTAAAATTTCATGCAGTGTTTGGTTACCAATGTTGGGGGAGTGTGGAGAAAACAGAGAAAACAATCTGTTAGAAAACAGATATTTTTGTGCTTTTCAGGTATTTGACACAACATATTTCGACGCACTTGTTTGTGTGTGTGTGTGTGTGTGGGTGAGTGCGTGCATCGATACAGAGAGCAGAGGAGAATTGGAAATGCGACTTTGTAGAGCAGGCTACGGGCCGTCAGATTTTATCCGGCCCACAGCCTGTTTTAAATTGTATTATTTATGTTTAGGGACGGACTGGGACAGAAAAAAAGTGCTAAAATTAGAACTATCAAGTATTCATTCATTAATTTTCCTAACCGATTGTCCTCTTAAGGAGCGCAGGAATTAACAAGTAACTAGCAAACCAAAAAGGCTTCGCATGTGCTAGGGGTTAATTGGCTGAAAAATTATTCGACAGGGGGTACATTGCTGAAAAAAGTTTGAAAAATTTCATTACATCAAGAGAAGTACTGATAGAATCCTTGATGGATGTTATGGTGACTTGAAACATTTCCCTTATTCGTCTTCGCAAAAGGTCTTCTGCTGTACAAAAACAATTAAATTAAATCTGCACCACTTAGCCCCAATGCTGCAATGGGGGTGATGTTCAAAATTCAAGATTTCAGTACACAGGTAACTTTGAAAAGCTTTTTCTATTCGTTTTGGCCTTTAGTCTACATGCAAACTGCGTCTTAGTTCACAGAACTGACCTTTTGAAAAATTCCCTATTTAAAGCTATTCAGAGTCATATTTTTTGGGATGATAAAACATGTCAGCCAGTGCAGGAGCTAAGTGTTTTGTTATAATATTCAGAAAACAACGTGGTCTAAGGCACAGACAAATAATGAAAATGGTGAGCAGAGGTAATGAGTTATTGGTTTTAGTTTCTCTATAGGAAGTGGAAATATAGAAAAGTAGATATGATGACCAGTGTCATTTTTTCAGGTCTTAACACTTAAAAAATGTAAAAGATAAGAATTCAAATAATCTGTTCTTCATGAAATCACAGGCGGGTCCTTTAAGTATGTCTGTTTGAAATGATTTTCAACCTTTTTTTCCCTCCTTCAGTGCAGTTAACAGTAAAGTGGGTCGTCACGCTGCAGGGACAGCTTACAATATTCAGGGGAGTACAATACAACTTGCTGCTGCTCATGTTGCAGATCAGTCTAAAGTTAATTATGCCAAACTACAGTATGAACAGTAACATGGGGATTGTTCTGTTTGTATAATCCAGTTTTCACCCAGATCTTTCCATTATTGATTGGTTTCATTTATTTTCAATATATCTTTGTCCATATATTGAACAAACCACAACACATAAAAGAGTATGCCTCACAGACTTTATGGAGGATTCTCAAATCAAATCAAATCAAAACAACTTTATTTGTATAGCGAACCGAAGTTCGCACAAAAGTGCTGAACAACTTTCCAAGGCTACAGCTATATCAATGATTAGATAAGAATGAACAAATAAAATTAAACATATTAAAAAACAGTAAAAAATTTGTGGAAGAGGAGTCTTTGATCCAGATGGGAAGTAATTGATTTGCTAAGACACTGTAAATAAGGTGTAACAGTTCCTTTTATCATACTGCTATTAATAATTAACCAGATTGTTGGCCCAACTGCAGCCAAAACATCTTTTAAAAAATGTGTAGGGACGATGTCAATGGGAGAGGTAGTGGATTTTGTATGTGAGATATAATCAGAGAAAAATTCATTGGCTGAAATTTATTAATAAGTGAGTGAGGCAGACTGCTCCAGTAGGAAATATACTTAAGCGCAAATGTTCAATTTTCTTAGTAAAGAATTCTAAAAAACTCTTCACAGGAGGCTGTGGTTGATAAGGTTTGACGTAGGCTGTATTAGTAGGATTCTAAGTGTTTTTAAAGTGGATGATCTGCTGATAGCTGAGGTGACTCCTTGATCACTGTTCAAGTTTTCTTATTTGCCATTTGGGCATAAAACCAACAGTCAAGGCACATTGGCATTCTTGTGCAGATCTCTCTTAGAGTCATAGTAAACATTTTACAGAAATATAACATACAGTATATATCTAGTGGTATATACCACAGTGGTCCCAGTGGTAACACTCAGTGACGCCCAAACTGGGAGAGTGGTTCCAACAGATTCCAGGAATGTCATCTGAGATCTCTGTCCAGAAGAGCGCAATCCTAGAAACAGCTAAGATACTGTGCAGGATCCTCAAGCTCCCAGGCCTCTGGTAGAGGACCTGAGCTTGAAGGACAGAGACCGCCCACAGGAGGGCGAGTTGGGAATACGCTTCTTATGTAAATGACAATTGGGATAGTGTGGGGTTATTATTGCACATGCTCAGTAGTTTTGTTTTGCCATCAGTCTAATTGTGGCGGGGAAGAAGCTGTTGGAAAACCTTGTTCTGTGAGTGATGATGCTGTCCGCTCTGCTGTGTCTCCGGTTGTATGTACAGGTTTTGTGTCTGAGCCGAGAGTGAGCTGGGTGGAGTGAGTCCCTGATAATTCCCTCTGCTCTTTGCAGAAAGCGCTGTGTGTACATAAAGTCCATGGAGGGAAGTTTTGTCTCTATGATCCTCTCCGCAGTCTTTATGACTCTTTGCAGAGTCTTCCTCTTGGCCTGTGTAGTGTTACCATACCAGCCAGATGCCTGGGGTGAGAATGCCCTTTATCAGTCCTCTGTAGGCCTGGCTGAGAGGGCGATGGTTCAGGCTCACTGCTGTTATTATCATTGAATTCACTGTGGCAATCACGCTAAAGACCTCATCACTCTATCCACTCAACCAACCAATCTGCAACACAATCTCTACTGTTTCAATCTCTATCCCCTCTACTGAAAAACTATCCTGCAGTTAACTGTGGATGAAATGAAGCGAATGGGAAAAATAGCCTCCCTCTGGGGGTCTTTCAGTTTAAGATATAAACTCTGATTTTAAGACTCCTAAAAAAACAACTGTGGTAGTTAAGTTACCAGGGTGCTGTTTAAACGCTGCAGATTTCAGCTCCCTGCAGACTCATCTGGGGAGCCAAGACTTGAAAGAGTGTAAGAGTACAGTTGAGTGGGCTGTCTGTGTTGTAAACGACGTCCTGAGGCTGTCAGTAAAAATCCATATGGACATTCCTCTGGATTTTTCTTTTTGTTTTTTTTTGTCTTTCTGGAGCCTTTGATCCTGCTGTGTCAGCCGTGGACCCCTACACTGCAGCTTTAGTCGGCCCTGCCACGCGCAAAAAGTAAAAGCTATTCATATGTACACGCAATCTGCTTGATTTTACAGTGTGCTGATGATTGACACTTCTGTCTCAGCTAAATGCACGAAGGAAGTGTAGGAGCTAATCATCGCTGAAAAAACTACAAACAAAGTTGCAGCGGAAGAGTTTGAGTCGACCCGGCAGCAGCTGTCCAAGGTCACAGATTGACTGGTTTACAGCTCATGTATTCCAGTACTTGATTCTAGGCCTGTATATTGAAGCAAGGAAATATATGCTGATCTTTTTAATCTAAGTGGAAGAGTCAAATGGCTGAAGAGAGACTGCAACACTGCCATCTAGCTGTCAGGGGGTTAAAGAAAGCACAAAACAAATTGCTGTCTGCCACAAATCTTTGTGTGTCAACTATTAACTAAAAATCATTACAGTGTTTTTGAGGATTGATACAGCTTTATCTAATTTGCCACTTGTTTAAAAGTAGTGGATCTGTGTTTACTGTGTAGTAGAGGCCTTCACAGGTACAAACTTTGAAATATTAAATATAAATATACAAACTACCTTTGAAATATTCTGTTTGCTATTTGCTATTGTAAATATATGTCCGAATAAACATTTGGACTGCTGCTCTATTGCTAATGTACCATGTAAACACCAAACTCTAACACTAAACAAAAACCAACTATATTGTTTCATTTTAACACAAAATCCCTCTTTATTTACTTAAAATACGGTAATCTTTGTTCCCAACAATACATATCAACTCTGTCAATAACTATCATGACGTGTAACTAAAATAAAAACGACGCTTCCTCATTTTAAAAAAGCCGACCTGCACTTTGTCCAGTGTCTGTAAACTCTCACACAGCGCACACAGTCTGTGACGCACGGTTCTCTTCAGAGATCAACGAATAATAATTTGCAAAGAAAAATTTACCGGTTCATCCCATTGTGACAATGGGAGAGCCAGAATTTTAGTTGGTTCACACTGCAGTCACTTAATCAGGAACTGCTTTACATCTGGGATACCAGGTGAATGTAATTCACCTGCTGGAAAGACAGAAAAGCTAAAAGGTCTGTAACACTCAAAAGAAAAAAGACTCAGAGAATCTTTGCAGATAGGCAGTGCCTTAACATGAGCTCTTGAAGCCACAGTATAGTGGTTTTCAGGCACAGAGAAGACGTACAGTATTAGCAGTGTGCTGTGCTTGATTTACAATCATACTGACTGTAGGTAAACAAAGGCTGGAGCAGGGTTATCCATCTTGCTGCAACTCATACTGCTATTCATCATGGTAGTTCACACATGAGCCATTTTACTGCCTTCTTCCATCGATGTTAGATTAGTGTGTCGACCAGAGCCATAACAGGCAAACACTCAGCGAGACAGTAACATAAATCCAAATCTCTATGGAGAGAGTAAACATCTGCATTACTGGCTCAAGACATTAAAAGCCTGGAAAGTAAATGAAGAATTCTCATATTCCAGCGCTTTCAGTCCTGGCAGTCAGTCTAGTATGTTGTTTTAAATTTGACATCATCTCCTCATTTCTGCTGGCTTTCACTGGACTGTTTTCGTTTGTGGTTTGGTGAATCAAAGACGCTGCTCAGCTAATCAGATTAGAAAAGAGGGTTCACTCATGTTCATCCTATTTGGCCGAGTTCATTTCTGATGCAAGTTATGGTAAGTGTGAGAAATCTTCATGATGGCAACATAACGTGACACATCAAAAACAAGTGATGAAATCCAAAAACCGGCTCAGAAAAAGCAGCAGACAGGCTGTAATCAGAAGCAGCCAGTTGAGAGTCCCAGTGCAAGGCAACAAATGTGTTTCTCACTTCTAGATTTGTGCTGCTAAAGCTCTGGCTGCAAAGAGTCAGCTTGTCAGATCTATATGGCATAAGTGGGTTAGTACCACTTAGCATACCCTGAGGAGTTCCCATTTTAATCACGAAGAATTAAATATGCACTGTTTCAGTCTCTCTGTGCAGATCCTTCATATTAGTCATGCGGATGTGTGCGATACTGTTAGCTCCCAATGAATTTTCGCCTGAATAATGCAATGTCACAGATGAAAATATGGCACTTTAGAAGCATCATGTTGTGCATTAAGTGCAGCTGTTGTAACAAATATTCGGAACCTTTTTAACTTTACGTGAAAATTCCAGTCTGTGTGACTGTGAACTCTTAGCACCTCTTCTCTGTATCTCTCCATATACCTGATCTTCATACAGTCTTTGATCTAACTAATTTAACCCAGTATTATTAATGCAACAAAGATAATTTAGTATTTAGGTCCAGTACTAATATAAAGAAGTATGTTTCCAAATGTAAACCGTTGTGAGAATGTGATTTCATGTTCTGTTGCAAATATTAACACATGCTTCAGTTTTTCTGCCTTTCGGGCTGCTTCAGCAGAAAGTAATGGAAGATGGAGCAAATGTTTATAGAACCAAAGTCTGATATGTCCATCTCCCCGGGGGTAACTGCCAGTGTGTAATTAACACTGGCATTTAGTCACTCCAGCAGCAAGTTTAACTTCTTCTAACAGAGGATGAATCCTACTGGTTTGCCCAATAGCAGAACCATAAATAGTTTAAAGATTTCCAATGGACTATTGGGCAGAACGCTTCTTTAAATTTTTTTTTTAAGAGGGTGTGTCACCCTACTTCCTCTCTCCAGTTTCGCTCCAGTACCGCCTCAGTACAGCACGCTGATGATAGCATTTAGATCAAAAGCTATACCATCTGCAAATCCTCACCAGGTTTTTCAGTTACCTATTCAGAATTTTGTTGCCATGGAGAGGCTTTAAGCATATCAGCATAGTCTGAACAGGGATACACCAGTAGTAAACAGTCATACGATGTGTTAATGCAACAGGTGTGATTTACTCCTTAGAAAAATACACATGTGCTTATTATCTAGATTGTCATGCACACTCACCATCTGTTTTATGTGAAAAGGCTGTTGAAATGAAGTTTAAACCATCATTTCTCACTCTGCCTTATTTCCATAGCAACACTCCAGCAACAAGCAGACTGACCTATATACATTTACAGTGACCATTTGTGGATTGTTTCTCATTAACTCACCCAGACAGTGATAAATGCTGCAGCGCGGTAATACCCATCATGTGTTTTACTGTTTCACAGAACCCGAAACCAAAGCTTCTCATGTAAGATGAATCACAAGGCTTCCTCCACTAAGTTGGCTGAATGATTTCAGCTGAATTTCAGGTTAATTTTGGATGTTATATAACACGCAGCAGTTGATACGTAAGGAGGTGGGATCTCAATGTCTGGCAGATTAGCTTTATGAATTACGCCTACTTTGAATGATGGCCCTTTCGCCTACGCCACCTACACCTTTGGGAAGCAAAACAGAAAAAAAGGCCCAACCCCCCCTCAGAGTTGGAGCCTAAGGCATCTGGAAAAAGCATCGCTGCATACATACATAGAGCGCTCTGGGTAGTTTCTGTTGAATCTTTATATTAGAAAAAAAAACACATCTCAACAAGATCAGAAAATCAAAAGGTTCCTGTGAAAGTCTTTTAGGTCGGCAAAATGACAGCTAAGATGTGCCAGAGACAGGGATTACACATAGAATAAAATCCCCCTTACTTCTCGTCTTTTAGATGAAGCCAGCAGGTGCCCATGGGAAACACCTATCTCTCCCTCACAGCTGGGGAGACTATGAAACAAACATGCAGAATCTAAACATTGCTCCATCTCAGCACATAACAGTGTTCTCTTCCACATGGAAGAGAACACTGACCATGGGCAGTTCATGTTCTGAATCTAAACGCATCATGTCATTTGTAGGCAGTCTCACAGTTTGGTTGGTGTGGATCTGGAGTTCAATACTTAAAGAAAGGCTGCCAGTAGCTGTTGTGGAGATATCTGGTTTATCACTGTCAACATATTAAAGACTGTTTGAACTGAAGCTACAGGAACAGAACATTTTAGCCTACTCGACTACCATGCTATTAATGTTGTTGTCTCAGGGTAAATCTACCGCTTTGGTTCAGACACCCCCCAAAGGATGAATACCACTGAATTTGATGGTCTCTCACTTTTCCTATAACATGGATGGCCATGAAATTGGTTATCGTTATGCAAGCAAGCTAGAAATATGTTTGAATGGACAATTGTTGTTGCCGGATGATGCGCTATCAGAGATTCCCCTGACTTTCCTTTCATTTGCAGAAGAAGGCTGATAACTGCAGCATACATGAAAAACAGGTCATGAAAGATGGGTACGCCACATTTAATCTCAAACAGCATCACATTTCAGAAAACAACAGGAGATCAGAGCTATTGCAAATATTAATTTTGTGGCACCAAGCACCATGATGCTGCAACAAACACACTTCTGACACCTCACTTGACACCCCTCCACCACCTGCTGCATTACCAACTGTGAAAATGAGAACATCTGCATGCTGCAGTTGAATACTTAAATATCGTGTTAGTGTGTTTTAACACATTGAGGGCGTAATATCTTCAGCTATGTACATGTGGTCATTTTTTTTGTTCAAGATTAGCTGTGTCCCATGCCTCCGCTCCCCGGCGCAGCAACGCGTTTAAGTCCTCCACCTCCACACAGTTTTATAAATGAGGCCCCAGGTGTTTTCTTCTTAAGGCAGAAAAGGTTCTAAAATCACACTCATATGACATTTAGACCATAAATGAACTGAAGTGCAATGCTGTTCCAGAAAATAACAAACATCTTGACCTCTGATTAACCCACAAAAGTAAAGATTAAAACATTAAACAGACTAAAAAAGACTAGTATCAGTCAGATCAATACATCAGTCTAAACCTCTTTCTGCATTCTTTAGTTAGAGGGAAATGTAAGCCTTTATCCTGTAGTTCTAGTTAGCAAAGCACTCAGTATTGAAGCTGGGGGGGGGGGCTGTCAGAAAGTAGGACACCAAGGGGAGGGGGGCTAGTTTGTAGACCTGCACTTCAGACTTGGTAGTCTTTGATCTTGACCACAGTGCCTTTGCTTCACATTCTCTCTGGCTGGCCCAGATTCAGAGGTGACATATGAATACTTGAAATGTCTGTATAGCCAGTTAACCTCGATATCCAGCAGTGAGAGGGAACGCTTCACACTAAGGTCCCTGCAAGCAGGATTGCTGTTAACCTGATACTTTGTACTACATACTGTCAATCAATGCAGGACTTCAAGGTCTCAAAGGAGAGTTAAAAAGATCTACAATAAAATATCATGATAATCTCATGTGCACTGTATTAGAGAAGTCAATGATTATTTATTTGGTATGACTGATAAGTGATTTGATCAAAATACTGTATATTAGTTGACAGGGCAGAAGTATGTGTTGTTGACCTTCCAGAAGTTGTTCAGTTTTTTGCTGTGGTACCTGCTTAGACCACTTGGCAGTGGCTCTTACTGTTTACTGAAATGGACATATTTTCTGACCACTTGTAAGGGCATCACACATTATAAAACAAACACACATCCTTGCCGTGAAAGAAAGAAACAAGACTTTCTGCATTCACTATGACAATTCTGTCTTTTGTCTCCCAACCAGCTACAACCCAACCTCCAACCTTAAATTACATAACATGTTGCCAAATTACCACATCCATTGATGATAATAAATCTACTGACCTACTAGTAGGTAATAGGTGCCCTACTGAACCATAACTATGGGCATAATAATGACAATAATACATTTCCTGGACTTATACATTTGGTTATGATCAATTTGCTTATGAAATTCAGGTATGCATCTTTTGAAGATCATGTTTCCAGCAGCAGGGTTAACAGTGAAAAACGCAGAAGTCGTATCGATCATATAGAAGGCCAAGAAATATATCTATATCTATATCTATTTCTGCTGAAGATGAAGTGACCCAAATGTATTTTAAGCCTTTAAAATGTGCTGCAATTTCCTTTGTAGTCTTTTGACTATAGTAGAACTACTGCTGTGTTTATGTGTTACACACTCAATGGGAAGCTCCCTTTTAAACTGGTATGGGGCAAGAATGTGCTACACACTCTCTCACACAAAGAAAGCACAGCACATCAAAAAGCAGCAAGCATATAAATTTCAGCGCATCCACTCTTCCAGTCAGGGCACCCATTTGACTCTATTTTTTCACACTCAGACATACAATTCCACAACCGGGAGCAGAAGAGTAGTCACAGGAAATGTGGGTACTTGATAGAGCCTCTGACAGGACATGACAGAGGCAAGCTCAGGAAACCTAGGGGAGGTCCAATTGTCTTGGACTCACACACACACACATGTACACATGTAATTTTGGTCTTAACAGATGTGTTGGCCCCCACGAGACCTTGGTGAGAAATACAACACCACAGGAGGTACTTCTTATTTGGACAACATGAGCGGAAAATGAAAAAAACATCTGTATGTTTTATCTACAGACAGAGATACTGATTATATTATATTCAGCTTAACTATATAGCACCAAATCACAACAAAAATCATCTGAATGAACTTCACATACAACTATATAGAATTCTATAGAAAAACCAACAAATCCCCCCCTGAACAAGAACTAAGCAAGTGGAAAGGAAAAACTCCCTTTAATGGAAGAAACCTCAAGAAGAACCAGGCTCAGGGTGGGAGGCCATCTGCCTCGACGGGTTGGGGGAAGGGGAAAGAGGAGAGAGGAGAGAGGAAAGGAAGAAAAACAGGGAGGTCCCCTAGCAGTATAAGTGTATAGCAGCTTAACTAAGACATGGTTCAGAGTCACCTGAGCCATCTCTAACAGTAAGCTTTATCAAAAAGTTCAGTTCTTACTGTCTGCCTCCCGAACCTGAACTGGGAGCTGGTTCCACAGGAGAGGTGCTTGACAGGTGTAAATGCACCATTACACCTGAAACTAAATTTGAATATCCATACATTCATTTAGAAACAAACTACTACAGGGGGCCTCTGTGATGGCTGTTTCCTCTTCCTGTTTCCTGCTGCTTTCTGAAACCTGAGATGAGTCAGTCCTCAGGGGAATCACTGCTACCACACACTTGCAAACATCTTATTCCCTCATTCGCATTTAAAAGGTCCATGTGGCATTTTAAATGTCAGAGCAGCATCGTCAGAACAACTGTTCTACTTTTTTTTCTGTGACTGGAAACACATGGTGGAGATGACTGGTAGACTCTCACTCAAGCCATGCTGGTGCCAATATCTATCCAGTTTCCAGTAAGCAGTTAGTGTGGGCTGTGTTGTTTTTATCTCATGTTTCCCTAGTCTTTCAATCCTCTGTCTGAAATTACAAATGATATGTTTAAAAATTTAGTCTGAATCTGGAGCAGTTTGCCTAAATGTTTGGTAATATGAATACATAACAAGACGTTCTGAAATCACTTCAAGCCAACCGTCCATTCCTGAGTTCAGTTTCTTCCTGAAACTATCAGAGACAATCCAATCTGAGCAGAGACGCAGGGACCACGGTGGGGGTTGGCTTTGTGATTTTACTTTTTTCGCACGTGTGTGCATGAATCCATGAGGATGCTTGAAGAAAGCCAGTTTATATGACAAGTGGGATTCCAGTGGAAGCAGTAGGAGTGCATGAATTATCCACACAGCTTCCAGCACAGCGGTTTTAGAGGCACGTCCTCAGGTGAAACATGAAAGCTTTTTTTTGAACACAGCAGAAACACTGGAATCTAAGGTAAATTGCCACCAGATCGCAAACATTTCCACAGTAACTAGACCGTGAGCATTTCTCTACAGCACCAACAGATCTCAGGCGATATACAGCTCATGTCTCACAACCAGAAAGCTGGTGATGTGATTCTAGGATTTGACTCAAGTCTGCCATTTATTCATTTGGGTTTCTGCTTACAGCTAAGACTGATTGCAGACTAAAGCCAATAAGTATGACTGTGCACATCTTCTGGCACTGCAAAATCTCTCATCTAACTCTTTATCAAGATACACCTTTGCAGATATACTTTAATTAGTGATCAGAAGTTTGAGAGGAATCATTATTAGTGTTAATGCTTAGACCTGCATTTGACTGGTTGCTTTTGCATCTGTTTTACTGAGGAAATAAACCTGCTGTGGGTTTCCAAAGGCCCCATTGTTATGCCTATACACCAAGCTGACATCATTTCATGGTCTTCTGTATATTATTATGTATTGTTTGTTGTTTTGTCTATCAGGACAGAATGTCTATGAAACAGCATTAAGCCTACCATAGACTAATTCCACATTAATGGATGTGTCCTGTGTGGGTTCACAGCTCCACAGCACAGTTTTAATTGCAGGTTTAACTGATGGACACCTACGAAGCTATTAAGTAAAACCTCCTACACCACACTGGAAATATTCTGGTAATCCACGTAGCAGTTCCTAATAGATTATTGCTATCAATTTGAGGCCCATTTCAGCCCAACATAATCCAATACACTGATCTAGACATAATGCGGCTCTTTAAACCTGCCTCCAAAGCAAATGTAAAGCAGTGTTACTGCAGCTTGGCCATGCAGTACAAAGATACAACCCAAGTATCCATTAGCACGTAGCAGACATCTGATATCTGACCACACAGATCTGCTGGGGAAAGCACAGCTCAAGGACAAAGGAAAGAGAGGGAGATATGTTGGGAGGGGAGAGGGGCTGATCAGGAGATGCATCAGGCTTTAGTGGGTTTCCACTGTTAAATTTATCACAGTCAACTGAGGACAAAGACACCAATCAATAAAACCCTCTTTGCCTGTCTCCTTCATTCCCATCTTTTCTCCCCCTCCGTCTGTTGTTGTCCACTCCCCACCCCCAACCCCTACCCTAAAAAAAACATAATCACCATCTTTATAACACCAAGAATAAGTGAGAGGCAAGACAGTAATGATCTTTATACACAGAGTTCTATTATAAGCCACAAAGATGTTCCCCTGAATCATTGCTGATTTTAGATTTAAGTGATGGTAGTATGGAGGAGGCCTAGGAACCTTTTTGTGTCTGAAGTAATGTGGAGATTTCATTGTAAATGCATGAATAGGATGCAGCTACAAAAACAAGAGCAGGACACTCTGCCAGATTATTAACATATCATAAAGTTAAATGCATGAAGATGTGGCTCATCCAAAGGTTGTGGAGCAAATTTTGCATAGTGTACATAATGTAACTAAGCAGATGACCCAAGATTACTTTAGCTTGTAGAAATCAAGGCACAAATCCTGAGGTGTTCAGCGTTTGTTTGAGGTTTTAAATCAAACCTTATTTAGCTTTACTGACTTGTAAAGCTGTAATTAGATTAACTGTAACTTTAATTAACTTAAGTAGCATTCGTTACCATTTTGTGCCAATGTTAAAAATATATTTTTGGAGTTCTGCAGATGCACAGTTGCAAACATCAAAGAATGGTATGAATTTAATTTAAATCCTGGCAAGAAGAAAAATAAGCAAATGTCTAAATTTCCAAAAATAATGAATAAAATAAAGAAAAAAATGCATATAATGTAGTAGCCATTTAAAATCAGTGATTAGTATTAATCAGTACCAGGTTTACCGGTGAATTGAGCATAGATTAGTCTGTAAAGCCACACTGTAATGAATGAGGGCCTCTATTTCTTTTTTAGTTGCATATATATAAAAAAAAATAGGTGGTTGTTTAAACATAAACATTTAACATAAATAATTAAATTTTAATTTAAAATGTATTTCAGCTTCTTGTTAATTTGGTAAAAAAAATGAAGATTGAATATTTTTGTGTAGTTCTTTAAAATTAAACACTATAAAAAACATTTTTAAAGTAGTCAGTTACGCAAAGTTATTTCTGATAAATTTTTATGACAGTGACTCAAATCAACACAAAACGTCATTATGCTTTTCACTGTTCTTATAAAACGAAACAACCGGGACTTCTCTTACAGGTACTAAAGACATGAAGCAAGCTTCCTTCCATTTCTTGGTTTCTTTAAACCACAACAAGTTTTTTCAAACAATGCATACTGGGAAATCAACTAATTATTTATTATTGTTTCTTTAAAAACTATAGTGTAATGAGCTGAGTGAACTCTCAGAAGTTCAACTGATTATATAAACTTAGTATATAAAGCAAAAAGATTTTAAGTCACGACAATTTAGCGTTCTGAGAGTAAAAACTTTTATGTTAAATTGTAACACTGTTACAACTGTTGTTACACTGTAGCATAATTATGGTATCTAATGACCATCATCATCTGAATGACCTGGATTTGTTTCTTTAGAAAGAAGAAGAAGTGAGAACTCCTTACAAGCAGCTGACTGAATAAAAATGTGCTAACTGTGGCTGGTTTCTACATGATCCTAAATAAAGTTAGTTGCATTATTAGCCCAGTTGACAACACAGCACAATAAAGACTCAAGCAACAGTCCATCAAGTGACTGTGACTATGGAAGATGTCTGTCAGCACTTTGATTCTATTCTGAAACAGGCTTATGGAAGATGCCTGGAATTAGCAACAAAGCAGAAGTGAGACAGTAAGTCATTCACTCTTTGGGATGATGATGGCAAAATGTGTTTTCAACCATATAACAACCATGGATACATTATATTTTTCATTACATTACATGCACTGAAGTAGCCAGGTTACAGTCAGCATTCTTAAGTGAAAAAGTGATTTCTTTAACAATCATGTAAACAGGAAACCTGATTTCTGTAACGGGGGTAGAGGATTTGAGAAACCTGATATCTCCAGGTAGATTTCTCCTGAAGAACTCAGATTTCCATGTATACATGCAATTAGCTTATTCATATGCTTTATGTATACTGTATGTAGATGTCTCAAGTGCATGCAAACACATTCTCCGAACCTGGTTTCACTGGATAACCTGGTTACTTAATGCATGTAAACACAGTCACTGAGAATGTGTGGCTAGATTTATAGTTAGACTTCATACATAAAAGTGAAATTTTTTCACCCTGACAAATCTTTCAGTGTATTTTGCCTGAACATAGGACTGGACGATAAGGCCTAAAAATAATATCACAGTATTTGCAGAATTTGCAAATACACCATATATATTACGGGGGGTTGTGGGGGACATGTTTACAAATGGAGCGCAGACAGCAGACTCTGCCAGTATTTTAATTTGGAAAACCAGAAGATTCTTTTATTTTGAAAAAAATAAAAAGATTCTGGTCTCCATTTGTGATGGAAATAAAATAATTATTTTCTTTCTCTGCAGCCTGGTACCAAATGACCCACAGACCAGTACCGGTGGGAGAGGGCAGAGAAGCGAAAGTTAAAGTACATGCTGTCTACTTAACGTTAGAATTTATACTCGATAGTCAAGATATAGTCATTTACTATATCGTACGTGGAACAAATCGAGCTAAATCGAGTATATTCAATGTATTGCCCACCCCTACTTGAACAAGCTGCATTTTCTATTCCTTAGTACAGGAGTTTTCAAGTATAATTTAAGGAGGTCCGAATAGAGAACATGTCCTCATGTCCGGGTCCGCAACATCATCATGTTTAAATTACATTTTAGTGTAGTTATACATTAATATTAATTTATATTCATATAGAAAGAGAAGTAACTTGTCATTGACTGTTGACTCTAAGATTGTTATTTTCTATAACCTAACCGCCTAATTTAGTGGGTAACATTTCTCAGATGTGATCCTGTTCTTAGTTTCATCGCAGTGTTTCACGTTCTCACTTTTAACTACTGAGAGCAGATCTCAGGGCAGGAGACAGAGGGTTGAAATATGAATAAAAATTAAAAGTCTGGATTTACATATCAATCTTCCACCGTTTAGCACACGTCATGTCACACTGATTCACAGTGTCGCTGCTTTTCTCTCTCTCTTGTCTTCTTTCTCCTTCATATGTTTCTCTGTTACTGCCACTATTTACTTTCCACGTCTGTGTTCAGTGAAGGCCCGCCCTACTCTGCCTGTGATTGGCTGATTCTTGCCCTCACCTGGACCAATCTCACTCCACATGCTTAAACCCAACCAACCTGAAACCACAAAGGTAACGAGTACTAGCCAATCAGAGACAGGTAGGATGAACCTTTAGCTGAGTAGCGGTGTAGAAAGCAGTTCACAGAATAAAAAAAAATATATATATATATATATATATATATATACATATATATATATATACAGTACTGGCTTTGGATTGGCATTGTCGTGCATCATGCCTCAACCAATGAGAGCATTTGGCAATGGGCCTAAGACTACTGCAGCATTGTGCAAGAGGAAAACTGAAAGACATTTTCATTTTAAATCATTTCCACATGGCAGTTATTTGTAACCACTGCAAAGTTGAATGAAATATTATTAAAATACAACACGTTGATGCAGCTAATCACCCAAACAATGGATGACAACACTCATCATTGCGTTTGTATTTCTTTTAATGACAGCAGTCAAATTAACAACTGTGTTTAAAAAACGCTTTTCATGCGGTTGACGACGCGTTTCGCGTGTGTGACTGTGTGTTCGCTATGCGCATCAGAGCAGAGTGTATTTACATCAGAGCGGTGCTCCGCCCTGCACAACACAGAGTTCAAAGGAGAATAAATAAACATGACCATGTAGAGACAGAAATGACATAAGATAAATAGCATGAGACTGTTTAGTTAGTTTAATAAAAGAGCAAGGTACAGACCTGTGGTTACACACCTGTTGTTCTAAACTCTGAAGTTTTTCTAAAATAAACCAGACGGACGTTACGGTCCTTTTGGTTTTCTATTTAATTTGACTTAAAATTGACTTAAAAATTGACACTTAAAATTTAATTTTAAGTGTTTGAAGACTATATATTATTTTTATTATTATACAATATTGTTCATATAGCAGTACTTTTAAAAAACTTCTTTTGAAGTATTATTATTTATATGTATTATAAAATTTAATTGTTGCCCAGCACTAATATATACAGCATATACAGTACATACGCATATACACTATGGTTCAAAAGTTTGGACACACATAGAAATGAGCATGTTTGTGAAAGAAAGGCAGATTTTATAACATCAAATTGATCAGAATGAATGTGTAGACATCGTTCATATTGTGTGTGTATATATATATATATATATATATACATGAAGTGCCTTGAGATCACTTATGTTGTTATTTGGCACTATATAAATAAAGTTGAATTGAATTAAATAGAACTCCAGTGTACTGTATCACTGCATAAGCAATATAGAAAACATGTGATTCAGCAAATAAACTGTAAAGCTAACGATTTTCCTCCTGCATCAAACAACAAAAAATGCTTCATTCTTCTGCAGATAAAAAAAATTGACTTTAAACAGCAAAAGGATGCTGTAGCTTCCATATCTTTAACTCTGGTGCTCTTGCTGTGCCAGGTGTGCCTCTGTGTATCCATGCCCTGTGCAGCAAGGTTTCTCTTCTCCCTCCAGAGCCCACAACCCTGCATGTGTCTATGATGCAGATGTGCAACCAGATGTTCCTGCACTTAGGGGAAACGACTACAGACAGACGCGCTGTTTCTGTCAGTGTGTTTTCCTAGTGTTGCAGTGCTGTGCTGCCACAGTTTAAATCTAAGAACACCCACAAGCCAAAAGCTGTTTGTCAGATGTGTCATGTTATCACCACTTCGAACACCCAAGCTCTCACATCTCCTTTCTCTAGATTTCCTAGTTACACAAAGAGGAGACAAGAACAATTTTCAGGCTGTATGATAAAGGTTGTGTCCTGTGAGTTCAGTAGAGCGACACAGCAGCAGGCAGGAAAATACCTTAAGATTACAGAACCGTAAACCCAAAGAGAGACTCAATCAAGACCACCTCACAGAGCCTAAAATAAACTGGCACCTCTGATGTTTTATTCAGCAGCACTCCGAAAGCTATTTTTAAAACAAAACAAAAAAAAACTGTCAAGAAAAAGGACTGCAGGTGAGGGACAGCTTCGCCTATTTCCTCCTCTCCTCACTCCATTAGCCTCTGCACAACCAGCGAGACGAGGATTACGGGGCTGTCTAATTTCAGAGATGTTAAATACACCCTGGGCAATGTGGGATTCACTCAAGAGAGGAAAGTAAAATCACAGGAGGAAAATGAGGATGAAATCAGACATCAGAAAAAATTAATAATTTTGAAGGTTGAAATGAAAAGCTGTTGAGCGAGAAACTGAAAAATTAATTGGGCAGATAAATTCCACATTTAGTGACATTTTAAACCAAGGCTATGAGTGAGAAGACAGTATAGAAGTATACACTGAAAACACACTATTTTATTTCTGTCTAATCTGTTTACATACGTAAATAAACTAAAGTAAAGTAAAGTAAATGTTATCCGAATCATATTTGTTGTCTACACAATCTATCTTCCACTGAGCTGGCTTTACAATACATAACCAATGCTATTTGTGTTAGTCAAACTTTTGTAATAATTTTTACACTATCAAACAGATAAAAAAGTCTTGAACAACATTTTTCTCTTATCCATTGTATTGTTGTGTTGTGCGTTAGCTTAGCATGACACAAGTGGGGAAACTGCTAGCCTGGACCTGTCTTAATAAAATCTAATACACTAACATTATCTCTTTTGTTTGTTTCATCTCATGAAAAAAGACACAGAAAACCACCTATGAAAAATGCCAAGTTGTTGGCACCGCAGGTAGCAGTATTTTTAGCATGTAGACATCAGTTCTGTCTAAGAGCATTTCCCACAATCTTGACCATTTAGGCAACTTCAACAACAAGCACATACATTAATCCACTAAATCCACACTTTGTAGTCAAAATGAGAAATTCATAACACAGATCTCATACGGCGGTGACTTTAATGAATATGTTTTTATGTGTTGGCTTAACATAGCGGCTTCAACCTAAAGGATTCAGTTGTTTTGTTACTGTGTATGCAGGGAATACATTATGAATAAGTCTAATCTACTGTAGCTCTAAACAGTAGGATAAAGATCTGTATGTGCATTGCTGAATTTATAAAACTTCTGTTGGTTCTTCTTTACAAAATATTCCTCAACGAGGCTGAAGAAAGAAAGTAGCCAACAGCAAGTGTGTTTTAATTATAGATGACTTAATGAATTTGAGGACTTAATTCTCTCAGCTCAGCTCAGCTCAGCATACGGGTGAAAATGAACACTGGAGGAAGAATAAAAATGTTCTCTTGATGATAACTAAAGCCTTCTGTATTATTAAGAACATACATTTTGTCAGAATCTGCAGCACACTGTGGTCTTTACATATTGCATCACTGAAGATAGAGAACGAGGTAATTCAATATTATATAGTTTCCACTCACTTTCCCACTTTGACTTCATTTTGCAAGTTTGTTTGCTCACTGTATCATTATTAAATGGGGGGTAAAGGCAAGTAAAGTGCCTCATGACACATATCACACATTTTAAGCCAAGATACAAAACCCTGTTACAGTATCTATAATAAACTCCTCACAAAACATGCACCAGAGTCCGAGAGTCCAACACCCTCTCTCTGCTCTGTGATGTCTAATGAAACCTCCTGGGGACATGACAAAGGCAGTCGCAGGGCTGTCAACAGAGCTGCCTGCCCTGTTGTAGTGTTGTATCAAAGTGAAGAGCCCAAGGCCACACTTTCAACGGCTGCACTGAGGCATTTTGTATTCTAATGAGAGGAGGTAATTAAAGTGCTGGGTCACGCTGCTGACTTCAGCTAAGGCAATACTGCCTAAGACTGTTTATTAGCACATGTAATGACCAGAAGAACATCCACTAATATTACTGTACAAGCAGAAGCCCAAGAAAATGATGTTGCAACAACAGGTTCACCTATAAATATTTAGCTGGAATATGAACAGACACCGGATGTTATGTACCAACTTCTGTTAGAATTTAAAATCAAAATCAAAAAAAGGGGAAGCTCTTTCACTTATAAATTATTTTGACTTTGAAGTTCCATTACTTGCAAACAAAGTACATCTGACTTATTCAGTGAGTTCTTTAGGGACAGATGGCCCACACGCAGGCAAGAGCCAAATCTCTTTCTGCGTCGTCGAGCCGTCCTGCCTTACCTTTCCAAAGTCCCTGACGTCGAATAGGTCGAAGGCCTCGAACAGCTCGCTCTTCTTCATGCCAAATATCTCGCTGCATGCCGCCAGGAAAGTCCTGATATTCTTCAGGCACAGGAACTGTGTTAGGGAGGACAGAAAGAGTCCATCTGTGAGTGAGTCACGTAGAAATGTACAAATAACATGATCAGTTATTATCTTTTTGTGTTCATTTCCAACAAACTATGTGAATCAGTTGCACAGTGAATAGGTTGCACAGTGCTCCTTTGCTCTGCCTGCCAGCTTCCACTCTGTCTAATCGGGGCGTGCAGCAGCAGAGGACTCTGAAGGACCATAGCTCTAAAAGATTGATGAATCAGTGTTTACAGGCACCATGAGAGCATCTTCTTTCATTAATGTGATTTATTTCCTAAAGAAATAGGCCAGTGGAGTGGTGGGTACTTAGAAAGAGATAAAAAGCAGAGATCTTATTTACTTATACTGACACAATATGATAATATGACATAACCTCTGGTTATAAAAACACAGAAAAAGCAAATGACTCCCAGCTCCCACAAAAATGGATTTTCACCTTGTGCGCTCACTGATCCTGAATTACAAATCCCAGAGACCACCTGGTCATCTGTCAATCTGTGATGTCTTTTTATATTGTACGGCAAAAAGTTTAATACCAATATCACTGCATAGTACAGTCCTTTTTTTTTTAATTCAAGCGATTTAGAGACAGAAGGTTCATTACTTTTTGTGCATTTAGGAAAAGAACAAAGTTGCCAAGTTAGAACTACAAAATGGATTTCCATTTTCTGCTACCTCTTACTTAACGTCTTAAAGGGAGGTACTTTTATTCCACTTAATTTATTTGATAATAATTAGAGTTACTAGTTCCTTTTCGGAATCGGATCAAATGATCATTAAAACAAAAAAAGTGCAGCAGCAACATTAAGGTGATGGACACATTAATGCATCAATATTTAAAATCCAAAAAAGTTGAATATTAATTTATGTTAAACAAACCATGTTACTTAAGTAACATTTTGAATGTAGGACTGTTATTTGTAAAGGAGTATTTCTACACTGTGGTATTGATACTTAACAGAGGCAGATATGTTAAAATATGGAGTTTTGTATCAAAATTGGTCATGAGCTTATGAATGTTCATGGAGTGTAACAAAGATGTTAGCGCCAATAAATAATGCAAGTATGCTAAGGAAGAGAAAAACAAGAAAGTCCTCCGCAGCTGATTGTTACTCACTGTGAGCTTGATTTAAGCTGAGAGTGCATCTTTACCAAGAACCAAAACGATCAATAAAGAAACACCTCTAATAAGCAAGGCTGGTTAATGAAAATGCATTGTTGGCAACCTCAGTCTTTAGCTAATGATCTTAATTGGCCTTCATTCAGTAATGATTTATCCAGATTATGCTGTGGATGGCGCTAAATGCTGCAAAGCACAACTGAGAAAGCTGAGAAATAAAGCCACAACATTAAGTAAGGTTTTTAGACCCAGTAAGGTCTCTATAAAGGAAGAGGAGCGTGTCAACACACTGCATTTAGCCAACATGCAGTTGTAGCCTTTTAACTTAAAACAATGAGTTGAATGAAAAAACTTCTGATAGTTCCTTCAGACTCACTCTTCAGAAACATCTTTTTTGTAAATTGAAGACAACATTAATGATGGAAACATTTACATGTGTATCGTACATGTTAAATTAAATCTGAACTGAACTGAGATAAAATGAACCATAGTTCTTTTACCAATAATATTCAATGAACTGAATGAAGATAGATTTTTAATTCGAAATGAATGAATTAATTTTAAACTACCTAAGTAGTTCCATTAACAAATCTAAATCAACCCAACTAGGAAAAAGATTTTGCACAACATGCAGCATTTATTAAGAAAATTAGTTGAACAAATTGTTGAAACAACTAGTTATATTTTACAGTGCACAGGATGGAACAAAAGAGGATGATGATGAAAGAGATGTTTCAGAAAGTGATGTTTTTTGCCACATCACTGTTGACTGTTGACAGTGTTGGGGACTGGGTTTAAGAGATGACCTTATATATAAGCAGCCTTTCCTGCAACCTTAAGATGTAAATGTCTGCAGTTTAAAAAAAGCATCTGAAACCACTGTATGGTTGTATATGCAGAGGGGCGCCTACAAGCTTATACAGAAAGACTTAAAGCATCAGAGTTGCAGTTAATATGGCAGCTACGAAGACAAAATACACTGTTTTGAACGCCTGTTAGCACAAAAAATGCAAAGAAATAAAATGCCTATATTATTTGAATTATTTAAGGTGACATGATATCACCACAGAAGTAAGTGCTATGGGCTTGATTGATTTCTCAGTCACTTTTTCCAATATCTAAAAGTCAAAATGACTTTTGGTAAATTAATGATTTACTTATTTCGCATTCTCCATGGATAAGTTTCCATATGTCAACGCCTCATCAGCACCTCCTTCTTCTTTTTTCTTGTTGGGTAACAGGTTTACAGGATGTGGATTTCATTAGCTGTTTCCTGTTCCTTAAAAAGAGTGCAACCCTGCCCCATTCTGCTACTATGAGTTCTGAATGTAAGCATGGGTTAGCTTTAGGGGTTAGGGGTTAAGCAACCTCTGAGAAAACAATTCACTCAGTCTCATATCGACAAACCAAGCCAGACACCTTCACACCTCTCTCATGGTACTAAGTAAGGTCAGATTTGTCTCCATGACGCATGCCCTTGCATCAAATATGAAATGCATGTCCTCTCCAGCTGAAGCACACTTTACAGATGGCTTCACAAGAAAGAGAAAAGCCAGCCCAGCCCTGCAGATATGAGGCAGCGGAAAGTGACAAACGAGCAGCAAGTGTAGAATACTGAATGTTTACACTTGTTCACATCACTTTCTTTTATCAGACAAGCGCATCCTGTCTGCCTGGAGTCTCTGCAGAGTCCCTCGGGACCTCAGTAAATTATCTGAGGGAAGCAGCTTCGCAGAGTGCATATGAAAGACAGTGTCTCTGCTGCACTGAGCTGAAGACAGTGGCTTGGGATTAACACGAGTGCAGCAGCATGAGGCAACCACTAACAATTCCACTCTTGGAGGCTCAGAAAGAGAATGGCCTCGTCTGTGTGTAAGCATGTGCATGCACAGGGACACTTCATGTTTCACTATTTTTCAGAAAAAAACTCCATCTGTTGATGAAGCCCATGAGATGAGGCTGGAAGCTCTGAGCAAAGCCAAGAGTGACATGTTGAGTTAAAAAAAACTACACAAAACAAAAACCTTGTTTTCATACACCAAATTGATAAAGCTGTAGCTAGCATCAAACAATACACTGAGCTGCAGTGCAGAGATCACAAAAATGTGTTTGAATTTAGAAACATTGTCGCCACTAGCAGTGACTGAGAAATTAAGACATATTCCACTCATTACACATCTAGGTCACACAAATTTAAAGGGTTCTTATCAAACATGCATGATGTATCTTTATGAAAAACTGAATTTCCATTTTGTGAATCTCAAATACCAATACATAACCCTGTCTCCAAAAAACCTACAAACCTACAAATAACCTTATTGTGTACAATAAGACTGAAGACAAGGGAAGTGACAGCAGTAACCTTCAAACACACATAGTATTCAGCTCTGATAAAAATCTGTAGATTGTTCTAGTAATATGTAGGAGTTTTAAAATCCCACCAGTGCACTTTCTAAGAACAACCAACTAGAATACAATAGAAAAAAATATATTCTCGTAAGACAAGCCATCTCACTGCTGTGCTTTTGATATGATCCAGGTCGAGCTCTGTATTCACGATATGAATCCAATTTCTGCTTATGTATTCCTTCACACAAGTCAAAGCTCCATAGCAACAAGCTGGAGCCTTTTACAGCCCCCATGCGTATTGTGGAGCTTAATGAAATCCTTTTCTTGTTCTCTCACAGATCTACGCAATGAAACACAGCCCGAGTTTGACCATCTCCCTGCTTAAACCTTGCATCAGTTCATGGCTATGAAATGGATGGATCTTTTGCAAAGCGAAAAGACTCTCTCTGTCTGACTCTCTCATATGATTACTGACAGCAGTGTGTGAAAGTAAAAAGGGAAATGACTAAGTGGACAGCATGCTGATGCAATGTGAAGAGAAAAAACTCCATTAAGACAAACACGTCTGTCACTTTCTGCTAGGTGGTGTCACTGTAAACCAGTGGGCGATATATCACAGTCCAAGGCATCGGGTCACATCCATGTCATGTTGGAGCTTTTGTCAGCTGTGTAACCAGGAAATGGGAGGTGGAACGGAGACGAAGGTCTGCTGACTCTCTCTTTAAGTATGAGGCTGTGAGGCCATCACTGAGGACAGCCTGACCAGACACCCATCAGCTTACTTATTTTTACTGAACATGATAAGTGGTCAGCGTTTTGTCCTGCTGTGGTAACTGATCTCATGATTCCTCATCTCTAGCGTGAGAAATGTGAAATGAAAACTGCACATAACTGAAAAACACTGACATAGAAGATGGTGCACATGGTGTTTCCATTATTTTTTTCATTCACTTTCATAACTCTCCTGCCACTTTACCTTACCTCATTTCCTTTACTATTTCAGTTCAATCTCAGCCTCATCATGACAATCTAACTTCCACACTCCCTCCGCAGCAAACAGCAACCAGATACAGTCAGAGACCAGCTGGACAATACAATGGAGCATTTAGCAGCTAAAAGAGGCTCACACTGTTTTCCCTCAGCAGTTAAACACTGAGCTACAACTTTATTACATTTAGGCACAAAAACTAATTTCACTCCAACCAAGATTAGGGTTTGAATTTTTTTAGCGCTAGGAAGAAGATTGTGGTTGTGTCACTATATCAAACTGAAAAAAAGGAACCAGTCCTAACCTCAAACAAGACCAGGTGTGATTGAATTGTTGGTGTAAGCTTAATCTTTCTTTATTATTCTTTATGTGTTTTCACACAACCCTTCTTTTTAACCGGCCCCAACCAAACACCAGTGTGTTACCCCTAGACAGAAACAGTTGCTATATACAGTTTTACACCAAATTATTAGTGGTGTTGTTCTTCTCATCTAACTCTCCACTACAAACTATTCCATCAAATGTATTAGAACAGTTGTGGCAGTGTCCCCAGTATCAGAAGACTAGACACATGTTCTAACCCACACAGCCACATCCTCTTCTAGAGGTAAAGTGCCCTCGAAAATTTCAAGACAGTCTGCTGCACAAGACGTTTGTCATGTTGCCCAAGCACAATTTTGAAAAGATCACTGACCACACTGAAAGACAACAACAACAGGAGGGCCACTGAATCTGTTCCTCTTTCTCATCTTTGCTTTGGCAAACAACAAAGCTGATTGGCTGTAGTGACATTTAAAAAGAAACATCACAGAAGGAAGTGGAGATGACAGAAAACTGGCGTGCTGATATTTGTGCTGCACTGCATGCTGCCATGTCTGAGCTCACCACACACCTCTGTTTCTCTCATGTAATGACAATAAGGCAATACTAATATGTCCACCCCCACCCTAACCACCTCTTTACCTCCCCCTACAACATCGGTAATAAGTGTTTCTGAAGCCATTTCTATTCAATTCCAGCTTTAACCCCAGTGACCCCCTAGACATACTAAGCGATGCTTACTCCATCCCCCCACAAGACAAGGGAACTGAATTAGTTTCTATGTGAGATATGAATCATGGCTTCAGCAACACAGGTCGAGTAGTTACAGTTAAAACAAAGCTCTGCTGGTAGTGTGAGGAGAAAAGAGTGATGGAGAGTCCTGGAGATTGGAGAGCTAAATATCACATAAATTGAGTAAGGCACACTGAGAACACTGAATAGTGAGTAGGCATCATCCACCCACCCCTCCTCCAACACCGCCCCCTGATTTTCTACATCTTGGAAGATTGTGGTAAAAAAATGTGTGAATAATGCTCTGCTTTGCAGCTTCCTGAGCCATGTGTGTGTTGGGGTGAGCGTCTTTGCCCAGTCATATGTGGCGGTTTAATGCAAATTAGTGTTTTGACAGTTGACCTGAAAAATGTCGTTATTGCTTGACCGTATCCCTTGTATTTCTACAGTCTTTGTGGGGTTTCCAATAGACAACGGCCATCCATCACTTCCACCCTGACTCACTCGCCACAGACACCTCATATGTCACTACTGGAAAGACATTGAGTCAGTCATCTGCAGCAGAATCTGTACATAGCCATACTGAATACTCAAGAGTACTCATAAAACACAAAATGCATCAACTGTATGTACTCAAAATTTGATCAAACCCGTCCAACTTGTTTACCTACAGTCAACATTAAATAAATATGTAAAATACACATACTTTACTTAATCTGTCACACCATATTTTTCAATAGCTTCTTGATGTAAATACTTAAGTCCAAATTGTTCATATGATGTGAATGAAACAGGACAACAGGAGTTCTGAAGATGACACAAGAGGACCCTCTAGAGTGAAAATGCATCAGGCTGTTCAACTACACTGAAACACGAATAACTTTTGGCTATCTACAGACAACAACTACACCTGTCATCTACCAATGATAAATAGAGTTGGAGGTTAGCACATTTTGCCAACCTCAGCATCACTCCCTTGTGTGTCCTGATCCTTTAAAATGTAGAGCATGATACTCTCCATGTTGCTTGGCTCCAGGTTTCCACTACAGTGAACGTGACAGGAAAAGGATGCAGAAACACTCCTGCTGGCAGCTGTTCTAGGTTGGTATGATCTGGATATATGACTACAATTCCTGAGTGCTCACCGCCTTGCACACAGCAACCTAACATTTCCATCAAGCTAAAAAAGAAAGGTCAAAACTTCAATTATTATTTGTTAAAGTTACAGTTTAAATATTAATGCTGTACATGCTGTATGTATGTCTGTGGGTACGCTAACAGCACCTAAAATGTCAGTGTTTGCTAGTGAAGACAACTGATAGTATTGACTTCCTCAGAGCACTCAGCAGTGATTAACTCTATGCCAGAACTGACTGACACAATAAACATTGATTGCACGTACATTCTCCCCCACTGAATATCTCCTAATAAAATCAGCATATGCATTATCTATACTTTAATGTGCACTGTGGTGGAGCTTTTACCGGTTGGCTGTGGCTCATTATGAAAGGTCACTCACTCTGTGCACGTGTATGAGCGAGGTGCATCATCATCTTGCCTTCTCGTGGTCTATATCTGAGTGCATGTCAGTGCGCAGCAAGAGGCGCATGAATATGGATGTCATCATGATGACACGGTGGAACAAACCAGTGTGGCTTTATCGCGCTGCACTGGAATTGGAAACAGAAGGCTGTGGTGCCTTGCGCTGCCGTGACACGCGTGGCTGCAGTAATGTGGTGTTTACATACTGACAGGTGCAATCCTTTCTTTAAAAGAAATCAATGAGTGCAGTCAAGCTGCAGCAACTAGGGTGTAGTCATCAAGAGACTCACGCTGTGTCCAAACTGCATACAAATCATATGCAATTTGATGTGATTCATGATGGTTGAACAATTTTATATGTGATGTTTGAGAAGCAAAATGGCTCCATGCAAAAATGTCTCTGGACACCTAGAAGGTCAGGTGAGTGTTTAACTAGCTGATCTTCATCCCCAGGCATCTCAGCCTCTTCCAGTCTCTCTCTGTCTCTTGTTAGGTTCAGGTCAGGTTCAGCCACCGCACTTTCAGAGTTGGGTCGGGAAATATAATATAACAGAAATATTCAACCTGGTCCACACTCTTCCTGGAAATTGCTCGACACCCTCTATGATCATGTTCTTCTTATGTGTTTATAATGTATAATGTTGTCATTCTGATGAGTATGTATCTGACATTTGTATGCCTGTCCATCCTGAAGAGAGATCCCTCCTCTGTTGCTCTTTCTGAAGTTTCACCTAATGTCTTTATTGTTAAAGGTTTTCCTAACCCAGTTGCAGGTCTAAGGACAGAGGGTGTTATCGTTTCCACATACTCCAAAGTCTCTTGCAGCAAATTTGTACAACTGGGCTATATATAGAAAATACAACTTGATTTGATCTGAAGTATAAGCCAAACATCTGTGCATCCAAATCTAATGTGAACATGGATGAAGGACAAAGAGACAAGAGAGTCTGTGTGCAATGTGAGTTTGTAATTAACTTGATGCTATCACGTACCTTCACTTACCATTACAATCCCATAAAAAGGTTTATTTCTTAATAATTACACATGAATACCAATCTGCACACTAACAATGCCCATAACATTTACACAGTTTGAGAAATCTGCCCTATAACTAACACTTTGTGTGCTAACACGTCTGGCATCTTATTTTAAGTTTTTACACACAATCACAATCTGTCGTGCAGCTGCACGTTTTAACAGAGGCACCTGGAGCCAAGATGACTTGGAGAGTAGTCATGCTGCAGAAACTAAAGGCAAAATCGAGACATTCTCCCTCTCTGTGTTTCTCATTCTCCCACGCTATCTCTTTCAAACTTTTGTCATTGCGAGTTGAAGAGCGAGCCACAGCGCCTTTGAAGCCTGCTGCAGGGAGAGCTCACTGTGTGTGAAAGCAGCTTTTCTCTTCACTGTCTGACATCACACAACTCAGATCTAGGCATGATAAAATACACACACTGTACGTAGAAACCATGTAATGTCCAAAACATACGTACAAAGAGTGTGTGTCAGTATTTATTGTGCAGAATTGAAACAATCAAAATGAGTCTGATTATTCTCAGTCATTTAGGTGGAGTTATCTGGAAGTTGAGTCAGATAATGAAAAGGAGTCAAAATTTAGTTTAAACGCCACATCATACTGTAGCTGTGATGAAGTCATCTTCTCACATGACGACTGTGGCTTTAAATATACTCTAGTATAAAATATAAATCGTATGTGCCAGCAGTTCTCTCTGTGTATGATCATTACGCTGTAGAAAGTCTAAATCAGTGTACAAACATGTAGTGTTGTCCCTGCTCTCCTGTGTACTGATGCCCCCTGTTGCTCTGTGGACGGGGTTCTGCCACTTGACGCTCATTAAAATGAGACCCTTACTCATCCTCCATCTCTCACTTTCACTTAACAGAAATGAAGAGGAGGCCCTGAAGTATTTGAAGAAGACCCTATGAAGAGCAAAGTGCGGCTTTTCGCCTCGTTGTGTCTGACATCTCGCTGCTTTGGTCTGAGCTTGATCAAGGGCATGTTTAGTTTCACTTCCTTCCTCTATTCTATTTCCTGATTTCCTGTGCATGTCGAGGCTCATAGCTGGTCTGTGTGTGTGTGTCTGTGAGAGAGAAAGAGAGAGTGTCTGGGCTCTTCACTTTTAATCTGCAGCTTTTAATCCAGTGTCATGGAAAACAGGGCAACAATAGGATTAACACGTTTCTTCTAAGGTTTATATTCAGTTTATGGTAAGTTTAAATTCCAACACAACCTGAGTTTATATTTTTAGTTAGTTTAGTTTCAACAGAGTGTGACTACTAGTATTTCGGTCTCTGATCGTCCACTCCTGTGTAAACTCCTTGGGTTTAAAATATCTTTGCAGCTCCTAAGTAAAAACTGAGATTCAGCGACCCACCCAACTATTTAATGGAAAAGAAGGACGGAAAGACTGCATGCTGCATGTTTGAGCACGTGGTCAGTTTGTTGCTCCATAACAAGCAAGCCATAGTTCCTCTTAATGCTAAACCCCTGATTTTCACAGAGCAACAGCTACTGATTATGTGGCATTTTCTCGGGTAGAAAAGTAAAATGCAGCAGTGTCTGTGGCTGAGTTTTGTCTCGACTGTATAATTGATGGTGGACATCACTATGGACCTTAAACAGAACTTTGAGTCCTTCATTGGAAACCCTGCACTATCCAACGTGGGCTGTCCACCTTTAGTCTTTCAGAAGCAGCTACGTCACTACATTTCCAAACAGAACTGACTTAATACACAGTCCACACAAATCACCTAAAGACAGTTACTGTTACAGAATGAGAAACAGCCCGGACTGATGCCAGCATCACACGTGTGGACTCTCCAGAGCTTTGCATGCATTGTGCTTTAATTACGCAGTGGTCTAACCCTTCAGGGCCCTTTATGTCCCCAAAGATGCATCTTTTCAGGCCAGACAGGCTCTTTGTAGCCCTGTCCCTTCACTGCCTTTGTCTTTCCATCTCATGGGACCCATGAGATGGCCACAGCCGCGTCCTGTGCGTTAATACTGGCCAATGGGAAAGTAGATGCCATGAACCCTAATGAATTATGCAGGGAGGAGGAGGAAACAACTCCACCCTCAGTTATGTAAATTTGACTTTGAGGAGGAAAGGGGGGGGTGCTCACAATGGGAGGTGGGATCCGGCATCACGTATTGTGAATGCGTGTAAAATGGAAAGCCACGACTCATGATCTGCTGGAATATGAAGTGGTGGTTATAACAAATGAAGCAGTCAAACAGTGTCAAACTGACGCTGTTCAACACAGCTACGGCTGTGAGATATCAGCAAAATATCATATGCTGATTAAAATCATATCCATTTCATATCCAGATATCAGCCCCGTTTCCAGGCCATGTAAATTGTGTCAATGTCTGCAGATGTAGTGAGATGCAGTGACAACCATTTTCTCCATTATCTCTTTCCATGTTCGTGATTCTTTCCCATTATGCTGTGCTGCACCCGAAACCCTCTAGTCTGAGTTGGAGGTTTCTTTTTCAGTCTACTGTCTACTGTACCTTTGTAGTTCTCATACATTGTGAGGTTGGAATGAGAGGTTAGCAGTAAGTCTGCTGTTGGGGAACCGACCTGTGGCATAATTATCTTGTCCGAGTCTAATTTTTCATCAGACCACGTCCTTGCTACAGAAGTACTAGGTACGAGCTCCTGATTTTGTCCTAGCTGGTTCAAGTCCTTCTCAAATTCCTTCTTGTTCCATTCTGTGGAAAATTACTGCTCTATGAAACAATAGCTGTTTTTCTATTGTCACACAATACATCATCTTATCACACAGTCAATAGTGACTGAACAGGTCCCAAGTCCATAAACCCCTGATTTATGAACTCTCTCACTGCTATAAGCAGTATCTGCCAATAGAAATCCTACAGTGAACAGGAAGTGCACTTTACGTCTTTACTTTAGACCAAGTACAGCAGATAGTTTTCAAGCACTGTATAGTCACCATGGTGGATTGTTCAATCACGAGAGAACCACGACAAAACCTCAGTTTACCCAGAAAAATAGTTCCCACTGAATCTGTTAAAAGCAGTTTAAAAACACTGTAGTCACAAAAGCGCTTTACTCCAGAAGCAGTCATTTGTATACAGCATGTGTTCATGAGAAGCTAAACCTAAATGCATAGTATTGTGACTAAGTCTACTACTAATGCTAATCATCCTGGCTCAGTGTGAGTGAGCCATCCAGTCATGCATAAAACTAAATCTGCCTATAAATAACCCAGACTGGGCCAGGCCAGGCACTCAGCGTAAATGAAGTTCACAACCCTTCTACACATGGCAGCTCTATTATTATGTCGTTATGTCATGACTGGCAGTAAACACTGAATGTCTCCTTACCAGTATTGGTTGTAGCATCATTTCAAGCAGTAAATGGACGGATCGGCTCCTCTTACAGCCCTGATCTTGTTTTCTCAGAAATCTCCGAGTAAACAGATCCTTAGGCAGTTGATTTTTTTGCCACTGATGACATTAAAATCCTCTAAGCTTTTGCAAATTGTCCACTTGACCTGTGCTCACAAGTCGAACGGCGGATACCCAGTTTGGTTGTTAAAGAACGGTAACAGCCTATCATATTGACCATGAGTTTAGAGTGCTTTTTCCAGGAAACAAGCCTAATCCACCTCTCCATCAGTTGTGCACTGGGCCTACGACACTGCACTGATGTTGAAACTTTAATCACCTGTTTTGCATCTGATGAGAGTGTTAGGTTACTTAACATTACACACTTTAGTCTGCGTGTGTTTCTGGTACAGGCTAATGTCTGTACAGCAGGTCTGCATGCTCAGTAGGTAAGCGTCCACCTCACCGTGTGTTGTCACAGAGCCAGACACCCAGATTCACCGTTATGGAGGCAAATATTAATCTGGTCCAGGCTCCGGCTGTTGTGTTATTGAAGCAGATGGCATATGACAAACAGGAACCACTTGGCCACAGCTCTCTATTTGTCTCTATCTCGAAGGTACTATAATAAAATGACAGATTATTTATAGATGCTGTTAATCCTGTGAAATAAATCCACTTATCTGATTAGAAAAGCCCACAACAAAACCTCATCATCATTTAACCTTTACCCAGTGTTTGTGTGCATCACCTATAGAGGGCAGAGTGATGCCCTGTGTGCATAACGGTTCAGTGTTGTAACACTAACTGTTATTACGAGTAATGTGTAGCAGAAAGTGAAGTTTAAAATAATCAGAGAATCTGATTTTTGTCATTTTTTGCTCATAGTGAAAGTTTGAAACATTACGTCGACTCATTTCCGTGCCTGCTAAATTGCGTCCACTTCCATGGCCGATTAGAGTTGCATTGCTTACTGTCTAAAGTAGTCACATCATATGACTAAAACTAAAGCTTCGTCATATTAGTGAGGGACACTATGTTAGTTCGGCATATGGTTTATACATGATCATGGGCTTCGGTGAATTAAATCTCACCGATTATCATTTATATACCGTGCGAGCGGTAGCGAGCGGTGTAACCAAGATTTTTAAAAGTAGACACTGACTTTAAACCGAGCTCTAATTTATAGATTGTTACTTGCCGAATTTCCTATATATATATTCACATTCACAGTGAGCCTTCAGTAATGTTCTCTCATGTGTGTACCTTCGGTGAGAAGCAAGAAAACGTGAAACGTGTATAATTCTCACGGAGGCTGGTTACGCTCTCCTCGTCGGCGCTAAGTTGTAGTTTGGTGACGAAGCGAGGAACAGACGTTACTCTTACCTGTGACATCTGCGGTCTGAGGTTGATTTCCTTGAGGTTGATGGACTGGGGCCTCAGGTTGTTGAGCAGGTGACACAGGAGGACCCCATCCCGGAGCGTTTGGGCCAAATCAAATACCTGTGCAGAGTCCCATGTAACGCGGTGGTTAGCTGGAAGCACCTTGCAGTTGATTAACCATAGCGCGCATTGCCTCCAGTACTCCATCATTATTGTGACTTCAGTCGGACGAGCTTTATAAGAATGTGCCTCGTTTTTGTCTTAAGCAAGTGGATCTGCCTTCGAAACGCGTTTTACACCGTATCCATGCTATTTCCGCCAACTGCAAAAAACCCGATGAGGAGGAACTGGAGCACGCAGAGAGGAGATGCAGACAGCTGCTCAAGGATGACAGTCCGGTGTACTGAGGCTGCCGAGCGCACCCTGCTCGCTCGCTCGCTCGCTCGCTCTCTCTCTCTCTCTCTCTTCCCTCCCTCTTTCCTCCCCCCTCACCCACTTTTTCACCTCTTCCGCTTGTCACCCGCGCTGTGTTGATTGTACAGTGAAACATACAGTGCACTCATATCTTTCGAACTGAATATATTAATGATTCATTTACAGCCATTTATTCATGGGCTCATGTTGATATCTCTGTGTGTTGTCAAGTAATGATTACACAAGCTACATGAGAGAACTACTTTTTAAAGTAGCTGTAACTATGACTCTTAACCCACTGAAACCCAAACTTACTGTACCTGTGTCGTTGAGTTTACAGGTGTTACACTGGTTACATTGAGTTATTTATGAAAGGATGCATGTTCCAGTTCAGTGATGCGTCTTGTGTGTTTTCATCAGGACTAACTTTTCATTTGCATGAGTGAACCATTACGTTTGAGGAGGGAATGGTGTGTCTGCTGCAACAGAACATGCTTCTCTGTCTCCACTGAAGACAGGAGGACGGAGCAGTAGCCCATATGTCAAATGTCTCTTTTTGTTGATGTCATTTGGCTTTGTGGGAGAGACTCTGAAAAGGGATTTCCAGAGCATTGCGCTTCCTCATTTTGGAAATAAAAAAGGATGTTGGACAGTTTAGAGGCAGCCAGCTGTTTTAATTGTATTGATTTAAGAGTAATGTAAGACAATGAGTATTGTATCCCCCCCCCACTGTGTCTACCAGTGGTCCTGTAAAGTAACATTAAAGTGAAGGACTATTTCTATATGTAAATCGCAGGGTTGCACATAGAGTCAAACACATGTTTAGAGTCACCAGTGAACCTAATTGCTTGTCTTTGGACTGTGGAAAGCCAGCGTTGGTTGGTTTCCATTCATTGGGCCTATGCTTTACACTTTAAAACATTCTACATGAATCTAGTGGAATCAAGCTTTTCATGTTAATTTATTGTGAATATATACATGTTACTAGTTTCAACTTAGTTGAGCTGCAAATTACTTAGTTTAACTTTCAGACTCTTACTTCTTTTAAAACATGATATGTTCTGATTGAGATCTTTTGATTTGAAAGGATGAAAGAACTTTAAGAACACATTAAGACATCACTCAATTGATTAAATTGGGTTTAAGGAAACTAAACCAGTTGACCTTCCAGCATGTGTTGTTTGAGAGTTAAAACTCTTCAGACGTTTTCTGTTCTTTAAAGAAAACATTCATATTGTCATTTTTTGTAGTGTTGTGTTCACTTCAAATAAAACCAATTTATAGGGAGCAGCCTTGAATGTTGTCTTTGAACAGATTTTGGTGCAAAATGACTTCGGTAACTGCAGCTCCAAGTTCTTCTTCTTCTTCTTCTTCTTCTTCTTCTTCGTCTTCTTCTTCTTCTTCTAAATAAACTTAAAATCTTGAGTAGTATTTTCTAAACTTAACTCAGTTCATTTTACATTTTCAGACCTTTTAAAAGGACATCGAACTAACTATTAAACCTAAGTTCAGTTTATTTGAAATTTTTAAGGCAGACGTTTCCAAGTTAAATAAATTTAAATTATGTGTACTGTCTGTTAAAATGCAAAGTATTAACATTTCTAACGCATTCATCCTGCAAATGCAGACACGTGCTTATCAGCTCAGAGCGTGACTGAGATAATTTGTGGTCGAAATGAAACTGGGTTTATCTCTTATTGCTTCTGTGTGAATAAAATGAGGAAACTGCCCTTAGATTCCCACTTCTACATACACGTGAAGAACGCTGGCTTCTTATGTTGCCTTACACCTTGTGGCCAAACACACAGACTGGCTGAGCTGAACTGTTGCTGCTCTTGGGCAAGACAATTAAGCGCCAGTGGAGCTGTGAGAGTAGAAGACTGATGTAAATACCTTACGAGCATAGATGAGAAGCGGCAGAGTGCGGCTGCAATTCAGTTTAGATTAAAACAAGTTTTTATTGATCCCTGTTGGGCTATTAGCACAACAAAAGAAATAGGCCACATAAAGACTGTGGAGTAAAATCGAAATTAGGACGAGCAAAAAGCAGCAGTGATTTAAAGAGAAGAAGAACAGAGCATCACAGATGATAAAATTAGAGCAGCGTAAACATGTGTATTACATAACAAAGACAGGAATATGAGAAAACTCTACAGAGCTTAATATCTTTAACAGGGCTATATGAAGCTGTGTCACTTTATACAGCACATGCAGGCTGTGCGAACAAGAGTGAACAGGCCTTAATATTTGCAAAGGAAGGAACATCACTGAAAAAAACCTGTGCGATACAGTGAGTGAATCTATAGCCGTGTGCAAAGAACAAGATTAATCTGCAGCAATTGCATCTGTGAACACTGTGATCCCAGAATCCTCTATCTATCTGCATCTCCATGTCTTCACTCCATATTTGTGCTTTGGGTAGATTTGGGTAGAGATGCCAGCACTCGTAGTCTTTCGTTGATCTATATTGTATGCAGATGAAGACTGAACAAGAATGGAGGGAGCTTGTGCAGCTCGGTTGCAAGAGTCCAGCTTTGTCCTCCCCTGGCTGCACACTGGATGCCATGGATGGCATTGCACACATGACATGAGAGGTGGCTAGTGGCCGGATGCTGCCACAGCTTTCAGCACCCTTCTCCTGTTTCAGCTTCCTCTCCCAGACTGGAAGAACAGCATCACGGCCAGATAATTATCAGTATTCTTATCAGCAGTACTTTATTGAGGATGTTTTTCATAGCTTTTCAGTGCTGCAAAAATCATACTTGAACTAGTTTAAAGATGCAAAACATCAATGGTCTCAAGTCTTTTTAAAATTACATTTATACAAAATATGTTCACACATGATGTGTTCAAAATGTTGTTATTATGAATGATTTCCTATTTCTGTGCTATTCTACCTGGAATATGGCCAGTACAGGAAGGTAATGACTAACCATACGATATTCCAAGAAACAGCATGAATGTGTCTGGGCACATATGGCAGATGTGGTCTAACTGCCAGGATTTTTTGTCACTGTCACAGCACATATTTCACCCATAATCAAATAAGACGGAAAGAAGATAAACAAAAAACTAGAGTTTTATAATTGAAGCTACAACCAACTCAGCTTAACTAAATTTTACTAAAACAAGGAAAATTAAGAAGAATAGGATTTTTAAGCTCTCTGACTATACTGTGCTGTAAAAACAGCTTTTGTCCCGTCTTCATGTATGTCCGTTATTCAGTTGAAATATGGATGCATATACAACCCATTTCATTAAAGAAAATGAAATGGGTTTAAGTTGAAAATTATTACTATATATTATTAAAATAAAAGAACATGGTCTAAAGTGTACCTAAAGTGCATAAGTGCGAGTTCTCCCCTGAGAAAATAAGGCTAATTGACTGGTTTTTGCTGTACACTAAAGACAATTGGATTCTAGATCAAACCATGCATGTGAGATGAAAGTTTAGAATTTAATTTTTATTAGATGCTCTGTACACCTTCATAAGTTAAACAACAGAGAGGATAGCACCTTTTTTCAACCTCAGTATCGGAAGACAAGTAATTCTTCTTACCAGCACGTCCTGTGAGATTGATTTTCAGATAATAACTAGCTCTACATGACTACTTTTACCTGTGAAGAGTGTATTTGTTAAAAAAAGGCTAAATCAATATTAAAATTAGTGAGCTATGTGTGAAAGAGGGTAAAATGTCTCTATTTACCCTACTGTTACTGTGTTACTCACTTTTGTATTGTGCCTTTTTGTTCTACTGTTCTTCTCTATGTGTCGCTGTAACAAGTGAATTTCCCCATTAGTGATCATTAGTGTTATTCTATCTTATCTTATCAGGCCTGGCACAAATATTAGGCATAGCTAATACAACAAAATGAAAAAGGAAAAAATCCCTGGTGTGCTGGGCAACATGAAGAAAGACCAAAAACACCAGTCAGTGACATCATGATCATTAGGGCCACACCACACGTACGATAGCAGATAAGAATATTTTAACAAGACAGATGTGGTGTTACGAATCCAGGCACACTGACCTGCTGTTTTTTTTATAGACCGTATATTGTGTGGTAGCAAAGTCATTCTTACATCTGTTATATAAGGATGATTTCATTCCCATGCATCACCAACAACCTCCACAGTTAATTGGCATGCCCTCCAACCTCCAACTACCATGCCAGATGATCAAAGTCAACAAAGCTCATCACCCCCGCCCACCCACTCCCTGAAAAAACACACGGACACTACCACGTTGTCCACAGTCCATCAATACCTGCAGTTCTGCCAGGCTGTAATTTATAGAGCTTCCCCCTGCTCATTGTGTCACTTGATCTGGTGACAGAGGCCGATCTATTTGTGCAGCTCTTTTAACCTCTCTGTGAAGGACGTGGTATCTCCCAGCGAGAGAAAGCGAATGCTCTGCATTTCCTGCAGATTAACCTTATGAAGATTGATCTCTCTGCTGTAGCTGACACTTATTCTATTTACGTTCATTTAAATGTAATGTTTGTTTCATGAACAGATTTCTTTTCAGCTCAAAGCACAGTTTCTATGCTTTTAATGCTCAGCAAATTTCCAACTACTGACATCCATAACCAGTGATGTGCAGAGAGTTTCTCAGGGGTAGGGGCTCAGTTTTTAAAGAAGAGGCCTTAGGCTATATGTGTTAAGACAGTACACATTTGAACATAGTTGTTTATTGTGGGAAATGTACTTTTAGTATCTTGTCATGATGGAATGTGACACTGCAGCAAATCGCCCACATAGTGCTGAATAAATAGTACTTGCTTTAATCTTTCAGAACTGAGTTTACACAAATGTTTATATTCTGAGGGAGTTGAGACACAAGTAAAAGAAAAAAATGTCCACATTTTATTACTATAATTTGCGAAAAGGGCAGGAGCTTGAGTCCCCAGATCCACCCCATCTGTACCGTCTGCTAACGGTATAGTGAGAAATCAATGGCCTGGGATACCCATGAAAGACCTGGGATAAGTGGAGTCTGGCCAGGCCTTGCAGGGTTTCACTAGAGTTGGCAGAGAGGAGGGGGATCAGCTGGGGAACTGTCGGGATGGAGGCAATGGAGCGGAAGGTACACGAAGAGAGCATGACGGATCAAAATGATGGAGAGAGCTTTTGTTAGTGCAGAGAGTTTGTTAAGTGCAACTTAACCGATAAACTAAATGTTTCATTGGAAACTGATGGAAGCATTAATGGTTTTATTGAAGCTGTCTTGCATTTGGACACACAGGGGTCACAAACAGTGTGGAGCTCAGTGGTGAGGGGGGTGACCCCCGGGGTTATGACTGAAGACTGCTTCAAAAATCCAGCAAGGCAAAAACGTTACTGTTGTCATACAGCATTGTGATTCCACAGTTAGTAAAAATACAAAGCTACGTCTTTTCTCTAATTTTTGTTAACTATACACAGAGCATGATTATGGGCAGGGTAATACCTGTTACTACCTGCCTACTACCTACTTTGGTCCAGACTGAAAAGCATTTTATTTTGATTCATTTGCAGGCAGCTAATGCGGCTGACTTTGGTGATTCCCCCTTTTTTTTCCTCTAACAGGTTACCACCAAACCAGTACTGCCTGTAAAACCCTTGAGGACCCCTTGAGAGTCCTCAAGGTTGGATTCTTGTAACTTTTGTTATATTTATTTTGTTATTATACATTGTTATATACATTTTTTATTTAGAGATATGTATGTGTATTACCCTTAACATGCTGACATTAGCAGCGGCCTTGTGGAGATGTTAGTGTGGCCATACATTGTTGGGTGTCCATATGTGTGAACATCCCATTTGTCTTGCTGATGCTATAAACAAAGATTACAAATTAGAAAAACATTTAATTAAGTTTCCCAGTAGCTGACTGGCTACAAATGGTTATTGACTGGGGGCCTGTGCTGCATGTGTTGCCCCCTCCTATGTTTCCTGTCTGCCTCCTTACTAAGACTTCAAATGAAAGCAATACAAAAAATTAAATGCAAACTAGCAACACAACAGCATTCAAACCCTTCATACCAGATGTGCGAGTCAACAAAATGTTGGATGGCCACAATGGTTACAAAATAAGTGTTTTAAACCTCCTTCTAACTTCTCTAATATGGAACAAAATACTGAAACAAAACTTGCTTTCTGAACACGTCTTTTGTATTTAGGGTGATAATAAGTAAAACCTTATGTTCAGTGCTCCAACCTCCATCTCACCACCACCAGTGTGGATTTTCTACATCCTTTGCTGTGAGGTTATTACAGTGCTGACTGCACCCACCCCTTGTCAGATATCTGACACAGAGACGTATTACAGCATTTCAAGTGAAGCGTTGCAAGGTGAAGAAAGGCTCTGAGGTGAGGACAAATGAGCCAGCGTTTGTTATTGATATTTAGCATTTCATTATGATCACACACATTGTTTTAAAAGACTTTGGTGAATTAAATGAAACGATACACATATTTTATTTTAATCATTGTGTGTTGTGTTAGATTAAAAGGTTAAAAAGGCTTAGCATAAAAAACAAATGCTATTTATTGAAATACAGTTAATACATGTTTTTACATGGTAACTTATTTTTTAACGTCAGTAAAAAATTCCAGTAACTTTAAAAACACAGTGTTTTACCACACAGTGAAAGTTTTACAGTCTTTCTTGTGGTTAATGTAAGCAGATGGCTTTGAGCGTGGCAGACAGATGCATCGGGGCCATTATCGGGGCAGCAGTGGCAGATGCAGCAGGTAAGATAAACTGTGTGTGTGTGTGTGTGTGTGTGTGTGTGTGTGTGTGTGTGTGTGTGCTTTAACAGCAGTTTCCACATTACAAAATAAGTCTGCTTCCTTCAGTTCACAGATACCAATAATCAACACGCCCTCTTTGTTTTTTGATGTGTTTAGATCATTCTGTGTTTATTTCCTCTATTAAAAATGAGGCATTTATTTATAATAGAATTTAAGTTCCACTTTGTATGATTAATTCTCCTTAAAAGCTCATTATGTGTTACACAATATTAAATGTCAAACAGTGTCTTGTTGTTCTCTTCAGAAACATTATCAGTAGCATTATTCAACCATTGACTGATTTTTTTTATTACCACATCATTCTTGACATACTATATATCAATGCAAAGTAATCCCAGTAAAAGTCTGTGTTTGGTGAGTCTGTAACATGCACAGTACAGTTGTCTCCGACAATATATACTGTACGTACACATACTGTACATACACATATACCAGACAGAAGCTATTAAATTGTTAGGTTGTTAGGTTGTACCTAAACCTAACAAGACATGCACTTCTAAGCTACTTTCCGCCTTTATTGTGTAATGTGTGAATGTGTTCACTCCACACCCTTGCAGCCCAGCCAATGCACTGGATCTACAGTCCAGACAGGCTGAAGGAAGTTCTCTCTGATCTGGAGCCCTGTCCAGAGTTTCGGCCTCAGTCAGCGAATCCTTTCTACTACAGGGCAACAGGCGAACAGACCTGCTATGGAGACCAGGCGTACGTCCTGCTGGAGTCACTGAGTCACTGTGGATGTACTGAAATTCACCCAGTGCCCAGTATCTGTTGTATGATAAAGGATAGATTCACATATTTTATAAAATAATTGTCAGTCCCCAATTTTTATTGCTTTCTTTCCACTTAATCTCAATAGTGAAGCACTGACAGAGAATTTTATGTAAAAATGTCTTTAATAACTGAGACTGCTGGAGGATTATTATTATTAGTAGTAGTAGTAAGTAACACTCCAAGTGTATAAAAACAAAGATTTTTTTTATTGATTACTATAAATTTAAAAATATAAATTATAAAAATGTGTCTCGTCCTGTAAATGGACAGTGACCTGTCATGTTTATTGGAACAAAGAGCTAAAAGTGGCTGAACAAAAACAGCTTTCCTTAGAAACATGTCAACTTTGGCTATATCTAGTACCATAGTCTCCAGAGACATGTTGCAACTGGATCCAATCAGGACAGAAGACAGGACAGATCAAGTGCCCATCTGTCAAGTATCTGACACATACTTACGATTGTCCTTGAGAAACAAGAAGTCCAAGTTTGAGGTCTTTTGGCTCCAAGCAAAGAACATAGTACCCCATCCTCTCTTAGCTTCACTGGTTACCACTTCAATCTCACATTAAATATAAACTCCTCCTCCTTACTTTTGAAGCCCCACATAACCTTACCATCCTCAATCAGCATAGATGCTACTCCATACTGAAGAGGCCTGTCATTCCCTCTGGCCACCTACTGATTGGGGATAACTTTATTTTGCATTCTTCCTGGTTGTGTAAGAAATCTTTAGAGTAGAAAGTAGCTGCTGGAATACTCTCTGTGATGGCTTAGCCAGCTCAGTCACCAGATCTGAATCCCATCAAGCTGGTGTGGGAGAAGCTGGACCGAAGACTTAGGCAACACTGCCAACCAGTACAGCAGACCTTTGGGAAGTGCTGCAGAAGGCCTGGGAGAAAATCACATATCTGCAAAAACTGATCAGTCGAACGCCACAAATGTGTCAAAGAATTATAGCTGCAAACTGCGTTTTTTCATAACGAAATTTAAGTTTAACATGCACATTAGATTTGACCATCATTTTGTGTTCAAATGTCCATTAAGTGTCCATTTAATTTAATAAAACGAATAAAATATAGTAAGAATACATAAGTGTGAAGATTTTTCCAAAGATTTTCTTGCCAGTGTACTTCAACCTAACAAGAATTTGCAGTGGTACTTCTGCTGTGTACTTCTACCACCTCTGGTAAGCAGTACAAACAGTAAGAAGCAAATGGCAGCAGGGATGGCTGGAAACAGAGGGAGGGAAAGTGGCTGGTACTGTATATAATGAGAGGGCTAATTATTAAGCTGGGAAAGTGAGCAGTCAGGTAAGTGGGAACAGTAAGTGGATGTGGATGCAGCAAAGAACTGTCACACATATCACTTTAACAAACTCTAAACCTTTTGTCTTCTGTGCTGTAAAACAATCAAGATGTTTTGCAAAACAGAACAAAATTCTACGTATAAGGACAACTCAGATGTACAATGATACCTTGTGTTGGCAGATGTGGATGTGGACGACTTGACCAAGCGCATGTACAAGTTCTTTGGCCCAGGAACAGTGTACGATCTGCCTCTCAATGATCCATACAGGAAGAAAGAAGGTACTGTGTCTGCTCAGCTGTAACTTTTAACAGAGATTAACAGATGTAAGTGCTTCTCTAACAGTCTGACAGCACTGCAGATCATGATTTTCCTCCCTGCTGATGGGGAATTCCTGCTCCATGAAACTTTTCCATCCAGTCAGCCCTCCCTGTTGTTGTCCAGTGCTTTGGATAGTTGGTCAGGGCGTCATATAAATACAGTGCTGATGTAAACCATCATTACAGCAGCACTGGGCACCACTGGATACAATAACCAATAACAGATTTATGTCTTGGAATAATATGTCACCATCATGGGCAGTGATAGCCAGCATGGCTGAGACAAAGAAAAGAGCTCCACCTACAGAAACTTCAACTGCATTAACAGAAAGTCCTTCTTCAGCTGTTTTTCTTTTTGTCTCTGGCTTGTTTTGCCCTGTAGCCACAATTCGTTTGTCCAAGGATGAAGCTGTCAAATCAATGGATATTCATATATCTTTAAAAAGCTATTTGATCATTTCAGGCCCCAAAGCCTTCCTCCCGATTGAAGGCCCATGGAGGAACGCCAGCCTTAAAGCTTTCATCAGAAATGTGGATGCTGGCAAAGAGGAGACTGGTAAGGATCAGAGATCATAAATGTCTAAACAAAAAGGGGATAATGATACTGGATTTTCACTTGTCTACACCTGAAGGTGCCCATTAAAACTATTTATAGCAGCATCTAACATTATTCCATTACATCAGATTGTAAAACCTGGTTTAAATTTCTTAATTCATGCTTAAATTGAAAAGTACACTTCTTAATTCATAACAAGGCTAGGTATCACTCACTACCTTCATTACACTTTCACTTTTCTGTCCCCTCCCTCCTCCCACATGACTAAAGGATCGAGGCGCAATAATTCTCTAAATCCAGGGTTTGGTTCAGAATTCAATTTTTAAAACCTCTGTTTGGTTCAGAATCTCAGGATGCTGTATTGAATTTTGCAGTTTCAACTGCAGACTGCTCTGCTTACTGCAGTTCTAACTCGTGTATCTCTCTTTGATGGTGAGAACTGATTGCAGCACTTTTCAATTTGAACAGCATACGGACACATTTTATTGTCCAATTACAGCTTCAGGAACTAAACAACTGAGGTGAGTGGGTGGCTGAGAGTTAGCTGGGGCGCAAATTCTACAATAGAGGGGAGCATTTGCTTTACAAGGACTTATCACCCTTTAAAACTGTAGCTCAAAATCATAATGTCATCTAGGAATATTCCTCAGCAGATCGTTCTTTATTTATTCATTCACAGGTCTGACCTTTCCTGATGTTTGTTGTGTTCACTCTTTTGGCAAACAGGAACGTTTCTACATGTGACATGTCAGTAAAACTATTTGTGATGGTGTTTCTGCAATAGCTGGTAAATGTATTCACCTATTAAAAGGCAGCACCAGTTTAGAACTTTCACAACAACAACTGTGGTTTGCCACCCTCATAGCAGCCCAAAACAATGGAAACCACCACACATTTTCAAAGAAGGAATGGCTGCTTTCATCATTATATGCATGTGTTGATTTTGCAGCAAAGATTCATGGTGCTAAAACCTCCCACTGCAGATTCTAGGAGAGTCGGAGTACAAGTCTAACTTGAAGCCTATGAGTGCTTGGTTGTGATGTGGGAACTGGAAGTATTTTGTTGAATGTGTGTAAAGACCTCCACAGGCTGATGTTTTTAGGTAATTTTATTTATCTCCGTGTGTATTTGTTGAGGCTGTGAAGTGGACTGTCAGATAGACGGTATCACTAAGCTGGCTCCAGTGGTGGTGATGTATGCTGGACGCTCTGTGATGCTGGAGAAAGTAGAGAAAGTCATACGGGTCACCCAGAATAACGACATGTGTGTGGCTGTGACAATGGCTGCTGGAAGGTAAGCGTGAAGAGATCTGTGAATAAATATTACTGAATGTGGAGCTTGTGATCACTCCGTAAAGCCAAGGAGACCATCATGTTAAACTTTGTTTATCTAACTGTGTAAGGTTTTTGGAGCATTTCATTCTGAATGGCCCTGATACCAGTGCTCTGGATGCTGTTCTGGCTCAGCTCAGTGATCTGAAGAGACAGAACCCTCAGGAGCTGCACAACGCTGTTATTGGTGAGGAGAGGTGTGATTTAAAAGCTGCTTTAATCAGTCTCTTTGTAACGACAAGATCTGAAATGACTATGTTTGGTGTCTGGACCACAATTTCACTCAATTCTGCTCTCATAGGGTCATTTTCAGCCACAATAGGAAGCAGGTGTTTTCAAAGAAGAAGCTCTAAACAGTCACTGTCTACTTCCTGTGCAGGAGCAAACAGCAGGGAAATACAGTGAGAAACCAGCTGATGAACGTAGTAGAACTTTATTTAGACTGATTTCCTTTACTCTAGATCCCTGTGTGCAGAGATCATAAAATATATGTACACATTCAAATCTACAAATTCTAGAGATTTCAAACTTAATGTAAAAACATGACAAACGTTCATCTAACTAAGAGTCAGACAATCCAAGAAGTTAAAGAAATTTGACAATAACAGTCACACAATCAAGCACAACGATCACAGTAGAAGATTTGAAACTATTAAAAGGTATAAGTGGATTCACAAAGCATTCGATGTCTGCAGCCTAGTGAAGTGTGCACATTTGTCTACCTTAAAGCCACAATATGCAAGAGACTCAAAATCAATTAATTCCCCTTTCCTGCTTTGCTATCCTCTTCTACCATCTGCCACACTCTGCACCCCTCTTCAGGTGTTAGACATTATCACACTAACAATAAATAAGAGGCTGTAACACATATCCACAGTTATAAAGAAGCTCTAGTGTTTCAGTAGTAAACATATTATCTCTCTCTTTTCCTGTGTCTCTTCTGAAGCACATATCCAGCAGGTGAAGGACAACCTATCCAGAACATCCCAACAGCTCTTACCTGCTGTTTTCACAAACACATGAGGTAAGCTGGTAGGTTATAGCAGGATCTGGGTCTGCTGACTTGGCAGGGACTGCGAGAGCCTTCCTGTCAGTAGGTCTGGTTGTAGGTTTGCCAGCTTTGATGTCCTGACTAATGGTCTTCCTCCTCCTCCGTCCTATTTGTTTTCCACCTCCTGTTGAGATGAAGGTCTCAGATTTTACACAGTTAACGGGTGAGCTGCTTGATGAAGAGACCTGCTCACTAGATCTGTTCTAAGTTGAATGTTCAGTTTATATATAAATACATAATATATTCCAGAAGTAAAGGATATTTCAATGGATAGTATCAGGAATATTTTCTCCCAGTATAAGAACATTTTAATAAGACTGGATCCTCTATACTGTATTTTATTATTAATCTGCTTCTCTTATTGTTTTTGGGATGTCCAGCTTTGCCTGGTGCATTCCAGGGAGCGCTTCATGGAGTCCTGACACTGAACCAGCTGAATGAAGCAGTCAGGGACACCATGCGTCGTGGAGGATGCACCGCCAGCCGAGCCTCCTACATAGGAGCCTGTTTTGGGGCACAGGTACTGTAAGTCTTAGTCACTATTGGAAATCAATATGTTTGTATTGTGGTAAAAATAAAAGATGAAGATATTTTAATTTGGATTTATTATAAAAAAATAGTTACATGTATGATACATATACATTCATGTGCAGTAGTACATACTGGCTCTACACCAGCTTTCATCAATCAGTGATGAAGTCAAACACAAGAAATTACATTAACAATAACCACAATTAACAATAGCCCAAATTTGTTGGGCTTGAATAAGCAACAGAGAACCAGTGAAACTGTAACTTATGAGGGAGAAAAGCACTTTCCATACAGTACCATAGGTGGCAGCAGACATCTTTCACATTGGTTTGTAGGCCAAAATTAAAATCAAAGAACAAGAACTGTGACTTCTGCACTGCAAACAAGAAGCAAGAAAACCACACAAAAAATCTTTTTTTTAACCATGCTAATAAGTAAAACTCTTAGATGTGTACTATTAAAACCAAATTGTAATCAGACATGTTACATATTTCTAGATTAATACAGACTGCAGACTCGAGATCCAGCAATAACCAGTTCATTTAATTCTTTAATGTCAGTTTAAATGCATATATTGGATCATTTTAATATTGTGGCATATTGGTGTATTTTTCCTCCATGCTGTTGACCTTCATACATCTATTCTATTCAGTTCAATTCAGTTTTATTAATTTTTTATTTAGCACCAAATCACAACAAAAGTCATCTCAAGGCACTTTACATTGTAAGGTTTAAGTAAATACAGAATAATGTGGAAAACTCAACAGTCCCACTTGAGCAAGCAGTTGGAGAGGAAGAAACCTCCAGCAGAACCAGGCCCAAGGTGGGCGGTCATCTGCCTCGACCAGTTGGGGTGATTAGAAAGAGAAGAGAGAAAAGAACAACAAGCAAATCAAAAACAACAAGAAGCAGCAGACAAAACACTGGCAGGTTGGTAGGGCCAGTAGATGCACACTGGATATCATACAGCTCCAAGCAAGGGATTCCTGCAGAGAGGTACAGAGAGAGGGGGACAAAGAGGAAGAAGCAGAACTACGGGAGAGAGAAGACACACAGTTAATGGCATACAGTAATGGCATATCAGCTCTAACTATAAACTTTATGAAAAAGAAAGCTCTTTAGCCTCATCTTAAAGAGAGAGAAGGTGTCTGCTTTCCGAACCTGAAGAGGGAGCTGGTTCCATAGGAGAGGAGCTGATAGCTAAATACTCTGCCTCTTATTCTACATCTGGAAACTCTAGGAACCACAAGTAGACCAGCACTCTGAGAGTGAATTGCTCTGCTGGAGCAGTATGGTTCTAAGATGACTTTAAGATATGATGGAGCCTGATTATTAAGTACTTTGTATGTTAGGAGAAGGATTTAAAATTATTTCCCTGACTACACATATTAGCTAAACATATATCAGTAAACCTGTGACCTGCCAAATGCTAATTGCCTAATGTCAAACTGGCATTTAAGTCAAAAATCAAAAATGGCTTTAAGCCCCTGTCTATGTTACTGGATAAAATAGCAGCACCTGCTCCAGTAGGATGAAGGTCGTCTGCTTTCAGCAGGACAGGGAGGCCACAGAAAGTGACAAAAATGAAATCCCTGCTTTCTATAATGCCCAGCCAGCCAGCCAGTGGTTCAGTAACATAAGTCACTGAGATTAATACAAGAATGAAGTAGCACAACCCAGCATAAAACGACAAATTGTGATTTTGTGGATTAACCTTTTTACAGCACCACAATGGCAGCACCACTCTATTTCGCAAACTCTTCAAATGATCGTCCTAATCACAGTCATTTGCTGGATCAGGTCATGCTGAGACGAAAAGGCTTCAGAAGCTTAGTTGCGGTGACGCGACTGTGCTGTAGTTTAAAAATAGTTTATTACTTCTGGTGATTGTACTTTGTCTTGAAAAAATTATAAAAGTTTATTTATGAAGTTTATCTTAACAAACATCTTTTTTTTTTCAAAGAGCTTATTGTCTGCCATAATTTAATACCAAGTGAAATAAAATATTTTGCGTTGATGGAACCAGAGTGATGCTAACTTCTGGGTTGGACTACAAAATTCTGTTGCTATGTTGCCTCTGTTCTACTTTTAATCAAAAATAGGAAAATCACTGAATTCAGTTTTATTCACATTTTACACAGCATCCCAACTTTTCTGGAAGCAGGATTGTACATAATGCAGATTTAAGAAAGAACACTTTAACACAACCACATCTGGATGGTCGTCACTTTGTCTGTAATTGCGGCTCTCTGATGAGTTTGACAGTGTGCTGATATTGTGAAAGCTTTGTGCTTCCTGTGAGGCTTTCAGCTGTCATCTTAATGTGTTTTCAGACCGGTCTCAGTGGAATCCCAGAGTCTTGGAAGAAAAGGACGTTCACATATCCTCTGCTGTTGGAGCTCGCACCAAAACGTGGTCAAAAACAGTCAGCAACTGTAGTTCAGTTGCATTTGCATCATAGACTGAGAGTATGATGCAGGGTGGATAATTGCCTTTAAAAGTGTTTTAAAAAGTTGCAGATCAACTTTGACATGACAATTCATGACGGTCACATTTTAAAGTCCTGTACTGAATGAAACTCGAATCATTTTTCTCTGTCAAAGATTCATCCTCAGCAGCTGCATTATAAGCAAAAAAACATGAAGAATATATGTCTCCAACATGTCTGTATTCTTTCAGAATATTTTTTTTTCTCATGTTCTGTGCTGTCAAGTGCCTCGTCTTAATGAGGCTCAACATTCTACTGATGTTAGGTTTCAGCAGTTTTCGACACTTCTTTTCTTTTCCTTCATTGCATTCTGTTATTGTGAAGTGGAAGAGCAGATTTACTACTGGAACAACTACAGCGCTCTGTTCCTCCCCCAATGGAGTTGTTCTGCCTTCTCAAAAAGTGCTGACTTACATATTCATGTGTTTGAAGCCCCCACTCCAACAATTCTGAAAGTTAGCCAAGCATAAAGCATAGCCAAGACCTTAATACGTTTGACATAATGTGGTTATAAAAATCTATTGTGCAGGCTACTGTTGGAGACCATCAGTTACCTTTTGAGATTGTACTGACTTGTTCCAAAATAATAAAATGCCTTGTTCAAACTGTAAATCAGTCTTTATGTCCACTGTCATTATGGTAGTGCATTGTGAGTGTGATGAAAAAAACCCACATGTTCAAGAACAAGCCGTCGTTTACTGCAGCTCAGCAGAAAGGCTGCAGCTGATGGTGCGGTGGCCTACAGAGGGGAAGTCATTGGATTTCTCCCAGTGCCTGACTTCCTCCCACACAGCAGGTAGCAGGCGCTGTTTGGTATAATTACATCCAGACGTGAGGAGTTGTTTTGTTCTGGCTGAAGTCCACGACCTCAAGTGGTTTTTTTGGTGAGAAAGAGATGAGTTGCAGACACATTATGTAGTTGAAATAGTGTCCACATTGTGTCAACTTTACTCATCAACAAATCAAATTGTTGATGGTCAAAATGTTAATGGTCAAATAGGATTTCTTGCAGTTTTATGTGGATACATATACAGACAGTGTAAGGCAAGCTGTGCTTCTACAAAGAAACAGCAGAAGTGATGGAAAGAGATAAACATCATCTTCACACTTGTTCTGTATTGGCTGACCCTTTACATACACCCCACCATGTATGATACATGCACAATATGTAACAGTTACAATACAGCTTTTTAGATTATCTACCTGACCTGTACTAATGCACAACAGTACAATGTATAGTTACAGCAGTGGTTCCCAAACTCGGTCCTCGGGCCCCCCGGCCCTGCGTTTTTTTCAGCTACTTCTGCCCCACCCACTACTGATTACCTGGATCAGGTGTGTTTAGTTAATCAGAAGCTGAGCATACACCTGATCCAGGTAATCAGTAGTGGGTGGGGCAGAAGTAGCTGGAAAACAAGCAAGGCAGGGGGCCCGAAAACTGAGTTTGGGAACCACGGAGTTACAGTAATCTTTGCTCTGTTCTATCTTCATCTTATTCTATCTGTCTACAGAATACAAAAGAAACCCTTGTCGTTATCCTATTCATGATGGGAGAGATCAAGACAACATCAGACATATACAATCTAACATGAAGTTGCTGTGGGGCAAACCCCACAATATGAGGTGCAGCTGCCCTCCTTTGCCACCCTGTGGATCCACCCCTGCTCTCCTGAGAATCACATATTGTTATCAGTGCAACATTTTGGTCATTTTGCCTTTAAACTCGTACATGTAACACACCTGGTGTGAAGAGGGAAGGGACAAATCTGGGGATAGGAAGGGAAGTGTGTTTGGGCAGTTTTTCCTTAAAGCCTCCACACAATCGCTTCTCTGGCAATCATCGAATCAGAGTTTCATTAGCATTGTAAGGCACTTTGTCAGTCTGAATTCTACTGATTTTATAATGTAAAACATCCCTTCATGAGGACGCATTGCACAGGAGCAAAAATACTTTCTGTAGTCATCCCTTATATTTAGTAAGGTGACTTCAGAACATACTAAAGTATGAATTGAATGTGGGATTATCAGCATCGTCTTTCACTATTTGGCTTTTTCATGACTGAATGAAAAGTGTATTTGACACGTAGCGTTGCTTTCGTCAACGAAAATTGTGACGAAATATGGTCGTCAACGAACCTTTTTTACGTGCCGGAAACCAGACGAGACGACACGTAAATGCTGGTCATGTGACGAATGAAAAACGAGAATATATGTGGTTTACAAAATAAAAACTATGCTAAAATGTCTCTTCATTTTCTTCGACTAAAACGAGAGGAGACGTTATTTCCTCTTGTTTAATCGAGTTATTATTAGTGATCTTCTAAGTTGTAGCGACCTTATTTGAGAGGGACTGGGACTGTTTTATGTTTTCTGGGTGTGTTGACCATCACAGAACGAATAACTCTTCTTTTTTTGTCAGACCCTTTTCCTGGTCAATCCCACTACAAAGTTCTTTTGGTTGGCAAAATAAATCTGTTGTAAATTCAAATCAGAGCGTCTCCTGTGTCTGGAATGGATGTACAGTATTCTTGGGTCTATAAGGTAACAATAATATCATAATAAGATAATTGTTGTAATTTTGGTTTCGTCTATACTACTGGGTACTTATACTACATTGACGGGTCGTACATATAATTACATTACTAAAAAAGAGACTAAAATACAACTTTCATTGACTAAAACTATACTAAAATAGTCATGGCTAATTCTGACTAAAATAAGATTAAATGCTCAGAGTTTTAGTCGACTAAAACTTGACTAGACTAAAAGAGTATGGACATGACTAAGACTAACAAAAACCAAAATGACAGCTTGACGCAAAGACTAGACTAAAACTAAAATGAAAACAGGTCGCCAAAAACAACACTACACAGTCAAGACTGTCTCAGTAGTATCATAGTACCCGGGCTTTCTCTTCAGCTGTCACACACAGCTCAGGATATACACTGGTCGTTTACAAAATGTTACGCTGCTTCTGAAGAACACATCTATCTTCCCATGTTTTTCACCCCTCCTGTGTCCGTTTCATTCGTAATCTGATTCCGATGTTTCCGCATGACATGAATGCAACAGAAGATTAGTGGACATGTGAAGCAAGAGAATTCTATACGACTAACTACGTTCTTCGCTTTTCCACAGCCTGTGGGCGAGCTATCGCGAGAAGACCAGAGCGTCTACCGCCTGTTCGATAGTGTCCAAAGTTTCAGGTTCGTGTTCTTTCTCTTAGAACCTTGTGAACTAGAGATAAGAGATCTCTTAGAAGCACTGAATAAAAACAACAGAATGCCTTCTGGGCAGCTGACCTAAATAACCAGCAACATTTGTATAATAAGTATGTGTCAAAGTGTCTGTTGTCCGTTGTGAATGGCTTTACACTCCCCAACTGTGTCCTATACGCATGCGCGCAATTTCCTCACAGCTGTCAGAGTAGATTGAGGGTGTGAATGATCTTGTTCCTGTACTATCTTTGTAAACATCAACAGCTGGGTGGAACTCCGACAAAAACTTGCTTCAATGACATTTTCTGTAGGGATGGCAGTTAGACTGTGAGCCAAGCTAGTTGTTGTATTAAGTGTTTACTTTTCCTGCTGTGCCATGGATTTTAATGTTAAGCGGTTAGCCGCAGACGCCGGTACCTTCCTGAGCCGCGCGGTACAAGTAAGTTTTACCGTTAACCGTTGTTGCTAACCAACGTTAGCCGCTAACTAGCTCCGTTAGCGTTAGCTCCCGTGCTAACGTTAGCTAAACAGCTAACGCTACCGAGGCTGCTGTTGTGTCGCTAAGATCTATCATTAGATAAAATAGTTTGTAATAAACTAAGTTATACTAAACTTGTGTGTACCTGTGATCTGTCAGACGGTGTCACAGCTTACAGTGTTGTGGCTCAGTATAAGTATCAAAGCAGGCCTCAGAAACCATCAGATAGACTTATCGGGAGCGGCTAGACAGATAATGCTACGTTTAGTTTTTGTAAACTAGTCCATCCAGCTTGCTAACGTTATCTGATACATTCCATTAAAACGGTTTGCATGACACCTGAGGCTCGTTGTCTTCAATGTACAACAGATAAGTTATGTGCATGCTATAAACGCTTGTTTTCTTTGTCAGTTCACAGAAGAGAAACTTGGCCAGGCTGAAAAGACAGAGCTGGACGCACATCTGGAGAAGCTGTTGGTCAGAGCTGAGAGCACCAAACACTGGACAGAAAAGATCATGAAACAGACAGAAGTCTTACTACAGCCCAACCCAAGTAAGAGCACACTTTAGACCCTGGAGTGAGCTCTGCTGGACTGTCAACCAAAAGGCAGATACTTCTCTCTCTATGAACGGAACGTGACCAAGTACCACTAATGAGTTTCTAACCATTTTCAGGTTTCTAGACTAATTGCAGTATTTACTGGTAGATTTGTCATGAGACTCAATATGTGTCATGGCATAATACTGATGGTGGACTGATCCATCTGTGGATGGGTCCATTCACTATATCAGTCAAGTATTCAAAAGTCAGCTCTTTCTAACTTATTAATACATGAGTTCCTAAATGTTCTATGTAGAGTTTCATCTCTACATGATGGTGTTTGACATACATCAGTAGGTGGGGTGTCTGTGAAGACTGTGAGCTCAGCTGTGCATCCTTCTCAGTTCACACCATGGTGCCATATCACTGCAGCACAATAAACGCACACAGGCCAGTTGCTAGTTCCAGTTTTGTATAACAGTCTTTGTGCCGTGGATCTACTTCTTCTGCATTAACCTACAACCCACCATAGCGATGCCTGGTACGATTGTCAGTGTTTATGAAACAGTCAGGTGTGACAGAAGTCTGTGTTTTTCCTTGTCAGGTTTGCTGTTATAAAAGTTTAAAATAAATATTTTTGTTAGCAAATGTTAGTCAGGCAGTTTGGGCTGGCTGTCCTTGGCTCCCTCACTGTAGTCTTATGACTTAGTAATTAAGTTTTCTTGTTGCAAACTGCAGATGTCCGGCTAGAGGAATTTGTGTATGAGAAACTGGAGAAGAAAGCCCCTACACGAATGAACAACCATGAGCTGCTGGGCCAGAACATGATCGACTCAGGAAATGAATTTGGTCCTGGTACTGCCTATGGTGAGTGAAACACTGAGCTGCCTGACATACGAAGACCGAGAAACAACGGTGGTGGCTTGTAGTGTTTTTTACTGATTATCCAGTTTTAAAATTTGCAGTGACAAACACAACAATGTTTGGTGGAGCTTTGACTCTGCAAGTGAAAGAAGCTGCTTAATAAGCACAGTTACATCCATTTATAGCTCTTCTTGTTCATCAGTTAAACACCTCTATTCTGTTCTGTTTTAGTATAATTTCAGTATCGCAGCCAATGCGTCATACAAAGCACTTTGTATCCACATTACTGTGTCTCCTCCTATGACAAGTATTCAGAGATTCAGTTGTAGACATTGTGCACTCTTGTATTGAGAGTGAATATTGGTTTGTGCTGCTGAACACTTCAGGAAATGCTCTGGTCAAATGCGGCGAGACACAGAAGCAGATTGGCGGGGCAGAGCGGGAGTTCATCCAAGGTGCCGCCATCAACTTCCTGACACCTTTCAGAAACTTTCTAGAGGGTGACTTCAAAACCATTCTGGTGAGCTGGATTCTTGGCCATTAAATCAGGTTTATACGTCACTGTAGTTTTCTGATAATCACTGTCTCTACATTCGGTTTTGTCTTCTGCTCAGTTACTCTTAAATGTTTCAGAGCAACCACAGTCGGCTGGTTAGATGAAGAAGTGCATGTAACTGACCCTGACTTGAATTTGACTAAACATGCCTCATTGATCATTTTCATGACTTCAAACATAAGACCATTAATCACACGTTTCAGTCTGCTATACAGACCAGAAACCCATCTGCATGAGAGCTGGTGAGTTTGTGGTTGTCAGAGCGAAGAATTCCGTCTGCGAGGGTTTGATCCTGTTGTCATTTGTGTCCAGAAAGAGAGAAAGCTACTGCAGGTCAAACGCCTGGATCTGGATGCAGCCAAAACCAGGCTAAAGAAGGCCAGGATGGCTGACGCAAGAGCTGCAGTAAGAACAAACACACACACACACACACACACACACACACACACTGTTAATGCAGCACTGTTTTTTGGGCTTTTCTCGTGCTGTTTAATGATCAGTGTTAGTGTAGTCTGCTTTCTTTATATTTATTAAGTTAGAGGGGGAGGTATCCTCTATCTGAAGTCATTCCAGTTATGACTGACACACAAAGTTACACAACATAAAACTGACCGTTTTACTGACCATATCTTGTGATGTGTATAAAGATCACCTCTTTATACACATCACAAGATGGGGAAGTTAAGACTTCCCTTTTTTCCTTGCAGCTGCTTTTTTTGCAGCTTTTTGTATTTTTGTCCTTCAAACTACAGTAAGCATTGTCCTGCATATTTCATGTCCCGATCTGAGCTGAGGCCAACGCTGCGGTGGTCAAACTCGACCTGAATTTGACAAACATGTTGTATTTCATTTCTGAACCCGATGCAGTGGTATTTCAGTATGCTGAAATCTGAGAGAGACCTCAGTGTTTCCTCTACCATTATACAAGGGGGGTGCCTGGATAGGTCACAGTGTGACAGTGAATTATTTTGTGAACTCTTCCATACGCTGTCCTCAGGTGCTGCATCAGGGATGTCTGCATATTTAAAATACACATAAACCGCTGAAAAACTACAAAAACAAAATCAAAACCATGAGGAGTAGTGAGAGGACGGTGGCCAAGATGTTTCAGTCCAGAGAGTGAAGGAAAGTTTGACGTGCGTCAACGCTGGAGAAACAGAACGGGGACTAATCCCACAAATGGTTGGACCCGCATCAATGGCAACAGTTTCAGTTTCCTGTGCTACAAGATGTGTGAAGCATCACCAGACTATCCTCACAGAGAATGATAAAGAATATAAAGAGAGCTTGGTGAAACATGAGCACCATGTGGGGCCTTTGTTATTTATTCAGCGTGTGACATTTTAGAGTTGTGCTGACCTGCTGGTGAAACATCTAAACATGGCACGTTTGCACGTAGCCTCTCATGACACTGTTTTCATCTAAGTGTTCGAAGATGATTCCTCAGTGTTTATTAACTGAGCCGAGACTTGTCATGTTTCTGGCAAAATCTTTGCAGAGAATGAAGCATTATGGGTTTTGCGAGGAAGAAAATGGCTAAGCTTTTGATATCCTGCAGCTAGTGCAAACAGTGAGCAGCACAGTTTAATTTCAAAGCTAGGAATGGACTTGAAAGTGCTGGGCAGTAACCCAGCAAAGCTGCTCGGCTTCAGTCCTCAGTGCATCTACAATCTGCGGCTTTTGGGCCTTTTTTATTTGAACTTTATGAACAGTTCTGCACAAACGTAAGAAGAAACTATTTGGCAGACACCCAGTGAGCAAAAAGATTTTTCTAGCTAGCTTCTAAGCCAAGTTATCTCTGTGGCCCACCAGCATCATCTTATTCATCTTCTTATTAAAATAGTGTGGTTGTCTAGTGACTATAGACAGTCTGATGATGTGTTGTTCCGTCAACAATAGGTAAGATAGTTCATGAAAGAGAGATGTTGCCTAAACATAGACGTGTAAACAGTAGTTTCTGCTGGTTAACACCAGCCCGAGTTCAGCTTTAGTCTTTGACAATGTTCGCTGAAGAGTTCACAGGCAGCCTGAGCTGCCTCGAATGTGTGAACGCGGACGATGAGAAATATTTCATGTGCTACACCGCCACAGCGCTGCTATCTTCTCCAGGGTGTGGTTTTATCAAAGCGCGCTGCCGCCACAGCCTCACACAAACGCACGCAATGTTGAAATGTGTTGTTGGTGCAGCAGCTGTAGCTCTAACTACTGTGTCACTGTTTTCAAAACGCAAAGCAGCAGATGTGAGCAGAGGAAGTGACAGAGGTGAGTGGAATGTTGGAGCCATCTTTGAATTGAACACACACACATACACCAAACCCTCTGTTAGTAGTGTCAGCAGCTGCTCTCTATACCTCTCTTTGTCTCCTCCATGTCACAAACTGCCGGAGCTCATGGGAAAAAGTCCTATGAGAAACAAAAGCTTCCTCTCCGCCTCTCTGTGTGGCTCAGTCCATTGTCTCCATCAGTCTCAGCTCCATCCATATGTTTATTGAAGCGCTCAACAAGTCGCAACAAGCCATTGTTCCGCCAGGTCTCATATTGAATCCATTGGCTCAATATGAGGAAAAGGAAACCTTTCACTCAGAACACAGGCTTATTTTTCAGTTGAGTGTTGCTGTTTTTTTTCTTGCTTTCTTGTTGTCTGTGTCTTCTTTATTTTTAATTTTGTGATTCTTTACTTATTCTGCTGCCTCTGATTTCTCTGGTCCTGACTCACTGAAGCCACATCATGTTAAACTGTGTCTGACTGAACTGTCAAAATCTTCATTTTTATTTTCCACTTTGCAACAAGCTTTAGATCATAGAGGAAATACTATTAGTGCATATTAGAAATTGAAAACAGCTACTAATAGCCTGATAGCTTAAAACCTGTTCATTCACTCTGTATTTATGTCCTTTTGATGTGGACAGACACATGTGCTGACGGTACTGTAATACATTGTGTTTGCTCGCTCTCTCTCAGGCAGAGCAGGAGTTGAGGATGACCCAGAGTGAGTTCGACCGGCAGGCAGAGATCACCCGGCTGCTGCTAGAAGGTGTTGGCAGCACCCACGTATGTAGTCAGCACCCCCCACCGCACAGTTTCCAACTTCACAAACGGCATCAAATATCGTTTTCTGTCAGGCATCCACCTTAGCGATCGTTCACTTAATAAACAGCGAAAAGTGGGATTCTTTTGTTGTTGGTTTTTTGTCTGCTCCAGTTGTTTAGCATTTTACTTTTTTATTGTTTGGAGATTTGGTCATTGATCAGGATGTTTCAGCTTTTAGTGCCTTTATCCAGCCTGATAGCATCTTTTAGACTCTCTTCTCTGCCTTCACTTCCACACTGCAAAGTTGGAACTCAGACTTTGCTCAACTGAGATGACCTCAAGCAGTTCAGCATTGCGGCAACTGTGCTGATTCTCTTTTAGTAGAGCGTTAGATGAGAAGATCACCTGCAGTCTGGTAAACATTAGGCTACAGCTTTACATTGCTGGTCTATCTCAGATACAGACAAACTAGTTTCTCACATACATCAGGTCCTTATGCTTTGCTACACTGTAGCATTTTCATCTCTTGGCAACAATACAAATCAAACTATTCCATTAACGATGCTCCTCCGGTAGACTTCATTTTTACAGACATAAAACTACAGTATGTAATGTTTTTGAATATTTATCTAGTAGACATATGATCCAAAATGTTGAGAGATTTTTTTGAGTGAGGCTAATCAGAGAATTTCAACAATTTTTGTGTGATTAGTAAAGTTTGCAGATCAAAGCTAACATAGCTACTGAATTCTGTTTGCTCTCATTGTGTTACCAGGCACACCACCTACGCTGTTTGAATGACTTTGTGGAGGCTCAGACTACGTACTATGCGCAGTGTTACCAGTACATGGTGGATCTCCAGAAGCAGCTGGGCAGGTAAAATTCCACTGACACCTCTAATTTCTTTTGTCCTGAATAAGTAATAATATAACTAGTATTTCTCTCTCTGGTATATGTGAGCTCTCAGGTTTTTCACGCATAACAGCATATGTCACATAAAGAAGTTTTTCCGAGACATTAGATCCACTGGAGGACAAACCTCAGTCACTGCTGTTTTCCAAAGTATTAGTAATATTATACTAACTCTTATACAGCAGCAAGTTATTACAGTCTTTGTTGGTTTTCCTTTTGAAGTGGTTAACCATCCTGCCTAACTGTAAGAAACATTTCCTGTAAACAACAGGTGTGATGATCAGTGTTCAATAAATGTGATGAAAAAGGTCATGTGGGAGAAAAATGACTAATACTGGCAGCCGTTAGTCAGGAATATGTTCACAGAGAAGTCAGCTTTTATCTAATACGTGGTGGAGAGATAATGAAAACAGTTAAACGTCAGTGTGAAACCTGAAGAACTGCGCGGCTACGCAGCAGGGCGCCACACCACCCTACAGCTGACAGCGCTTATCATCTTACTCCCCCTCCCAACAGTTTCCCGTCATCATTCTCCAACAACAACCAGTCGTCAGTGTCAGGCGGGGCCAGCATTTCCGTTCCCACCGTTGCGGTGTCGGCCTCCCTGCCCAGCGTGTCTGCGGGTCACGGCAGCTCCACGGCATCAGGCGGATTCAGCGAATTGCGCAGCTCCAACGGCAGTCGCAAAGCTCGGGTCCTTTACGACTACGACGCTGCCAGCAGCAGCGAGCTTTCCTTGCTGGCTGATGAGGTGAGCTAATTATTGTGGAGTGAAAGTACCCACAGGGGAGAAATCCTACAAAATAAAATATTATTTCATCAGTTTATATTCTTACTACAGGCTTTCACACACTCTCCCCTGTAAATAATGAATGGAACGTTATCTTTGTTATTTTGCTCTTTTGTTCTCTGTCCACTCGACCCCAACTGGTCGAGGCAGATGGCCACCCACCCGGGGTCTGGTTGTGCTGGAGGTTTCTTCCGTTTTCCTCCCCACTGTCACCTAGTTCTGCTCAAATTGGGCTGTTGGGTTTTCCTATGTATTTCTATATGTAATAAAATACTATAAGGTCTTAAATCTTAAACATTAAGTGCCTTTAGATTGACTTGGTGATCTATATCAATAAACTGAAATGAATAGAAGATTGATAACAAATTGTATCAGGTACCATTTGGAATAGATTTAATAGCAATCTATAAAAACCACTGTCCACATCTCCCTGTCTTTCCAGGTCATCTTGGTCAGCAACGTTCCAGACATGGATTCCGACTGGCTGATGGGAGAGCGAGGCACCCAGAAGGGCAAAGTGCCAATCACCTACCTGGAGCTGCTCAACTGAGAGCCACAGAGCAGCCCTCTGTAACCAGCTGTGATTTCATATTTATATTGTGTTGCAGGGACAGGCATCACTTTCTCTTCCACTCGAGTCATTTTACATTAAATTTTGTCTCCGTAAAAGAAAGAAAACATTTTGGAGAGAAAGGACACAGGTCCATTCTCTGCTGCGTGTGTGTTTCTAAAACCTGCTTCTGTGCCTCTGTGTTTGACGTCATGTAATGTGCAGTATCTGACACAACATCTCCCCAACTGTTTTTAGGAAAATGTTTACAGTATACATCTCAGATGCAAACCTACATGATTTAGATTCTTTTCTCTCACTGTTAAACCAACATTTTAAATTGAAGATTAACATTAAAACCTGATGCTGTTTTTTTTTTTACCTTTTGTTTTTATCACTGATAATCACTCGGCGCAATCGCTGACATTTTTGAGCAGCATCACATGTGTTGTGTATCAACTTTATTCACACACCATGAGTTAAACAGTGCATCAGGTTGATTGATGATGTCACTCATACCCTCAAGTGCCTATCAACATGAATCTGCCTTTAACAACCGTTAAAACAAGCCTTTTTGCAGCTGTGCCAGCAGAACTGAGACTGTCAGTCCAGTCTCCTGTGTTTGTATCAACCAAAAGATGCCGGTTATTAATTAGAAGTTATTCATTTGTTCATAAGTGCTCAATGTGTGATATGTTTATTGTGACTTGGCCTATAATTTTAAAGAACAATGCCTTAAAGTAAAGAGAATTCCTTTTTCTGGCTTTCAACGCCACATTGACAGAAACTCATTCTCATGGGAGATTGTATATTACTACACTGCTGCTTTTCATTGTGTGTGTAACTGATGAGATAGCATACAATTGTATAAATAAATATGCAGTGTGGTGCATTAAAATAAGAAAATGTCACTTTGTTTGTTCTTGTCAGTGCACATGCAGGAGTGGAATAAGGGATTCACTTTGGGTTTTCCACTAGAGGGCAGGACAGGCAACCCGATCAAGCTGCCACAGACGGTACAGCTAGAGACGTTTTGGTGATCTGGTGTCTGTAATTTGGCAGAATCACATGACATTGAGACATATCGATGAAGGACAGAAATGTATAAAAAAAGAAAGCACGTTAATGTGTCTGATCAATCAGCAACTTGCCTCATTTCATTTTGTTTAGTTTTATTAGTGGAAGAGTTTAGATACATTAACCAGAACATACACACAAAGTAACATGTTAGAAAATGTGTTTGATTAAAAAAATATTACAAGTAGCTCTTTCAAACGTTTTTATCATTGTGCACTTGTGCTTCTTTTTAACTTTTCCGACATCTATACTGCACATGTTCTCTTCACACATTTATTTAGAAAGTCTTGTGAGCAGAAGGAAAGTGTAGGTTCCCTCTACCCTGGTGATATTTTGGGCTCTCATGTCTTAACCCATTCCCCAGTGACTTCCGCAACAGCCAGTGGAGCTCCGAGTTGTAGAGCCAGGAGCTTTTGGACCAAAAAACATTCAAATTCCCACAAGATTTAGTTCGAGAAATGTCTTTGTTTAAAAAGGGTGTGTAAGCCAACGCCTCCTGTACTGTGTAGATATACAGTAACATTGACCTTGCTTGTTAACAGGGCTCCTCACTGACCACAGCTTATGTCGTAGTGTTATTTTTGCATTAAATTGTATGACCAGTCATATTTAGATAAAATATTAACAACTGATACAAAATGCTCAGTAGGTTTGCTGCCAAGCACCTTGTCCTTGCCTAAGAGCAGGAAGGGTTAAGAGGAAGTGGAGTTTTGCAAGCTGACTGTCAACTTACTAAGAAGCTGCCTGCATATCAGTTTACATAGGACCATGTATTAAACTTCAGACATTAACCGCTGACTTTAGCATCCATGTTACAGCTAAAAAAGTGTTTTTGTGAGTTTAAGAGAACAATGTAAAACTTAAAAGACTAAGTGACAAAACTAAGTCTTCGTAGGTGGAGAATTATTTAAGACAAATGGACAATCACGTCATTACTGTCAACACTTTGGCTAACAGTGGTCACCATTAAACCACAAGGCAGCTTTCCAGTTTGACAGTTTTTTTCCTTTCCAAACCTGATAGCTTTTCTAATCTTGCACTTCTTTATCTCTCTAAAAATAACATCATGTGGTTAGATAAAGTAAGCCTCAAACAATTCACACATCAGATGGGCACTAGAACGCCTTAGAAAAACTCACTTCCTCTTTCATCAGTCCCTATTTTCTTTTGTGCTTTGCACACAAAACAGAAAACGCATTTTGACATCTGCCATTTTAGGCCTCCTTACAGTTCCCTTCATGCAGATGAATTGCATTTAGGCAACTGAGTATCCTCAACTCCCCTGAACAGGGCTGCATAGTCGCTGCTGCACAGGAGCGGTAGGGCCACTCGTAGGGAAAAATGAGTTTGAGTGCAAGAAAAAGCTGACGGCTAAGGTACAGTTGTTATCAAGAAAGTCAGAGCAGGAAAAAGAGACTGAAAAAGTGAAGATAACCTGAAATTAGGTACTGCTGCTTATCTGATTGTTAAGGACAAGCAGCGATCGCACTGTAAATGTCAGCCACAAAATTATCAGCTCGTCAACAAAATTTTATCACTACCAAGAAGGCTGTCTTTGTGTTTTTTTTTTAAAGCCACATCACTGTATGGATTGTTTCGCTCAGCCAGCCGGTAACTAAAAAGTCGTAACTTTTAACCAGTCTGCAAACTGAGCAGACATGACAGTTTGGACAGTTTGTTCCCCAGAGGATGAAGCCTGCTGACTTTAGTAGTACACTGACATTTTCTCTAATTTGTGCTACAATTGTGTATAGTGCACACATGTGTGATTAACCACTTCTAGATACATACTATATCTAGATTGTGTCTAGATCAAGTACACATTTTCAAACTTAAACTCATTTGACCACTTCAGGTCAAATTTTCACTTCTCCCTTTACATTTGCATTTATTGTATGTGTGCACAGCCACACTGCTTGTATTGTGTATTTGTTAAGTCACCTCTAGCATGGACCTCATAACCACAGCTGGGATGTTTTGTAGAGACAACTCAATAAAATCACTTGTGTCTCTGACCACCTCTGTATGTGGCTTGTTCAATCTTATTGAAAGAATTTATACATCATGTTAAAAAGGTTTGGCTGCCTTGTCGTGTGAATGCCTTCTAACCTAGACCGCATATTTGTCTTCTGACTTTTGACCAAAAATAGCTGAGCAGTCAAATTAAATTCCTCTTGGTCAACAATCGGTGACCAGTTATGTTCCGCAAATGATGATTTCTCAGCTGCAAGTGTTTCTCAATCCTTTCTGATTATCCTCTTAAAGTCGACACCACTTTATCTCTCCATGTCCACTTCTTGCTTCCAATAAGTTGCCAACATTTCTTTATTTTTTGTTTCCTGATTGAAACTAAGAACCTCACTTTGCACACTTATACTCAATATCTGCTAGAAACTGCACTTCAAAGTAGACCAATGCTGGTTTCAGGGTGCCAACTAAAACTCCAGAATCGAAGCATGAGTCATTGCTCATACTACATGTTCATAACTTAGTTGTGGTTAGTAGACAATAAAAAAAACCTTAATCTCTAGTCAACTGCTTCCCTGAGTTGACTGTATTATCTTTTTTTTACTTTCTTGATCCCATTTGCATGCTGAGAACTAGTCCTCTGTGCCATTTAAAATAAAACTACTAATATATATTTATAAATGATTGACAACTTTATACTGTAAAAGATTTGGTGAAAAAATTATGGTGTTTTGAGGCTTTAACATAGCCTCATACCAGTTTCTCTTTTTATGTTCCAACCACTATGACCCTGATCATCACCACAGTGGTATTTTGGTTACTCTCTGGTTAGGCCTTCGGTCTTTGCACAGCTACACACTGATCTACCAGCCTTTGCACTCCCGAGCAACTACATAGATACACACAAAGGTGAATAAATGTGTCGTCATTTCTCTCTGTGTTGCACAATGCTAAGGTTCTCTGGCATTTGATAATGTTAGGTTTAAATTACATTCTAGTAACTTAGTGACTTGTTGCAGCTTTTCCTCCAAGTGCACTGCAGAATGGATTAACTAGTTTAAGTATCTCGTCATGAGTACTGACACTGGAATTTCATGTCAGTGTTGAGTCGATCTGAGTCTCGCTGATGGGAAGGAAACCTCAAACCCCTCCTCTCTGAGATGCACAACTGGGCAGTTGCTGCACATCTCAGCAAAACAGGAAATTTCATGTTTCCTCTGCTGCTTATAGCAACAGCTTGCATCACATTACTTCTGCATATGTTCACACACACACACACACACACACACAGCTCCCACACACATATACATACACCCACACACACACGCAGTCCCACATTAACGCAGCCACATTTTTACATTCGGGTATCACGATTGAGGTCTGGTTTAGAACCGCACTTCTTGAACAAAAACACAGCAATATGAAGATCTGACTCTCCTGTTGTTTAGGTAGTTCTTCAAGAATTGTTCTGTCATTATTGTAAACAGTTTTACAGTGAATGTACTTTATTCTCAACATTCATTCAGTTACATATCTGTGTAACATACTGTACAGAATACAGTTTGTTAAGGATTTATAAAGTATCAGTAGGATGTGGACTTTAAACACTTCTTTTTGATAGATTTTTGTAGCATTTTAGGTTTGAAGGTGAGGAGAACAATAATTGAAATACCCACAAAGAAAAGACAGATTGGTAAAAAAAGCAGAATGTACCAATATACAGATTCTCCACCTTCATCTGAACACAAAAACGACTGAAAGTGCTCCACTCTGTGTGTCATTTGGATGAGATCTTCACATTCAATGTCTGATTTTCCAACTATAGTGATTGTCTTTGTTGTTTCAAATGTCCTGAACCACTCTGTTTGGCAGCAGTTGAACGGATTTCCAGTAAGGAAAACATGTTGAAGTTTCGGGGCTAATACATTAGCGTGACCTGAGGGAATTGTTGAGAGTCTATTGTCCCTTAAATCGAGCACTTTCAGGTCAAGATTTGGAAGTGAAGAGGGTAGACGAGGAAGCAAATTACTTGAAATGTTTAAATACTTCAGGCTTAAGAAGTGGGAGAAGTCAAAGTCTTGTATGTGAGTGTTTCCTAAACCTAGGTGCTGCAAAGTTTTGCTGAGGCCTTGTATTGACTGTTTGACATTGAGTCCTGGGTTGTCAGACAGGTCCAGGTGTGTTAGAGACAACCCTACAAATGCAGATGACGGTATTATTGTGATGTTGCATCCTTTAAGGTAAAGCTGCCTTAGGGAAACAACATTTTTCCAGTCCACGCAGCCTGCGATTGTGTCTGTCTTGATCTCAGTTTCTTCAGAAAAACAAATGTGAATGTTGTTATAGCTGAGATCTACTGTCCTGAGGCTCGGCAACAAGGAAAATAATCTTGAGGGTAACTGTTCGAGATTATTAAGGCTCAGGTTAATATATGTCAAATTGTTAAGAGTGTTCAGCAAACCTTCATTCGCTACAATCTGCCTCAACCTGTTGTTGCTAATGTCCAACTCGTACAAGCTGCCAGAGAACTGTTCAGAAGTCAGATTTAATGTTTGCAGACAGTTTCTGCACATTTGTAGTCTGGTCAAATTAGGCATTTTCTGGATGAATCCTTGGGGAAAATAATCCACTTGGTTTCCTCTTAGATCTAAAATCTCTAAAGATGAGATGTCACCGTGAAGACCGTCATCCCACAGCTGAGTAGTCACATTACTCATGTACTTCTTCGTATTGTAGAACTCAACAGTTGTCGTCATGTTCGGGAATGTGGCGTTGTCTGCCAAGTGATCATAGAACCTAATGGTGTTGTGTGACAGGTAAAGGTTCCGTAAGTGACTCTGGTTTGGTAAGAAAGGGAAGAAGAGTAGTTTGTTGTTTGACAGATCGAGTGTCTCTAGTTCGAAAGTGTCATTGACGTCCTGTCTGGAGATAAACCACTCAATGAAGTTGTGGCTCACGTTGAGGACCACCAGCTGGGTCATGTGGAAGTCCATCAGGCAAGGCAGATAGTTGAAGGCCAAGTTGAGCCGCTGGAGCTTGGTGTTGCTTTCGAAGGCACCATCAAGCTCGAACATGACGTTCCTCTGTAGGTCGAGTTCTCTGAGCTGATGAAGATCCTTGAAAGAGATCTCATCAAGTCGCTGCAGTAGATTTCCAGAAAGGTTGAGGTACTCTAAGGACGTCAGATTTTGGAGGAGAGCAGTTGAAATTTCATCATCAAGCTTATTCTCAGAAAGATCTAGAGCTCTAAGGCCAGGAAGCTTTTTTAATGCATAGCTGGTTTCTTGGTAGCCAATATGAAGATTGTTATTTGCCAAATTTAGGTTTTCTAAGAACTTTGAGTCTTGAAAAGTGTTTGATTTTATTTTCTCTAAACTGTTACAAGCTATACTCAGGGTCTTTAGTGAGGGATAACGGAGGATAGAGTCTTCCTGTAGTGTTTGAATGTCATTGTAGTTGAGCTGGAGCTCCTCTATGTTATCTGGTAGTCCTGAAGGCACAGAGGAAAGCTTGCCATTGTTGCAGAGTGCCGTTCTTTGTATCTGCAAAGAAAAGGACATAACCTTAATTTTGAGTATTAGTGATTTTGTGTCGTGAACTAAACAATAACATGGCTGAACATAGTCTTTTGTGGGTTTTGTTTTGGTAAGCATTGTTTAAGCCAGTTGTATTTGAACAGGTTTTATTATGTTAGTTGTTTTAGGGATGGTAATGTTGGTCAAATTTGATAAGGAGTGAATACTTTTTCCGATTAGTTTGTTCACATTGCAAGAATTTCACCTTACACTAGATTTTGGTTGAAGATCAAATAGCTGCAAAATCAATGACTTTCCCATCAGCTTCAGTTTAGCTGCAGTAAGGTTAACAGGCTAATCATAGCATTAGTTTAACATAACTGGGTTTAATTGTACCCGTTAAGCAGGTTGACCTTCACCCAGTGCATAATTACAGTCTTAGCTGATCAGTGTATTTGGCATATCAGGTTGTATGTGCACTGAGATCGTGTCATAAAAGGCAAAGAAATGTTTTTTAAACCTTGATCGCTGAGGTGTATGGACATTTTTTTAAATTTCATTTACATTTAAAAATGTTAAATAAACCAGTGCTCTTAGTAACTAAAACAAGTTTTCTAAAAATTTTGTAAGCTAATAATGAAGGGAAGAAATTGGACATAACTACAAAGAAATAGTATAAACAGTTAAACATGTAAGGAAAATGTGATGTATTAGTTTGAAAATGACTAATAATTATAAAGTTTACTGTGAACTTTGATCAGTTTCCCACGTTGATGTGAGTAAAAGTGTGAAAAATCAGCGCACGGAACATATAGAATTTTACATGATGTTACCAGATTATTTTTACCTGTGCAAGTGTTGTAATGATGACAGTAAACAATTTTATACAAATACAATTCTTACCAGTTGGCATTGGCTTTGTTGTGGATGACTTGAGACTGGTGTCAGGATTATCCACATGGGTAGCAAACAGAGCAGGATGGGAGTGAGCCCGTGGACTGGCATTTTAACATCCTTACTGCTGATAAGATGGCAAATGGAGAGAAAAGTAACAACATGAATGATAACTTAGAGACTCCTGCTCTTGCAAACAACTTTAACAAACTTTTACACTGAAAGTTTTAATGACGACACCTTTAATAGCTTCTGAATACATGTGTTTTATGATTTGCATGTGACGACCAGCCAGGCCTCATGAAACTTTGGCGAGTGAGCACCTAAAATATGTGTTTTCTTTACTTTACTTTACTTTAGTTCATTTGGCAGATGCTTTTATCCAAAGCGACTTACAAGGAGACACGAAAACTCTGGGAAATCAGTTTGTATTCCTACATTTATACAGTATTTATTCCTGAAAACCGTGGGATCACTTCACGAAACCTTTGTACTGTGAGATGATTTTCATGCAGAGTTTCCAACATATGGTTTAGTCACTTTCAACTCTGAAAATCTATTTGACTGTATTCTTTGATTGAACGTTAGTTTTGAATATGACTAAAAAACGTGAGTCTGGTTCGTTTTTTTTTCATTTTTTGTTGTATGTGTATATCCCTATAGGATAAAACATCACAATAGAGTTTGGATCATAATTGAATTAAAATATTACAGTTAGTTTTTTGATTTGTCTCTGCCTATTGTGACGCTCTGTGATACAATATTATTATCCTGAGAACAGCAGCTGGACATTTTTGGTAAAATTTCCCCAATTTCATCTCAAACCACTGTGTGACGCATACTGAATACAAAGGCTCCTTGTTCCTTTTTGGTTCACACGCACTTTTAATCTTTACATTTTATTGCGTTTAGGAAATAAGTTGTTTTTCAGGGGTGACTCTCCACTGTTTCTTTTCTTTCATATGAATTATTTATGTCTTTTTTTATAATATGATTTTTACTGTGATTTTGATGTGTTTGCAGCTGCGTTTTACCTCAGTTCACCCTGGCCAATCTGTATGTAATAAACTACAAAGACATTTAGCAAGATACTGAATTCTGAGTGTTACTGGACGTGGTACAGCTTTTAATGTAGCATATAGTAAGGGCAATTAAATGACTGCATTTACATTGCACAAATGTACAGAATATTCATCCACTCATCACAATGATGATATGAAACTCAAAATTCAGCATTATGATTCAATTGAAATGTCATGGTATAATATTTATGATGATTCATTTTAGATCTTTTTGTTTTGTTTCACATTACTGCGTCCACATGCAAGCCACATGCACTGTATGAACATATTTTTAAACACATACATACATGTATTCATGCTCACGTTTGTTTTAACAAGAATCTGTATGACATCCCATGCAACACTGGCAGGATTTACAGTTTGCTCAAAAGTAATCAATGACACGCTCACATAGACGAAAGGCAAAGTACATTTAAATTCAGCATTAATTTAAGATGATGCATGCATTTAGCCTCTTTGGACTGTAGTGCATTCTGCAGTGTTAGATTAGTGCACATTAGTGCATTACTTACACTGGTGGTTAAGTGTGGATTTCCAAAGCCACTGACGGTTGGTCCCCTGACCATATCGCTGGTTGAGTCGCTGTTGCAAAGTGTGTTCTCGTGTGTGAAGTTCAGCTGTCTTCCTTTGCTCACACTCAAGCACTGATGCCTCTTTTTACTATTCACAGTCACGGAAGCAAGCAGGCAACGGAAACCTAGTCACATGGACAAGCTGCAATCAGAAAGTGGTTCTCAAGCCTGGGGCCACAGGAAGGCGAGTGCAGGCTCAACAGCTTTCAACCCGCACTGCAGTTTTTTTTTTATTTTCATCACAATGCCACGACAGTACTGTCGTTGTATAGGCAACCAAGGTTGGTAGCTGCTACCACAAAAACCTAACAAGAACACACCCTTCACACCCTTTGCTCGTTTTGATCAGCCAACCTAGTAAAGAGGAAACCACTGTTTTCACACACCCTTCCTGCCTGATTTTCAGACTGTCAATGCAACAACCATTACACACACTGACAACTCAGCTCTCTGTATATGAATACATGTATTAACAATCACAATGTGCTGGTGCCAAATACCATGACACAGAGAGATCAGCAAGAAGATAACTGATGGATAGCACACTTCTCAGCACAATTCATACCACAGCAACACACTCTAAATGAGTAATGTCCTTCAATAACTAAGCACCTTCCCTAAACAGTGCACGCCTCTTTCTGTGTCCAGCTACTGAATGCACCTTAAGTTTTAGTTCATATTGTTTTAATTCCATTTATGAGCTTGTTTCTACATAGCAGTGACCCATGGTGCAAGAATAGGGAATTAGGAATCAGGAAGTGATGGTACCGTCCTTGGAGAGTTGATTTGTGAGTGATTCCTTCCTGTTTTTACACATCTCTACCTCTCACTTCTCACTCTGTTTTAAGTTTGCATGGCAGCAAGATTTTTCATTAGTAACAATCTGCGTTTAAGTTGATTAACATAGTTGTGTGGAAATCCTATCGAAAGAAAACAATGTGTATTTAGCAGGTTAAATAAAGTAAAAAGCCATTATAAACTGATCTGTGTTTACTGTCAAGCTCCTGTTACGTTTTGTATGCTCCACTACAATCTAACTGTGCCCATCCAAACACTCTGCATGCTAACATTACATTTTACAAATGTTCTTTATCCCCAGCAACACTTGTAGTTCATCTAATGGCCACCAATGGCAGCAGTGCAGCACCTGAAGAAATCATGGTCACCACCAAGGAAGAAGAATTTTTCAGGGTTTTGGCCCCGAAAATGCTCACTGAGAAAGCCCATATACCAGCTCCTTTGCAGATGTGTGGGTCCACAACAATCATGCTGGCACCACTTATGTTTCCATCCATGCTGTTACTCTCCAACACTGTAGTGGGCACTGTGCACTAGTCTAGAGCATGCACACTAGAAAGCTGCTGCAGAAGAAGATTCTTTGTAAAAATCTTTATAGTTACTTTATGCAAATGTCTTACAGAACTAGTGTTTGGGTCTAGCTGATGTCATGTTCTTAACATATTGTTAATGCACTTCAGAAGACTGTGTAAAACAAAATGTTGCATATGGGTTCCCTCAGACCAATGAACAAATCATCAACAAGTTGCTTCATTGAATAGGCACATCTGCAAACTCTAAAGTTTCTAATCTTGTGAGGAAGTTTACGGTTGTGCATAGAAGTTTGTGCAGCAAGAAGCATGGAGAGGCCCTTTTAGTTACCAATCAGACCTGACCTCTCCCTCCCCATAATTCATGCCACCTCTCTACTTTGTACCATTAAAATACAAGGAATAAATGGCTTTACAGTGGAAACTGGCCACTATGAATTGATGTGTAGATAAGTGGGACGCTGTAATATTTATTTTTGAATACATTGCATGATGACATTCATAGGCTGAATTACTAATCACACCGTTGTCCTGAACGTAGTGGTTTGCATTTTCAGCTGAATGATACAATCAACTTATGAGTGTTACATCAGTGAGGTGACTTTTTCTGACTTCAGGTTTAAGCACCAGGGCGGTGGGAACTATTCTTTGTTTCATTACATGATGTCTCTTTAACACATGGTACAGTTGAAAATCTGCATTCTATTTTGGGACCTGAAAGGGTGGTGTGGCAGTTGGGGTGTAAATTCCCATGGGTGAGGGGGATGTGAGTGAGCTCATACACTGCAGTATACAAATCATAAAGGACTTTCACTATGAAAACAATAACAATAAATACTAGGAAATTAAAGATTCTCAGTGTCTCAAGTTTAACACTGTCCAAAGTTCCATTTACAAAAATCTACTTAATGGTACATTTATAATAACAGTGAATGGGAAAAACCTTTATCGTCTTGAGACTTCATACTGCACATGATCAGTCTTTTCTGTAGCGTACAGCTATTTGCATGAGATGCACAGGATGATTGTCGCCCTCTTGTGGAAAGAGGATGTAATGCCTTTTTAGAAAACCTGATTGTTCAGGTTTCTGAGTCTCAAGTCACATTTGCAGTGTGGGTGTTTTCAGATGTGTTTAGTATTACACTAAAGGAAACTTAGTGTGATGTAGAGATACTTTTACATCTCATGTAAGACCAGTCACAGACAGAAAATGAATATTATTTATTTTGAATTACTGGTGAAGAGTTGTATGGGAAAACTTGTGATGCGAGTCCATCTTTTAAAATTATTGGTAAACAAGTATATATCAAATTAAAGCGCAATCTTAGTTGATATTGTATTGTATCACTGGTAACTCATACAAGTCTTAACTATACTTGTTACTCTGTTTTGGGTCAGTTAACATAACAACTTGTTAATTGTTCTGCACTCTCCACCACATGCAGTTATTGTAACTGATTTGAAGTGTTAGTGTCTTGAAAAGTTAGTGTATATCTATGTGTTATTTTAAAGGTCTGTGGATGCACGGTGTTTGTGTAGAAGGCTTCAACTTAGCAAATTACTCATTGTTTACTAAGTGCTGGAACTCAACAGGACAAGACTGTCCAGTAGTGTTTATAGTAAAAAGACTTAAACCCAGAACAAGGGCTGCAGGATTTCTTTCCATATACAAAAACGTATTACATCCAGTTTGTCTTAGAGGATGGTAGCCACCCTGCCTGTTCCCGTTCATATGAAGATGGGGTGGATGAACTGATTTGTGGGAATAAAGTTAAGCTGAGGCATAAGTACTGCAAATCCAGCAGCTCTAGGTTTGATTGTGCTCTAAAGGACACAGAGAGGTCACCAGAAACACAGTCTGAAGGGAATCAGACAGCGTGGTTATAATGAAAGACTGTGCAGCAAACAGACATTCAGGGTCAGAACAGCAAACTAGAACATGCTCTGTAGGAGATACTCAGACAGGGAAAGGGGTACACATGCTTAGAACAGGAACAGTTCTTTGGTATACCTTTCTATTATTTTGTGCTGATGAAGGCGAGTCACAATGATCTGATTCTGTATATTTCCAAACAAAAAGGGATGTTGCTGCTGCCTAAATTTGTAAAATGCTTCTCTTCCTTTGTATAGCAGGATTCCCACAGGTGTCACTTAAAAAATGTTGTACATGCTGACTCATAGGTTTTCTGATGTGTCTAGATGTGTTAATAAGATGTTAGCAATGCACCACATCACCACCATATCATGACACTGGATTTACAGTTGGCTAGAAACTACTGCTAATACAAGTGCTTACACATTTTGTATGACTCCCTGTTCTCTAAGATGAAAACTCAAAATAACTTAAGCTGATGCATTGTTTTTTAATATTACACGGACTAGATTAGTAAATTTAATATATGTTTTTATGCCTCCACACCAGCAGGAGCTGGAAGGGTTATGTTTTCGGGTTGTAAACTCAATATCTCAGGAATGCCTTGAGGGAATTCCTTCAAACTCAACACAGAAGTCCTCTTGGACTCAGTGATGAACAGATTAGATTTTGGTGCTCAATGGTTGGGGTCACCAGGACCTTCTTTCTGTCCCATTCTTGTTAACGCTGTATTTTAAACATTTCAAGCACAAACAAATCCTAAAACTGAACTAAACTAAACTAAACTCACACTTATTGTGGAAAGAGATCCAACCTGAAACATATCTGTGTGTATAAAGTATGTGAACCTCTAAGATTATCAATCCACCAATGGGTCGATAATCAGGTGTGAATCTGGGAGATCCTGAGACAATCTGGACCTTCACTATAAATGTCTGATCATGTGTCATGGTTGTAACAAAGGAGATTTCTGAAGACCTTAGTATAAATGTTGCTGATGCTCACCAGGCTTTTGTCCCATCTGTGAAACATGAAGGTGGCAGCATCATGATTTGGGCCTGCAATCACAGACTGAGCTATGATTTCTGACATCTACAAGCAAATTCTTAAAAAAAAGTAAAGGGGGAACAAACTGTAAAATCCAAAGTTTTGGAGGTAAAGTAGCTGGACACTGACAATACGCAGCGTATGAGAGCAGATTAAGAGTGGCACCATGTAGACTTTATTTTCCGGCCTTATAGTCATACAGTATCTATAGTACCATAGATAAAACCAAGAAATAAATAGTGTGTAATACTACAGTAGCACATTAAAAAGGACATACATAAACATGATATAGCAATAATTTCCAACATTAGTGGATGAGATTTTAAAAGGGCAGATACCTCATGACACAGCCCAGTAACTATACACATGTATGACAGCAGGTCTGCATGTCCTCTATCAAAATATAACATTAGGTCACATTAATTTGGCATAAAACCATTGTAATCCAGTCATCGATTATAGTTCAAATGTGTTAATCCATGAGCTGTTTTCACTAACTCACACAACAGATAGCAATTCATAACAACTACTGTCTCACTTAAGAAAATGGTACTTTAAAGTATTTGCCAAAGTTTAGAATAGGTTTGGCCTCACTGAAACAGACGTAAAATCTCAAGTAAATGTTCAGCACTGTTCAGCCCATAATCATATCAAATAAAATTCTGTTTCCCCCGTCCTGTAAATAAAAACAGTCCAGCAGCAAAACTGTAAAAGCGGACACTTCCTCATTGATACAGAAACATGTTTATGTTGAGTCCGTGCACATTTCCTTTTCCTTGTAGTTTGTCCAGTCTATACCTGACTCTGGGTTCATGTTGAGCTGATACAGAAATGCCAACAGTTCTCTTTGTGTGTGTGAGTAGAGTTATTCTGCTTGGAAGAAACATGGCCAGTTAGCCTCCATAAACCTTTTGACACAGTGCAACAAATAATGGTTGGCACTCTGCCGACAGAAAAAGTCCTGTGCTCGCCGGAGGCCTCTTAGCTTAAATGGTGGTACATGTTGTTCTGTTTTAGCCATCCAGAGGTTTTCCCAGGTACACCATGGTGACTTCGGTGTTGCCGTACACTGCAGAGACAGCAGGGAATAGACAGACTTTGGGCAGTCCACGAAAAGCTACTCCAAGAAACTCAAACCCCCTCTCAAAGGATAATGTTTTGTCATCCATGTCTAGAATCACCCGTATTCTCTCTCCGATCTGTGAACAAACATGGTTAAGTTGTTAGCGTTGGACAGAAAACAGTATTTTGACCTAACGTATCATCAGATGTTACAAATGGTTAAAATCATGTTTAAAAAAATAATCAAAACAACATGCAACTCCCACCTGATATTTGGGTGCATTATTACACTGTGGGAAGTTTCCGTTAACCTCTCCATTATGAAGCAGGTTGTTGTCCACCAGGTTCCAGCCCCAGCTCTGGTCATCACTGCCCAGCAGGGCCACATATCCTTGGCACTGCATTGCCGCCCGCTTTGTGGCGATGCCTATTACTGCTACGGTGCCGAGAGGGCCTTCCCACCAGATCTCCCAAGCGTGACGACCTTCCGAAAAGCCAATCTTGCCGCGTGCACCATCAGTGCTCTGGGCGATAGGGTTGCGGTGCAGGGTGAAACCATTCTTCTTCACGTAGACGTTGCGGGAGCAGTCGTGGGAGCTCAGAGCATGTTGAAAGGCCTTGAGCTGTAGAGGACAGAGAATGGTCAGGACATTTTACAGCTGTTTTGGTTAACAAAGACTTTGCCATGTTGTTATATGTGTTTGATGTATTGTAAATATGTGGAAAGTCTGCTACTAAATATAGATTCCTGCATGAAGAGATACAGTCACAGACATTTTCACCACTCAACTTCACCATGTAAGAATTTCACCAATCAAGTACACAGCTTCTTTAACTGAATCAGTGGGTCTTAAAGTGCAGTTTGGAACCAAAAAGATCCTTTAAGACAGCAGCACAGAGTCCCATGGAAGATTTAAAATCTAAAGAAATTAATTTAAAGAAATCACAAAGTAGGTTAACTTTAAAACAATAACCTCACGATTGGTCCTTGTAATAAGTCAGGGGTCCATGGTCTGATGTGGGTTATTGACAACAAAATAACTACTGGTTTAACCAGTTCCATCACATTCCCAGTTTGGTGGTACACGAAACAACCTTACACCAAACCCCATTCAAGATTCCGGCAATTTAATCCGGGTTTACAGCATCTGCTTTGTTTATAAACGACAGGGTATGAATCAGTGGGGTTATGTGACATAACACCACAGATTGTGAATTCATCCTGAAGACGTTGCATTTACAGCATTATCAGTCACAGTAATGTCTGCAGAGCAAAGGTAGCAGTAAACATGCCGATACTTTCAATGAGCTCATCAATAATCACGGTTCTGCACCAGCTGAAAACAGTGTAATGTTGGTAAACCTACTTTCCCTTTGAATGTGGTCAGGCTGCACAGGATGTCAGACCGCATAGCCTCGTCGCTCAGAGTCCGAGTGCAGAGGCTGCGCCACACCTCGCTGTTTTCATCCGCCAGCATGTTGTTCCAGTGCCAGCAGACCAGCGAACACCGCATTAGGTCATACAACTCCAGATAGGAGAAAACATGCTCCAGGACCCGAGCTGGCAACCTCCCGGCCACCCCTGCGCCTCCACCGGCTGCAGCGGCGTAGGGAGAGCCGGTGGAGTTGCAACTGACTGCCGCTGCTGCGCCTATACAGGAGGAGCCTCCTCCTCCTCCACCGACCGCTCCGGACATTCTATCTCTGCTCTTCAACGACGACACCAGCCGACTGTATAGTTTCACTGTACACCGAAGAATGATTCCTAATGTGAGCGAAATAGCAACATTTTACCGATAAACCCCCACACAGGTCGCACTGAATCCACAGCAGCACAGACCCTACTCTTCCCCGTTCAATGGCTGAATGGAGACGATGCGTCAAGGTCCTAGAAGAAGAAATACACGAATTGCATTGCTGGCGAAGAAACGGGGAGAATAATTTAAAACGATATTTGTTCCTTGGCATAAAAAGAAAAGCGAGTCTAGATTTAGTGTTGACGCGTGGTGACAAACAGATAAACGCCTGGTCAAGTAGAATACATTTTACTCCCTGCAAGGACCGCAGAGGGGACATGATAATGAGGTGCTACAGTTGCAGTCGCAGAATATTGAACGTTGCATTGGAAAAATGCGAAATTAGCGACTGTGTAGTAAAAACAGCACATTAAAAAAATTAAATAAGGATGCGTTTATTATATTATTATTATTATTATTAATAATATATAGGCTAATGTTTTCTGACCTGTTACGTCATTTTAGTTTGATTCATTATCGACCTACAGATTGTGTACGTATTTTAAAACGTGGTTGAATACGTATGCCTTTTTAATAGTTTTTGTATTTTTGTCTTTATTTTATTTCATTTATAATTTTTTTTATTGGCTTTTTATACTATTCGTTTTAAATGTAATATTTGTTATTGGTAAACCACGTGACACTACTCGGAAGTGACGTGAGGTGCTCAAAAGAGTTCAGCAAAGCATCTGGGAGCAAAACATCAGGTAGCTTCATTTGATTTAACAGCAGAGGGCAATAGGACGGTCATAACGGTTAACAGTAAGTCATTGTTGCTTCTTTATGTGGCTAAGGTTTATGTTATAGCTATATGTGGTGTTGGGACAGATGGTAGTTCAGGTTAAAAGCTGCTTACTGTGCTATGCGGCCTGTTGACAAGCTGTCCCCCATCTGTGTGTGTGTGTGTGCTGTCCGGGGACAGGCCGGTGGTTTAGCGCGGTCAGACAGGTGCTCAGCAGGTCAGTCTGGACATCGGAACCGAGCTGCGGCGATAAACACGGTTAGCTAACGGTGGGTTGCAAAGCTAACAACGCATGTGAGCTAAGCTAGCTGATGAAACAAAGCCCCGCTACGTTCACCCTTAAAATTCTTGTACTTACAGGTGCCATCTTTATTTTTGCAACATAACGTCACCTTCAAGAAGAAATTATTTAAAACCAAGTGTTATCATACGGTTTTAACTCTCCTTGTTTTATTGTTGTGGTTCTAACATAGCTGTTTGTTGTCTTGTTCAATTTACAACGACGTACATTTTTTTTTATTGTGTTTGCGTTGGGACCTTGAAAACGGCTCAATGCTTATTTGATGTTTTATCCTGATACTACTAATTTGAAATAAGAAAATAGATGAACACCTTTTAGCTATCGGAGTATAGCGGAAACAAATTCAAATGCTGCACTTTAAAATAACACTCACTTGATTGCTGTCAAAGCGTCATGTATAAAGTGTTGGATCCAGTTGAAAGGAATTCATGCTCCTTTGGAGAGAGTGATCTGACTAGGCAAAACAAGATATTACTGCACAATGCGAAATAACGTCAGACATTGTTTCACTCTTTACTGACTTTATTGATACAAAATAAATCAATTATAGCGGTCAAGCAATATTCTGTCCTAAGGGTTTTCATAAAATGTCAAACTGTAAAGTACAGCGGTTGTTTGTAGCTAATTAGCTTCTCGGTAGACATCGACTACAAAGTCCCTTTAGCTTTGCCTCAAAATGACAAGAAACACTGACGAACTACGTTTCATTCACTGTTTAAAGTCCCTTTAAATGAAAAGACGTATACAGTGATGTAATGGTAGCTGGTGCAACGCTAGAGGGCAGCACAGCTCAGCATTTCTCTGGTAATGAGCATCATGTGGAGCTGAAGTCGAGGCTTCATCTGCTACCTGAGAGACATGTGTTGTGTAATGCAAGAATAAAACTGCACAGTTTATGGAATAACATGGCTCAGACTTTATATAAATCGTACTTTGTTCACATTATGTAAAACAGAGACCATCAAATGTCGAGGTCAGTTCATTCATCCTATATAAGCCACTATCAGTCTGAACTGCTCTCCTCAGTTACATCATATCTCCCCTACAGCTTTGTTGCAGTTCTGATCAGTGATATGTAAGAGCTGTATAATATATTATAGAATCCCTGATGCAAGATGCAATCTGAACTAGTTGTGTCTAATGAGCTGTTTCAGTTGATAGAAGCTAGAACTTGAATGTGTGGAAAAAGACAAGCAAACCAGGATTTGACTGTGGGGATTTAGTAGTATGGCTTTGTATAAGGAAATCAGACCGTGTTTGGACCAGTTAGGTCCAAACGCGTTAGGGGAACATCTACATGTCAGCATGATTTGCTCAGTTACAACTGAAATGAATGTATGGAGGAGGGAATACATGAACTGTCTAGTTGGTGGACATTATTCCCAGTTACACCTATTTATTACCAGCAACATTTTTGCTTTTTGCATGGATACATTTTTACCATGCTGATGAATGTTGAACAGACAAATAACTGTCAGTAATTTAGCCGTGGCTTAATTTGATCTGCTGTGGATCAGTAGCTCTGTACTTTCCCTACAGTGTGTTTAAAAATGAATTTAATCATTAAATCATTTATCATTAAAAATTGTCTTCCAGGGCTTAGTGGTGAATTTAGTTAGATGTTCCAGTGCTACTGTGTTTAAAGTATTTCTCATTTTTGCTGTTTTGTATTTGAAGAAGAAGGTTTTATTGAAGGAGGCATTGCCGATATAGCTAGGGATTTTCATACAATAAACACAACCACACGAACAGTGGACAGATTTACCTTAATGATGATAGTGTGATGATTCAGGTGTTCTATGCTTCTTTCATTGCAGCATCTGTGAGCAGGTAACCACAATGAATCCAGTATACAGCCCTGCACCAACAGGGGTTCCCTTTACCAATACTAAGGGTTTAGGCTACCCAGGTAAATATTGTGTAATACTTTAAACACATTTAAGCTTTTTCTCAAATTAAGAGAAGTTATACGTATTGACTTTTTGTTCTCTTTTTCTTGGCAGCTGGATTTCCTGTTGGCTACGCAGCAGCTGCTCCAGCATACACTCCCAGTGTCTATGCAGGAGCAAACCCAGCATTCACCAGTGGTGAGGAGGATACTCTACTACAACCCACTGAAGACTCATACATTGACCTTAATTCATAGTTATGCTTAATTTTAAATGATCAAATTCTGTCTTTTATGGCCCAAACATGTAAATGATCTTTAAGAATAACAAGGGGAAACAGTTCCATTGAGTTAAGTGAGAACCTCAGAAGAAGTTTCAAAACGCCCACAAATTCAGATTCACTCAAATGAGTCGGCAAATACATATTCTCCCTGTGTTTCAGACAATGAATACATTATACTGTTTGTCAAATGGATATGGGTCAGCTCTGATAAACCTCCACATGCTGCAGTTTTAGGGGGCACTTGGGAAATTACCTGAAGTATGTCACACAAGTGGGCGCCTTACTACTTGCTAATGATGCACACAATGGGTTTTGAGATAGACACTTTGTTTGATTTACAAGCTCCAAGTTTGAGTGAGCAGACATTTTCAACATGTACAGTTGGCAAATCCAGAATTTTCTTTATTTCTACATACATATGAACCAAAATGTGATCACGGTTTCACAGTGGCACATTTCTTCTGCTTTAACCTGAAGAGATAAATGTATGAGGAACAACCTGAGAGAGAGAGAGACATTGTCTTGGGGCATGATCCACTTTCTGTTGAGCGTCATACTACAAGATGCAGACTTTTCCTGTAGAATTTTCTTGTACAAGTCAGAATTGATCATGTGGGAAATGGGTCTTATGATGGACCAGAAAACACTTCTCATTCAGTCCAAACTTTGGTCTCATCATAAAGAGGACTTCTGACTTACCAACATGACTTGAGCCAACTGTAGACAGGCATCTTCTTTCTTCTATCTTTCCTCCACTGCTGTTCAATGTTCTCCTCATGTTGGAGCCATGAACACTGATATCAGCCACTGTAAGAGAGGCCTTCAGTTTCCTAGACGTTACTCTGGTGTGTCAAATTCTTGATGTTATTGACACATTTATTTAGAAAAACAGAACTCTAAAGGTTTCACAAACTTTGAAGCATGAATGTCTTTACAACCATCAGGCTGCATTATAATCACATAACTCATGTAGATGCATTACTAAATCTGAGGATTCCAGCTGCTCTTTGTTCTCAGCCAGTCACTGGAAGTGAGTGAACATTTGAAAGCCGGCAGCACTAATGTGAAGTGTCTTCCTCCCGTTCCAGGCTATGCTCCAGGCACTCCTTTCAAAATGTCCTGCTCTCCCAACACAGGGACTGTTCCACCGTACTCCACTTCACCCAACCCCTACCCTGCTGCTGTTTACCCTGTCAGGAGCACCTACCCCCAACAGAACCCCTATGCACAGGTCGGTACATTTGTGTTGTCAAAGGCGACAGACTGAGAGATTTCTTTTCTTTTTTTAATTGAGTTTGTGTCAAGAACATTCTGTCATGTTCTCCTGTGATCCAGGCACTAATACCTTCACAACAGCAAGGTGCTTACTACACACAGCCGCTGTACGCTGCTCCACCTCATGTTATTCATCACACGACAGTGGTCCAGCCGAATGGTATGCCTGCAGCCATGTATGCCCCGCCCATCCATCCTCCACGCCACAATGGTGTTGCCATGGGGATGGTAGCTGGCACCACCATGGCCATGTCAGCTGGTGAGCCTCAGTTTTTATCAAGGTTTATAGTGTTTGTTGCACTATCACCCAGTCCAATGGTGCCTAATGAAACATTCTATTGGGATTTTGCTGTTAGAGATGAAATATTTACTTTATTTACTGTGAGTTTGAGGTACTTTTTTTTGATAAACAGATATGGATTAAGTCCAAGTAGTACAGGATATTACACTGTAGAATTCCACCTCATATCCAAGTCCGGAGCAAAGTGATGGTTGCGAGCAGGGTAGGGGTTAAAGACAGACACGGCCTGTATTCCAGGATAGGATGGCAGATGTCAGGTAACGGTAGAAGACTACTGTTGATAATTTACCAAGGTAATCCAGAGAGGTCTGGTATAGTTGTCACCAAGATACCACACACCCATCACATGTGGTATATTGTCACAAAGAGATGAACATTGTGAAGTGTCCTTTACATCAGGATTTACAAAGAGCTCATGTTTAAACAGAGTTAGACTGAGTTATAATTAATGTCTTGACTGTGTCCTAAATACATTTCCTACAGCTATAGAAAACCTATAATGGAAAGAATTCTGTCACTGTACTTTGTGTGGATTGTTGATTATTAATAGATGAACTGGATTTATAGTGTTTGATATTAAGAGATACATTGTAGATTTGACTTCTATAGCTCAGTATCACCAGTCACAAATTTGCCTCAAGGGGTTTAACAATGTGTGACATACGACATCCTCTGTCCTTATACCCACAAATCAGATGGTGAAAATCTTTCAATGCAAAAAATGTTGGAGGCCTCAGGAAGAGCAGCAAAGGAGGGACATCATGTGTTATAGAAGATTTATGGCCAGTAGTTCTGATGTATTTCTTCTTTTTGCAGATCTCCTGGATCAATATGTCTATGATAGTCCTATCTAGATAATGTCACTAGACTGTTAGATGCTGTTTTGTTTTATACATTGGATATTTTTTGATTAGTGTGACTGAATAAGTCCATGAGGGATGGCTCATGTAAATGGCCTGTTATGAAAATATAATGCTTGATTTTGAATAATTGTTACTGTGCTCTTTCTGCTTCTCAGGAACCTTGTTGACAACTCCATCACCCGCTCCTGTTGCCCCCCACCCAGTCACTATGGCCACTTACCGGCCTCCCGGCACGCCCAGCTACAGCTACGTTCCTCCACAGTGGTGAAGTGAGGGAAGCGTGAGTAAGACTCATAGCTGTCATTTATTAGCGCCTCAGACAGCTCACTAAAGGCACATGCTGATCTAAACGTGCTGCTCTCTCTGCAGGTCGGGAGACGGCAGATATGCATTCACACTCTACTCCAGTGTTTTTTGCTCTTGGTGAAGACCTGCCCCGTCAGCGTCTGCCACCAGTTACTCTTCTTCCAGCATAATGTGAATCTAAAACCCAACTACATAGTAAGAGGCCCATTCAAAGAGAGAGGGGGCAAAGAATAGGTCCATCCCCATCACCCCTTCTTAATGGAATAAGGCTGCATCTCACACCAATCACCCCCCTCCCCCCAAGCGCCAGCACCTCGACAGCCTGCTGCATATCTCACATAAAACAGCAAAGCCTCCATGCAAACTCTTTTTGTGGACTGTCATGCAGGTTTTTATAGCTTCAAGTCTTACATGGAGATGGTGGAGATAATGTTTTTTTTTTTTAATTGGGAGGACACATATGATGTTGAATGCATGTGTATATATAGATATATGAAGTAATGCTAGCTCAATCTACCTGCTGTGACAGATGCAAAATCAAGAAAAGGCACACATCCAAAGGAAGTAAAAAATAGTAATAACCTGTGATGCTGAATCACCAGTGACCATGTCTTAAATGTGAAACAAGACAAAAAAAAAAAGTTTGTACATGCAAAAACATACCTGCACGATTCAGTGCAGACTAACTAAACAGTACTATTTTCACTGCTTTGTGTTATGGTAAGTGACGCTAGGTTTTTATCGTTTCTTTCAGTGATGCAGCTTATGAATTATTTCTTACCACTTTTTTTGTTTTGTTTTTGTATTTTTAGGAAAAAGATGGGTCTTTGGGTTTGTGCCTCCGAGTGACGCCATTCCAACAATTTATCATTTCAGTGTTTTCATTAAAACGTTGTTGAAAATCACTTGTTCCCCAAGTGATGAGGGTGAATTAGCAGGAACAGCGGTGTGTGTGTGTGTGTGTGTGTGTGTGTGTGTGTGTGTGTGTGTGTGTGTGTGTGTGTGTGTGTGTGTGTGTGTG
>JAUYWH010000012.1:27441027-27457575 GCA_034779795.1 Ctenopoma multispine | reverse complement strand
CTTTTCAGTCTTTCAGACACCCCAGCCATGTATGGAATAACCAGGTTCTTCCGTTGGCCCTGGGATTCAGGTTGTTCAGGTTTTTCATTCATGTAGGTAAGACAGCCATCCCGATCCACACCCTCCAGTCCAGAAGGTGGCGCTTTCCACCCACCAACAAACAACAACAGAAGAAGACTTCCCATTGATCCGACACCGAAGCAGTAGAAGGCGGTAATGCTCTTGTACGGTAGTTGCCAACTGCCACTAAAAGGCAAGATGAAGAAGACCATCTCCCAGAATGCAATGCGGCGCGCCAATTCAGATTTTCTCAGTGCAGTATCTCCAGTGTGTTGTTGAACGAGTAGTGGTTTTAGTATTTAGCTTAACTTTAGTATAATGGTATTTTAGCCCAACCTTTAGCTGCTTAAATACATATTTGTGTTTCATGGACTCTTTTATGTAAGTGTTAATTTTGAAAGCCCGTGTAATTTAAGTTCTAACATTAACGCTCGTTGTTTCGTTGCTGCTTTGTTTACTGTCAGGAAAAATGCTACTACGGTTAAAGACGCTGTCAAAACTTCACGTTAGCACTAGTTGTACAGTTTTATGCTAAACGTAAGATTTTTCTGTCGTTTGGTCTCACAAAAAAACATTACACTACGTATGTTCACTGATGTTTTTGACGTTTTTTTGACATTTTGAATCCACACATTTCACTTCTATTACATCAAGTCCTTGAACAAGATATTTATGTAAGATGAAGCAGCCATCATAGTTGATATTCTTCAAATGGGGAGAGAGACAAATTAAACAAGTCAAATGTGTTGGTGGTGCTGCTGCCTTAGTCTGTTATTCTGGATTTATCATGCCGATCAAGAGCTCTAATATAATCTCTGGGAAAAACTGTATGATATGATCACACCTCATGTGTTGCATTGAGAATCCTTGAGAAGAAACCAATGTTATTTACTCAAATCTACACCATTATACTGTGAGCGTTATTATTCCTGTCTAAAAGTGAATATACTAATAGTTTATTTAATAAGAAATTTGTAATTCATTTGTACCGTAGACAAAAGACGCAGTCTGGCTTTCTCAAACAAATTTCACATTATGCCATCAGATATTCAGTAACATTCAATGACAGTTATCAGTAGGTCAAGGTAAATGGTGCATCAAAAATAATTTCATAGTTTATAGCCCAGCATATAACTGCATAAGACCAGGAAGGAAATAAAGTGTGAAGAATAATAACAAAAATATTGTTCATGTTCACTGAAAAGGCAGAAATAAGTTGAGATTGTTGTGTATACTAATGTACTGGGAGAGCACTATGTGTATCCCACTGAATCTTAAGATTAACATTATAAACATTTTTTCATTTTTCCAGCAACAGTTAGGAGGACTGACTGTGTTTTAGCAGTGAGTGGAAGATGAGCAGCCCGGGACAGAGCAGCGGGACGAACAAAGCAGCTGAGCTCTTTGAAAATTTATGGAGACAGCTTGGAGAGTGCCACCACAATACACTTCAAGGTAACGGACATTATGATGAACAATGAATTTTGTGATCACGTGCAAAATTTTGGTACCAGAATAAAATCAGCTTTGTGGTTTTAAATGTTCGCTTCAACACTGCTTTTGTTGCTGTTTTCAGAACTAGATGCAAAAGTGAGCAAGTTGAAAAAGGAACGTTGTCTGTGAGTATATTGTGTTGGAGCATTTTTGACTTCTGGCCTCAGAAAATGATTTGAATGCTTCAGTATATTGTTATGTCTGAACTGGCTAGGTCTGCAAGTGGTGATGATTCTCATTATCGAAAGAGAAAACTATTAAATCTATTTAAATTTTCCACAGAGCATGATAATGTGTTCAGCTGTTCTATCACAGTCAGACCCAAACATTGTTTAAAAATTGTATATGACAAAGGAAAGCTTCCAATCCTCATAAATTCAGAGCTAGAAAGAGCATTTTTAAATGAATGAATGCTGTGTTTTCTGCAGAGACGCTCAGAGGCTTGAGGTGTTTTACAGTCGTAACCAGCAGCTTAAGGAGCAAAATAAAACCCTGCAGGATGCCATCAGTCTTCTGGAGGAAAGGTACAGTAACGGTCCCCAGGGAAGATTATGTAGTAACAAGTGATTGGTCAGTGAAGCGTTTGACCTCCAATCAAAACAAGAACAGTGACATCTGGTGGTCTTTAGAACTAATAGCAGCTCATAAAATCTAGTGTTGTAGCTCTACAGCAGCTTAATGATTTGAACAGTTTAGTCTTGTTTGCGTTATTTTACACAATGTATGTAACGCTGCACATACAACCCCTAGTATAGTAGAAGTCAGACACTTTAGGCTATATACACACAAAAAAACATGAGCGGAGGGGGTCTTTAAATATAAAGTATTTGTGTTGATGTGGTAAATAAATGTTATTTATGATCTTTAACCTCATTACTTGGTACCAGGTTGAAATGTTCTTTTAGTGTTCGGTATTCTCTGATTGAACTTTGGTATCATCTGTCCATTTGTTGCTGTAACCACATGAAACATCGTCACCGGCAAATGTGTTCACCGTTTCCAGGCTCCGAGCTGGAGAGTGTGATCGGTGTGCCATTATGGAGGAGAGGCTGAAAAATAACCAGGAGCAGAATCTGCGCCTCATCACCAAATTGAGTGAGATAATGGACTGTTCTTATTCTGCTTTAACAAACTGCAGAGCACTGGCTTCCTACATACACTAGCATCAGGACACTATGTATTAGATAATACTGGAGCTCTTGTACATTAGGAAGCCCTATTTATATTATTTATTTATATATTTTATATCTTTGCCTCCAACTCAATTGTGTCCAAGTAGCTAGTTGAACCTTTTTCCTATTGGTTTATGCACATGTTTCTTTCAGAGTTCAGACACTGAGTTTTTTTGATGAAGTAGCAGGTGGGATTCAGGTTACTTTCACATAGAAATGTTTGTTCCCACAGAGAACGAAAAAAACAGCCTTGTGGATGAAAACAGAAAACTTTATGCTGAACTACAAAAGTTAAAGTTGTTTCGGTAAGATTTTAAGTATGGTATTTTCAACATGTTCATTGAAATATAGACAATTTGATGCACTTTATATAAGAGAGAGCTTTAAAAACTGTAGGTCTTGCAGCTAAATCAAACATGCAGTCTTTTCACTTCTGCTTTTTTTTGCAATTCAGGTTTCAAAATGCCTGCATAAGTTTCTATTGGAGCAGTTTTTAAATGTTCGTGGTCCTACACAGGAACTAGCATTTACAGTAGTTTCAGTTCCCAGTTAAACATTGCAGGTGTTCCTTTTCTCAGTTCAGAGCCCCTGGACACATCATCTCCAGAACATGAAGAAGGCATCATCCCAGACTCACCAATCCTGCCAAGTTCACTGCCTGTGGCAAACAAACTGAAGAAACGGAAAAATCTTGAGAAAAGCAAGCATGTCCGCTATGCAGAACTGCCTTTACCACGCTCTAACAACTCGCTTTTTACCGGTCAGTCTGCCTTAAAATAACTAGTACTTTTTTCTGTCTAAATCAGCAGTCTGACATGTTTTACCCTGTTTTGTCATTTTAGAAGTAACTAAGGAGAATGTTGATGCTTCAAAGGATTCTGGACGAGCAGACGTGCTTGTGCCCAACACATGTGAATTGGACACATCCCAAAGTACAACTTCCTCCACTGATTATATAACATCATTATATTAGAATTTAAAAACACAGACCCACTGTATAAGTTGAGTTCACAGAAAGAAGTGTTTCTGTGCCCCATCAGCTCAGATTCTTTTCTGATGAATGAAAACGTGTTTTGAGAACTTGTTTTCTCTGTTGCAGAGGATGAGAATTACGAACTGGAAGAGGCAGTTGCAGAAACCTGTGCCCTTGAACTTCTTGAAAACCGTCACATAGTATGTAGGATTAAAGATACAGTTTAGTCACTAATAGAAATGTGAGATATTGCCACATTTTTTATTTTACTTCTGGTATTTAAACTCATTATCCTTTGATTGGCTCTTCAGAAACACACTGAAACAACTGCATGCAGGCAAATCGGCTCCAAATCTCCCTGGAAGACTGACATCCGTGTAACGTAAGCACAACAGTTTGGGGACGTTAAGTTGCTGACTATCATGAGCATACACTACCACAAATCCTCTATGTTGTGACTTATAATAATAATAATAATAATAATACTGACTTGGAACTTAAACATTTTTAGCACTATAATATTCAGACTGTAGTTACTTACAAAAACTATTTCCCCACTTTAAGGCCTTACTGGTCCTCCACTTCAACTACACTCATCTACAGTCCAGACTCAACCACAGAAAGGTCTCCTTCTCTTCTCCCATGTGTCAAGCGGTTTTCAGAAGACGGCTCCATCAACAAAGCAAAACGGAAGAAGGAGGAAAGTGAGCTGGAGGTTCAAGAGGACATTAAACAAGGGACCCAGGAACAGGTGGAGAAGCGGAAGGAAAGCAGACACGTGCAGTCCGAACTGACGAAGAGAACCACCACACCTTTAAGTGATCAAAGCTTCAAGAAGCAGCCACTGGACAGCAAGGTGAGAGATAGGGTCAGAACATTTATGACCATGTGTCTGTGTGGAAACCTGCATGTTAGAATAGAGTTGCAGCAATATTTTCAGATAGAAAATCAATAGAATACAGTGTTTTCCATAGGTTTACAGTTTTGGGGACAGCCGGGGGTGTAATATCTTTATTGTCATTGCATAAACAATTGCAATTGTCCCAGTGTCAACACAAACTATAAACATCAACAATTTACACAATAGCAGCATATACCAGCACTGTCACATCTGCTGGTAATTATTGCACATTACCCGTAAAATGTTTTAGCAGGGATTCAGTTCAATTATGGCTTGTGGAAAAAGCTGTTCTTAATCTGTTTGTCTGTGCTTTTTTGACCTGAAACATCTGCCCAAGGGCAGTGGTTCAAACAGGCAGTGTCCAGGATGAGTAGGATCTCTTGAGTATTTTGTGAGCTTTTTGAAGGCAGAGGTAACTGTAAAGATCATCCAGGGAGGTGGGGAGTGCGCCCCTGAACATCTCCTGGAGTGCTTTCCATTCTGCTATTGTGCAGCTGGTAAACCACATACAGATACAGTATGTCAGTATGCTCTCTATCGAGCTGCAATAGAAGGCTACAATCTTGTCAGCACTGTCAGCAATCTTTGAGTGAGGTAGTTCTTAGTAAGACTTAGTAAGACTCTGCTGCAGCTCCTTTACTAGTGCAGTGGTGTTCACTCTCCAGGTCAGATCCTTCTCTATTGTATTGCTGAGGTGCGTGGGGGTGTAGTGATTACTACTACTCTCACTCTCTGGGGGCGATCACTCAGAAAGTCCCTAATCCACATGCAAATGGAGTGAGACAGTCCTAGACCTGTCAGTTTTGTTACCAGTCTGTGCGAGAGGATGGTATTAAATGCAAAGCCCCCCCCCCCTCATCAGAAGTCACCAAAGTAGATGAAGAGAACCCAGTTTAATAACTGAAACAAAAATATTTCTTTTGGTCATTTATTTAATGGAGGACGAAAATGATCCAGTATTACATATCTCAGTGGAAAAGTATGTGAACCTCTAGTATTAGCAGATCTAAGGATATTACTGAGGGCCTCAGAAAAAGGGTTGTTGATGCTAATCAGCCTGTAAAAGGTTAAAAAACATCTCTAAAGAGTTGAAGAATCCACAGAAAGATAGACTGTGTACAAATGGAAGAAATTTAAGATCATTGTTACCCTCCCCAGGACCGAGTAAGATCACTCCAAGAGCAAAACGTTTAATAGTTGTCCAGGTCACAAAGGACCCCAGGGTGACTTCTAAGCAATTGAAGGCCTCTCTTCCATTGGCCAATGTTAATGTCCATGAGTCCACCATCAGTGTGCATGTCAGTTCAAGTCAGAAGTCTATTGCAAAATCTCTTGTGGACAGATGAGACCAAAATAGAACTTTTTAGTCTGAATGAGAAGCATTATGTTTGGAGAAAGGAAAACACTGAGTTCCAGCATAAGAACATTGTCCCATCTGTGGACATGGTGCTGCTGTTCTTCTGCATCTGGGCCAGGACAGCTTGCCATCATTGACAGAACAATGAATTCTGACTTATAGCAGCAGATACTAAAGGAAAATGTCAGAACATCTGTACATGAACTGAATCTCAAGAGAAAGTGGGTCATGCAGCAACACAACAATCCTAAGACTCAAGTTGTTTTACCAAAAAATGGTTAAGGAAGAATAAAATGAATGCTTTAAAATGACCAACTCAAAGTCCTGACCTTAATCCAATTGAGATGTTGTGGAAGGACCTGCAGCAAGCAGTTAATGTGAGGACCCCACCAACATCCCAGAGTTGAAGCTGTTGTAAGGAGGAAAGTGCTAAACTTCCTCCAAGTTGATGTGCAGGATGGATCAACAGTTACCATAAATGTTAGTTGCAGTTATTCCTGCAAAGGGGGTCACATCAGATACTGAAATGAAAGGTTCACATACCACTGACGGATATGTAATATTGGATCATTTTAAATAAATGACAAAGTGAAATATTTTTGTTTCATTTAATTAACTGGGTTCTCTTTATCTACTTTGAGGAAAATCTGATGATTTTTCAGGTCTTATTCATGCAGAAATGTAAACCATTCTAAAGGGTTCACAAACTTTCAGGCACCACTGTATGATGGAGGACTTTAGACAGGGGGATGGTGGAACACACACACCAGCCAGCTGATCTGCACAGTCCTGCAACACCTGTCTGTTGACCTCACTTTAAATAGTGTAAAGAAGTGATTCAGCTCCTCTGCCATTGTAGCGTCACAGTTGCCAGCTGTTGTCTAGTTGTTAATGACCAAGACTCTGTATCTTCATCTCTAACCAAACTCTGTATGTTCATCTCTAACCAAACTCTTTTCCTTCTTTTAAAATCAACTCTTGGTCCATAGGTTTGTGAAACAAACAAACTTTTCTAACACCAAAGTTGGACAGAATTCAAATGTTATTTCTTTAACAGGTTCAGCCAGCACAAATTGACACTTCAAGCCAAAAGCTGGATGTTTCCTTTGCAAGTCCTGCTTTCAAAAAGCCAATGAGGAAATGTAAAGGAGAAGCAGATGGTGCTGGAAAGAAAAGAACCCCCTTACACGATCTGAGTAGTTTACACGGCCAACATCAAGCACATGATGGTGATTTTTGGGATTATTTAGAAAAGCATTGTTGAGTATTTCTTTAGAACTGTTGAATTTAGTTTGACCATCTCCTTTTCCAGCTGAAAAGAAGCAGAAAGTGGAGCCCACGTGGAGCATGGACCCTGCTCTGGCCATGTCCATGTATGACAATGACTGGAGAGGAGACGAGGTACACAGCTACAGTCACTGGGCCTTGTTCTGCCACATGATTCTGAACTGCACTAATGTGGAGGTCTTTGTTAGACATAAAATTGGTGAAACTGATTGGTGTTTATTTTTGCCAAACTTCAGAACAGTAAATGATCTGTTTTAGTTTGCTGTAGTTTTTCTGTAATTGAAGTTTTGATATGTTGTCACTGATAATCATCTAAATGTATTGTATAAATGCAGTCTGACAGTTTTTGTCTGTATTGTAGGAAGAAGAACAGTGTAATGGAGAACTGGTAGATACTGACTGTACTTGGGTCAGTCACAGCTTACTGAATTGTCGAGAAGAAAATAGTCAGGAGAAAAGAAACAGTGTGTCTGGTAAATATCAACCACAACTGTTTCAATAATTTGGTACTACATTTTTCAGATTGGCACTGAGATTATTAAAACAGGCTTACCTGCACATATTGTTAAAGTAAAAAAATATATATATATGTATATGTGTGTGTGAAATGTGCTGTGATTTAATCAATTACTTAATCATCTGTTTTCTTTTCAAGGACTAGCTGAGAAGGCAAATGACAGTTTGGACATGATGTTTGATACAACAGCTTACGGGGAGTACAAGTCTTGCAACTCTTCACACTTAAGCCAGAGCCAGCCCTGTGATGATGACGATGACGATGATGAAAAAGAAGAGGACAACGGTAGGGAACTTTGTCTTTGGTATCATGCAGTCTGACCAGTATTAGTGTGTTTGACTTCAGTGGTCAGCTTTTGTGTTTGTGGTCCTGTTTGTTTCCCATTAGACCGAGATCATCCTGAAAACACTCCAGGTCACAGTAAAGCACAGTAAGCCATCTCGCCTAACACAGTTTGTAAACACTTGCTGCGTTTTTGAGGTTTATCACTTATCAAAGTGAAGTTGTTGTGAGGTTTTTGTGCATATTTGAAGTTTAACAGACACAGAAACAGGTTTTGGATTCCAGTCTTGTAGAAACTGTCAGGTTCTCACAGCCTCTATCTGTTCTGTTACTGGATCAGACACCCAACATTTGCACATGTGGCAGTAGTTCGCAAGAAAGACGAAAGAAGAAAACTGAAGGGCACTACCTGCAAGGAATGTGAAATAGTAAGTATTTTCAGTATAGTATATATAGTATTTCAGTAGTTTAAAGTGTAATGTTTCCTATCTTATCCTGTTTAAATTATATTTTTCTTTCTTACAGTATTACGCTCATCTTCCAGAGGAGGAGAAACAGAAGAAGTTGTCTGCATGCTCCAGACATCGTTTTCTTTACATTCCTCCTTGTACTCCTGAAAACTTTTGGGAGGTTGGATTCCCATCAACACAAACATGCATTGACAGAGGTAATTAAACTGTTTTTAGTTAAACCTTCCATTAAGCTAGAGAATTCAATAATGAGATAAAGCCCGACTTCTTAACATTAAGCTTCAAAATCATGTCAGTGGTATCGCTGCTGTTATTGTGTGCCCCTATTGTCTGTTACTGCACCAAGTTTGGAATCTCGTTCCAGAGACCCCTCACAAGCGCTGCAAAACAATTTATATCACCCCGTCACACACAACCACAGGCAGCTCAGCACAGACTTTGAATAGAATAGAGAAGTACTGGTACCTCTCCTTTGTTCATACAAACACATTCACAAAATGAACATAGTAAGGAACCAAAGCCCAGGTTGTGCAATTTGCTGACAGGATGTTGTGGAATTAGTGTTAAATCCACAAATAGCATTCTTACAAAACTGTTTGGTTTCTCAAGATGTGTCATGAGGCAGTGTTGCATTCTCCAATAGGCAAACTGATGTTTATCCAGGTCAGGTGATGGGACGGGACGGTTTTTCATTGCACTTCATAAGTATTGTTATTAGATGGCATCCTTGTTGCTGATTGTAATGTGGTTTTATAGTCAGTCTGTGCCTCGTTGCCTTTCTACATGTTGTGAAATCTCTCCTCTGTGTGTTGTTTGTGGCTGCCCTGACGCCTCCTTGACGCCTCTCTGCAGCCTCCCTGTGCTACTCTATATGCTCGTTGGTCCCCAGATCACATTCTTTTAATAATGACCTCACTTTACTCCAGGATTCATCCAGGATTGCTGATAAGAAAACACTTAAACTGTTTTTTGCATTTCTGAATCACCGTTTCAGTGCAGACTTTTATGTATCCCAGAACTGTGTTCAGAAATGTTCCTCCAGATCTGATCTCCGCAAACAAATCCCAATTTGTGTTTTTCAAAATGGTCTTTTAATCTAGTGATGGCATCCTCTGACCATACCTGTGCTGTTTTGATGACTGGTTTAGTTCTACAGGTCAGTGGTTTTAACACTGGTGAAAAAAAGTCAGTTTTGTTCGATACAATGTGCCTGATAACCACAAACACAACCCTCAGCGTTAAAACAAAGATATTTTAAATACATTTTGTAAATAACACTACTAGTCAAAAGTTTGGACACACATAGAAATGAGCATGTTTGTGAAGAAGAAGCAGATTTTATAACATCATGTAGACATTGTTCATATTGTAATTTAACAGTTTTTTAAAAGGAATATTTACACAAACATACACAGGCCTAAATTCTGCAAACATTAGTACTGTCTTCCAATAGCATGTTAGGTTTGCAAATGCTAATGTGTTCCTTTAAAAGGAGAACTGATCATTAGAAAACCATGTGCAATGACGATAACACAACTGAAGACATGTATCTTTTCATGAATAACACGGTCGTTCCTATGTGTGTTCAAACTTGTTTTCTTTCCCTGCATCAGTCTAAGTTTGCACAATCATTCCATAGAACTCAGAATAGCAACGTACTAATCTAATGAATTCTAGCCATCTAAAAGCTTATAAAACTTACATTACTGTGACACAAAGCTAAACAACATACAGCAACACAAGAAACTTAGTTCAGACCTGCTTGCTACTAATTCTCTTGTAGGTCTCACCAATAGGTAAAAGCCAGTCTGAAATGTACTCGTTCAATCTCTTACTCACTCTTTTATCTTTGCTTCCTCCAAAAATAGCTGTCACTTTTGTCATCAAATGTATAGCTAAGCTGTTATTTAGTTACATATTCAGTCATCTTTTATTTTTAGAAAAATACAGTAACTACTGGCATAATGCATAAATATTCATGTATGTAATTTAGAGAACTAGTTAAAGCAGGATTGGTGTTACGGACAGTTGTGTCAAAGTGAATCACACTCACCAACTAAATTGAATTTTTGGGTTTTAAGATAACATTTACATACATATAGAGTTACGTGTTTGTCTCGTTTCCCTTGTTTCTAGGTTACATAAAGGAAGAGAATAATCCTCAGGCACGTTCACGGCGAAGACAACCATTCAATGCTTTATTCTCCCCTAAACAAAAACAGCAGGAGAGCTAAAAATGTATATGTAGAACTGTTTGAATTGGCTCGTCCACAGTAAAAACACTCTTAAGAACAGTTACTGTATTTTAATCACACTGAGAGGTTCTGAGAATAGCTGTGTCTTTTCATTGATCCAATGTGCTGCCTGCATGTGCTTTGTTTGTGTATGCGAGTTAGAAAATGTTCAGATAATTAAATAAAAATTAACTATGTCTGTAAATAGGATTGTTCACTGAGTTTAAGATAACAGTAACGGCTTCTCTAGATGATAGGAAAAGACTGAAGTAATGTCTGCAAATGGCCAGAACTACATTCAGTCGCTCACAGTAAAAATGTTTAATACAGTAGATCCTGATAATCTATCACAAAACCATTTGATTTAGTGAGTGACCTGAGTGCAAAAAAACAAAAGGCATACAGAGATTTTTATTGGCTTGGCAGGTTGTCAGAGCACACATAAAAAAAATAATGTGAAAAAATTGTATTTTCTAGGAAAGTGCAAGTTGTGCGTCCATCCGAAGAGCTGCAATTTCCTCATCACTACTGAGATTCTCTGTTAGAATAGAGGAGCAGGGCCTCTCCAACATGACTGACGATCACACTGCAAACAATCACAAGACCAGTCAGTGTCCTCGTTTCAGTATCTCTAAGTTCCAAAAATATTTTATTCCTTCCTGCTATTAAAAAAAGAAATAAATACAGTGGGACACAGAAATGAGGTTATTTATGATGATGGGAAATCTGAATGATGAATTCAGTGATATGATGGTCAGAGTTAAGTAGATACAGTGAAATTTGGCACATGTGCCTGAAAATCTGTAATGTAATTATTATGACATGAGACAAATGTTCGCAGGGAATAAAAGCAGGTGAGATACCGACCAGATGAGAGATGGAGCATTAATGTCCATGTCGAAAATGAACGGGGAGAGGCACATGGCAATAACCTGAGAGGAAAGGACAAAATGTGCTTACTACCTAAAACTGATAAATGACAAATAATAAAGCATCATGTTACAATCAACACTGATGGAGGAGGGGCACTGTTGAGATCCTATTAACAACGCTGTCATATTTAATCATATATTAAAAACAAATCCAATCACCTGAGACAAAAACATCCAGACCCCAGAGTGCTCAAGGGACAGTCCAGTTTTGAGTTTGACTGTGGCCAACAGCAACAAAAACCCCAGCAGTGCACTGTGGAATGAAACGCACACAATATGATATATATATATAAAACTAGTGCTACAGCGCCCCATGTTTTTGAATTGCAAATATTGCAGCTTTAGTGGCTACTGATCAAGTGTCCGTTCACCTGGCGCAGCATCCACAGTGAAATGTGTAAGAGTGAAGGGAAGGGAACTCCAGGACACCAGTGAGATCACCTGCAGAGCAACGGAGACACTGTCGTTCATGGTAACACGGTAATATCAGAGTTACACACACACACACACGAAGCAAGTTACCCATGTATCATCTCCCAAGTCATGCACTAGGTAAAAAAAAAAATTCCAGGAAGAAACGTGTCCATTGGCTTGTTTGCACCTTTATTATCAAAGCATTAGCCACTACACATATATGCAGCATGTGTTCAGGACCCTTCGTACCTGTCGGATGAGCAGCAATAGCCAGGAGCAGTACACTGTAATTTAGATCAGGAAAAGCTGGAATTAGTCAGTGATCCCTGAAGCTGAAGTAGAGAACACGTGATCTGTGCTGAGGACGACTGAACTGTTGCATGTTAAACTGACGTACTGCTTTAACTCTAAAAACTACATTTGCCTCAGATCCAGTTTTTTTATTCTTACCTGAACACGTAGTTAATGCACTGCTGTTCAAGGTCACTATAATAAAAGAAAGAACAAAAAGCAGCAGAGCCGGTGTAAAAACAGTTTTTTTGGAAATATTGGTTTAAAATTAAAGAACTGTGCTTAGACATACAGACCTTAACGTACTGGACTTGTAATGACCTTTAAACACTCTGTATGCACCTGAGAAATTAAAGAATATTTATAACATCATTTGAGAACATCTCACACTTTTGATAAGAATGATTTGAAATCCACAGTCGTGTGTTTAAAATAGAGCGAGGTTTGACTGAATGGTTTGTTTCCTCTGTGTGATTATACAGGACACGCGAGGAAACAGATTAAATAAGTCATTTGTCAAGTTTCAATCAAAACAGACTTACCAACACAAAACAGATGAACTACAGCCCAGTGGTAGCCACTGTAGTCTAACTACAAAACAGGAAAACCAGATTAATACCAACAACAACAATAACCGGTAAAATCCATCATTGGTAATAAGAAACTCAACATGTTTTTACCTGAGGATCATAGAGAGGAAGGCTGATGGCTGAAAGCAGCATGAGGCAAACGCTGTACAGAGAAGCAGCATGTGTAGATAATGAATGTTTCAACATTGTTTTTTTTATATTACTGATTCACAGTAGATTTAATAGCTTTGTTATTAAGCTAGCTCCTTTCTGGGAGAAATTATTTCATTGTTTCCTTTTCTCAGATTTTCATTGTTTCCATTTCTCAGATGAAAAGGAAACAATGAAACAAATACAGCTCTATAGTTAAATTTCAAGTTGCACTAGATGCCTGTTGGATCCACGATGCTGTGTCTTTGTCTACAGCTACATCAAGTAGTGATATGTGACGTGATGAGCTTAGGTCAGGTAGTTATATTTAAAACCTGAATTTAGTTAACCCAACTTGAATGTAAATTCTGGGCTACTGTAGAAACACAGTGGGCTCTATGACCAGGGCCCCACTTCCTGTGTAGACATTAAAGACTCATTCTAAGCTAAAGAGAACTACTGACGGTTATTATATTGAAATTGATGAATGCTATAAATGTACCATTTCTGCTCATAGAGCCGTCTGGATCTTACACCCATGTTAAATGTATTTAAAGTATTTAGACTGTTTTAGTAGGAGGACTGAAGTGTGGTGTGTTTCTGGCAGAGATATCAACATATTACAGTTAAACATCATCTTCTGTTTGTGATACATCTCATTTCTGCTCTGGTGGGAAAAAAAAGAACAAACCTGATCAGTTTCAGCCAATGTGTCTTCTGTTTGCAGAGAGCAGAGATGAGAACAGATTAAAGCAAAGCATAGTTCAATACACTGTAGTGATAATGATACATGTATGTAGCCGTTATTTAAGTCAACTTCCTGTATTTGCTTCCTAATGAGACGGTGTAGTACAGAGTGTATTGCACATAATTACGTACAGCAGGTGGTGCATGCACTTACCTCCCTCTGCACCACCTTCAGGATTATGTAACTAACGACATGAGAGGAATTCTGAAGTGTGAAGAAGAAAGGAATGTCCTGCACAGAGAGGAACACTGTTACATCAAGGCAGATACTCAATGTATGAAACATGAGCAACTGAATACGTGTAAGTCACATCATTCAGTTTGGATGACGTACTATGCGTGATAAAGCTCTGGAGCCGGCGTATATGTTCCCTACAAACAGGAGTGAGGCTGGGAGCCAGGAAAGAGCTGCTGACCTGTAATTTGACATTACCACATATTACACACAGCTCTGCACATGCAAGCTGAACAGAAGTCCTAGTGATCTAAGTTCTAACCTGGTGATACGGCTCAATTCCAGCCATCCCAGCTTTCCAAAGAGTAGAAGGAGAGCAGCGCCGATAAACGTCTGCCACCTGAAAACATGCACTTTTATCAACGGAGGATTTTTGAGTTGGCATCTCTTCAGTCACTTGTAGGTTTAGAACAAGTAAAACGTACATTGTTATGGAGATTTACAAAATCCAGTTTCTAGAAATGTTCAGACTAGAATCTGAAAGCTGCAAATTGTCAATTTGCTTGAAACTATTAGAAATATACTATTAGAAACATCAAACAGTCACAGCCTGTCATTGGGACTGTAAAGTCAGTGTTGTTTTAGGATTTTAGCAGCGTTAGTTGAATAAAACAGGCAATTTTGTGACACTCCAGATGGCTTCAGGAACACTATGTCAAAAACATCATTTGACTTTTAAGGAGATTCCAGGTGCTGAATTTTCATTGCAGACATCCCAGCGTGGCCATGGGTGAATAAAGCATTAGGTTTTCACCATCAGGTACTCACCCTTGAAACAAGGTTGGATAGGTGAATTTTAACACAGACAGGACGAGCTGGAGAAAAAAACATCATAGAATTCACGTCATGTGTTTATCACATACAACCAGTGTAGCTGTGGTAACTTATCATTCTGACAAGAGGTGGTGCTCCACCCCTGGAACCAAACGTCTATCAAAATTCGCTTAATTCAGAACATCCAGGCCTGCCTGAAGCATCTACCTGCTACAATACAGTTATGACTACACGATTTATTGTTGGTGGGATTCACTCCTCACTTCGGCAAACAGTGACATCCAACATCAACACTTTTTACAACTTGTTTATCTTCATTTCCTGCAGCAGTTTCCTACCAGAGTAATAGACGTTGTACATAGTGCTGCTCTGATGTGTAGTTCACGTTCAGGCTGGATTAATAACAGCAGGTGAGAAAAGGCTCATGTTTCGGTTTATGATTATTCATGATCAGAGTCTGACTGCAGTTTTCCACACAAGTAAACATGAAACTCGCTGTACTTAGTTTTCAACAGCTACAATGGAAAGTACACAAACTCAGAGTAAGTTAAAGAGGTGAACGACAGTCAAGTCATATGTTGACCCTCCTAAAAATCATGTATTTTTAACATCCTCATCTACCGACTTCATTGCCCTCCACACTCACCTTATTGGTGAAATATGACCCAACAAAAACGGCGCTAAAAGCGAAGCCTGTGACGTGTCTGCTCCACTGCATGTTGACCCGGTGCCTCTGTGCAGCGGGGACATGGCTCCCAACATAACACCAACTCTACATCTCACCCACGGAGCCTGCTTCAAACTGGACACACTTCAAGATCGGAAACTTCCCTCACGGTGCCCGGTGACACGTCAAGACGTCGGTAGACAAAGATCGTTTATGTCTGGCAGGATCCTTCCCTGCCCCAAAATATAGACAACAAAACGTGTGTCACACTGCAGCTTCATGAAGACCTTACGTGAAACATTTCAGCTCAATATTATGAAACTGTTCTAAATTAATTGAAGTTAATTTAAATAATTAACTAATTTAATTAACTAAAAAGAATAAACCTTGTTTATATAGCACCGTTTGTGCACAACATGCAGCTCAAAGACATTTACTTTCGTAAAAACAAACCAGATGAGTTTAACAATTGAAATTATATTACAGAAAGAAAATAATAAAACATTCATTTGAATAAATACATTTTTTAATAGTCTATCAACTTTACAGGCGTGTAGCGCCTCGCTAAGTAGCAATCAGTTGCATTGTGAATGAATCTTCTGTATTTTGTGTTACTGATTAGAAAAAGTAACTAACCAGTAACTATATCTATAATATAAATATAGTGAAGTAAAAGTACATATTTATTACATCCTGTACATTTTGGAAAATATGTTTGTCATAAAATGAGCAAAATTGCTGCACATCGATGGTACCCTGAAATACCGTCAGAGTGACACCTCTGTCATTTCCGGTGTCGAGTCACGTGGTCCAGCTGGCTTCCGTGTTTACACAGCGCTGACTGTAGCAGCTCGGTGTTCACGCTTCGTGAAGAGGATGGTGCAGCCATGGCTTTTGTAAAGACGCAAGAACAACGGACTAAAGAAAGGTTGGTTTCAGCACGTCGCCGTGTGTGTGTGTGTGTGTGTGTGTGTGTGTGTGTGTGTGTGTGTGTGTGTGTGTGTGTGTGTGTGTGTGTGTGT
>JAUYWH010000012.1:27419965-27431310 GCA_034779795.1 Ctenopoma multispine | reverse complement strand
AGTGTGAACAGTTGTCTTCTGTGTGAGCCCTGTGACAGACGACAACTTATCCAGCTGTGTTCCCCCTCTCATTCAACATTCGCATGTTTCCACTGCTGCAAACGCGACAGATTAATTTACTTAAAAAGTCTGAGCGTTTCACAGTAAATGATGGTGTTTTTCTCCCAGGTTTGGCATTGTGCGTCTGATGTCTCCTCCAGTCACAAGAGATCACAGATTAAGTTGCTGGCTGAGTTGGAACACGATGCTGGGGTGAGGATACTCAGCGTATGAAATAAACAACCAGGGTTTACTTGTTTTGATTCATACAGAGAAATGTGCAGTAGTTACACTTTTTTGTCAAAGAACCTTAAATGTGTGTATTCATTAACTTTCCAGGTGAACACCATCGGTCTGAATCCAGCGGGGAGTCTGCTGGTGTCTGGCTGTAAAGATGGGACCGTCACCATCTGGGACACGAGCAGCTATGAAGCACTGCAGCAGGTCCCGTGCCACACCGGAACCATCCACCACACAGCTTTTAGTCCTGGTGGGTGGGGCCAAAACGTTCTGACCCTTCATCCTAGAAATGAACATTGTCAGTCTTCTTTAAACTGTACAGTACTGTGTCATCTAGACTATCTGCTCTGACAACAGGTGTCATTATGTCTATCTTTGCAGAAACCATACTTAAATATTTATTCCACTGCTGCACACTCCAGCATACCAGCACGAAAGAGAAACTCTAACGTACTGTATGCCAAAGCGTTGCTATATTCTGGTTGTACAGGTTAAATCCATTATGCACCACAGGTCCTGTAGTAGTTTTAGAGCTGAACTGAGAAGTTCAGTCACAGTGGAAGTGATCTGAAAGGTGATTTCTTTTATCCATGCAAAACATGAATATAACACTTGACAGACTTTGAAGTAAAAACTTTGTTTCACATCCATAGACAGTCGACACGTTCTCAGTGTCGGTGCAGACTCCTGTATGAAGGTGATTGATGTCCAGACAGGAATGATGATCTCAAATGTGAAAGCTGAGGAGGAGCAAAGGTAAGAAACTGCCATCTGCAGAGTGGGGACAAGCCTCACCTCCAGTTACAATTCACCCAAAGTGAGTGTGTGAAGCTCAGCAAACAGCCAGAGGAACATTAACATAGCTGAACTGATCGAATTTCCTTGGAGACTGATGCTGCGTCTGTTTGCAGGTGTTTCTGCTGGGACGGGAACTCTGTGCTGTGTGGGGGACAGTCTGGTGACCTCCTGCTGTGGGACCTGCTCAGCAACACGGTCACCAAGAGGATCCCTGCACACTCAGGTAACAGCTCACAGCAGGGGGAACAAATGCAGCTCAGCTGACTCACTCTGACTTAAATTAATGTGAGGTTAATTTACAAAGCCACCATGAATGGTGTTATTAGTCACCAAGGCAACGAGTGAATAACCTCTATTTTAAAACTCAGCTGCAGTGAATGAATCTGACTTAAAGTAGACAATAAAATAATACTGTTACCTTTTATTCGGTTATAGTTAGTGTGCTACAATCCTACCGTTTTGTTGTTAGATCAGTTTGTCTATTTAACTCTAACCTGATGGGTGACATAAAAACAGCACATGGGCTTATATAGAGAGCTCTGATTGTAACGTTATAGTCCAGTAATGTTAACATTGGTGATGTGAAACTAAAAAGATAAAACACAAGTCTGAAGTTTTACTTCAGACTTGTGTTTTATTCATAAAAACACATTAAGTTAAATCTATGATTGATCAGATTTGTTAGGTAGTTTCTTTAGACTCAGCAGAACCAGACAGAAAGTGCAGCAGCAGCAGCGTTACATACAGTAACTGGCTCAGAATGATCAGTTTCTGTTCTCAGTTTTACCTAAACCTGTTTTCTTGAATACACTCCTGGTCAAATATTTGACGTTCTAAGCCTATTTTCCTTAAATTGCCTGTTGTGTGAAAAGTCCTATTTTGAATAGGATGACAGCGGTGACGTGAGTTTACCTTTGCAGCAAGATGTTGTAATACCTCATTTCACCACAGCAAAAATCATGTGACAGCCCCAGTTTTAATAATACAAACTTTATTCAAGGAAATAAACCCATTATGATTACTTGTATTCTATTCAACCACAGTGATGGATTTCTTTAGATAAAAATATATCTATGGGTACAGTATGTCCATATTAAGAATGTTCTCCCATCGTCCAGGTGCTGTCACCGCCATGTGGATGAATGATTTGTGCACCACAGTGATCACAGGAGGACAGGACAGACAGATGATCTTCTGGAAGCTGCACTGAGAGGGGCAAGTATCCCATGAACTGACTTTGAAAAGACTCATGGAGCAGTTGTGAATAGAAGAAAACGTACTGTACATCACAATCTGTCTCTCACACGTCCTCTTGATCCAAAATCAAACTTTGGCTCATCAGTGCTATCTGCATATTTAGAGAAAATGTCCAATTGCAGTTTTGAGCACATGATCAGAAAGTTAAAGGCACAGTGGCCTTGTCTGTGAAGATTCTCAGTCGTCCAGGTCATGGTTATCCCAAAAAATGCTGCTCAGTGACAACTGGAATGTGTAGTGATGTAAGAACTGCATTGTAAGTGGATTATGCCTTAGACCACCTCCGCTCTTCAACCAGAATCGTTCAGTCTTGCAGTAAACAGCTTGAACCAGTTGTCTTCTCTATCCAGAATATGAACATTTCTGTTTTTTTAGGTAAAGATTGAATGTTAATTAATATACCTTTACATACCACTGGATATTAATATACCAAATTGTACATAAAGACCAAACAACAGCTTCACGAACACATGGCACAACACAGAAGAACATCTGCACATGAAAGACAAGGAACACCCAGAAGACGAGAGAAATGATCATATTCTGGACGAAGGAAGCTGTTTACTGCAGGACTGAATGCCCTAAGACATCACCCGCTTACAGTGCAGCTCCACTTTACCCAGGCGGGTTCACAGTCCTTCACACCGTGTCTCAGGGGGAACAACAACAACTGGTTCATCATCATGTACTTACAGTGGAGGCCAAAATTATCAGCCCCCAAGGAATTATGGAACATTTTTATAAACTTCTTTCCAATGTTTGCAGCATTTATGAAACTTGATATAAACATTTGCCAGTGCTATTTAGTAGCTTTTGGTACTTTTTGTAATATAAAGTAAATTTTTAGGCTTGCTTTATATCAAATATAGTTAAAAATAGGGTGGTCAAAGATATTAGCCCCCTGTGAATGTTTGCTGTCAAAACACACCTACAGTAATTAACCAATCAGCTTTGAAACCACACCTGTGCAGTCAATTGGCTTTCTAACAACATTCAATCAGCATAAAAAGACTCCAAGGAACAGGACACTTGAACACAGGAGAGGGACTACTGTTACTCGCCATGGGAAAGACAAAGGAAATCAGTCTGGGCCTCAGAAAGAAGATAGTAGAGGCTCATGATAGGGGGGAAGGCTACACTGCTATTTCCAAGTGATTCACAGTGTCTAGAACTGCTGTACATTGCATCATTGCCAAGTACAAAGACACAAATTCTGTAAGAAACAAACCTGGCCGTGGCTGTAAGCACAAGATTTCAAGAACTCTGGAGAGGAAAATAGTCAGAGATGTCTGCAAGGAGCCCCGGACATCTGCCAAGATGACTGTTGCTGACCTGGCCTCTTCTGGAGTTGATGTTTCAAGGAACACAGTTGTGGGGGCTCTTCATCGTGGTGGGTGTCCCAGAAGAACCCCTTTACTCAAAGAGAGGCACATCACAGCCCGACTAAGATTTGCCCGTGAACATTTGAAGTTAAAGATGACTTTTGGAGGTCTGTGCTTTGAGACTAAACTGGAACTGTTTGGGCACATGGATGTTACTTATGTTTGGCAAAGAAACACCCCTAGGAACACAGGTCCCACAGTTAAACATGGTGGTGGGAGCATCATGCTGTGGGGCTGTTTTGCAGCCTCAGGCACAGGGAGCCTTGTTTAGGTGCATTGCATCAGAAAAAAGAAAATTCAGTTGACTTTTTGAAGGAGAATATGCAGAAATCTCCTCATAGTCTAGGCTTAGGTCGCTGGGTCTTTCAACAAGACAATGACCCAAAGCATACATCGAAATTAGTCCAACAGTTCCTCAAAACCAAGATCCTGGAGTGGCCCGCACAGAGGCCAGACCTCAATCCTATTGAGAATCTGTGGCAGGTGCTCAAAGTGAATGTCCATGCTCGGAAACCATGCAATTTGAACCAGCTAGAACAATTTGCAATGGAAGAATGGGCTCAGAAAGGGTACACTATTGACTATTAATGGCCAGGGGGGCTAAAAATTCTTGTTTCAACTCGGTGTATCAATAAAAAAATCCTAATTAAACTTAGTGCACATTGTTTATCAAAGTGTATTTGTTTCCAAAATAACAAACACTTGTTGTTAATGGTTATTTTCATGGAGAAATCAAGAGTGTTGTCTAATTTCATAATAATTTTGGCCTCAACTGCATAACTCGATGACGCCACAGGCTTTATAAACCTGCTGCTCCAGCCAGTCAGAACTGATGGCACAGAAATGTGTCTAGGAACCTAAAGCCAGTTGCCACTTAAAAGCATTTTTTTGGACACGTGTCTTATTTTATCTATCATGTTATACTACTTTTTTTAAATTAGTGGTCATAATACTTTATGTATTTTATTCTATGAAGTGGACTGTCTGTCAGAGATTTATGCTGCTCAGGTGTTACAGTAACAAGTAAAAACGCTTACCTCTAAATAACTGTCCTGTCCTTTTTTTTCTTAGTTTCATGACCCACACATGCCTGCAGGTATTTACATACATGCTGGCTGATTTGTTCCATGCTCTAGAAGGGCTGTCTCAAAGGGTCAGCACAATTATAGTTGAGTCCATACTGTTCAAGTACTTGGACAGTGACACAATTTATTATTTTGGCTGTGTATGCAACCATGATGAATTTAGGATGAAACAAGATGTGCTTTAAGAGTAGATGTCAGCTTTAATTTAAGGGTTGGAAAAAATATTTCTATCTACCTTGGGCTTATTTTGGAAGCATCGCTCACAGATAACACTCCTTTTCACAGTACAGTGAATTAAAGAAATACACAGTGAAAACTTATTTAGATGTCTGTGGCGCAGTTGTTTTTGTTGGATATTGGTTTGGAAAAAAATGATTACAAACCTAGGTACATGTATACATGGCAGACAAATCTGCAAAGTTTCTCTAATGCCGTACCACGATTACAGTAACCAGGTTTCAGTAAACTCATTAAGAAATCAACCTCTGTGAGATAGTGACTCTAACCTAATTAATTAAGTGCATGTAAATGCACTGAAAGATCAACCAGCACCAGAAATATGGGGAAGAGAAGAAATTGCTTATGAGCCGACAACCTCACCTGTGAAGCACGGTGACGGCCGTTTTATGGTGTGGCTGCCAAAGAAACTGGTTTATTATAACTAGTAGTTTAACTTACGTTAATGTTAGTCACAGCACTTTAGAGACTTATGACTGAAACATTCAATATTTTTTACCAAATCTTTTGTGGTGGTATACAGAGCCAAAACGTGATGAGAACTGTGTCACTGCCCAAATACTTACAGAGCTGATTGTACAGAACATCCCCTGCACGGCTCACACTGCACCCGACTATCCCTGCAAAACCAATGACATAGCTCGGTTTGGTTACTGGCACTGATCAGATTAAACTTACCACATACTGAACATTCCTGTCTCCATTAAGACTAGAACGTTTACAAGGTGAAAAACATTGTATTATAATTACAGATGACACATGAACCATTTCAGCTTGTAAAGCCGTCACATGCTGTTCTCACTGATGCTCCATTGCACCTTTCTGTGGAGACAAGACAAACCATCATGGATCAAATCTGAAGTCTCCTCATAAATTGTGTATGTACAGAGTATCAGTTCATCTGTGAATGAAGATGCGGTGCGTCAGTGGTAAGACTCTACCTTGAGTTTGTCCATCAAACCTCCTTTGCGAAAGTTTCCAAAGGCTTTGAGCATCTTGGGTGTTGGTGGTTTTCTTCCAAACAGAGTCAGACCTTTCTGCTTCTCCTCATTTGTCTTAGCAGCTACAGGGCCTTTAGCTTTAACCAGTTTCCTGTACGATCACAAAATCACAAACACAATGGTTAAAAGTCTGCATATTAAAGAGACAGTATGTAACTTTTAAAAGTTCCTTTTACTAGAAGCCTGCTCCTGATATTGGCTTCAAAATAAGTCCAACTGCCTCCATGCTTGTGGTGTTTTTGTTTCTTTTTATAGGCTGGTGCTGATAAAAATCTTAAAATTCTCCGTTAGAACAGTTGCTTACTAAAGCTGTCCTACTTGTCAGTGATCTTTACTCTCACCTTCCCTTCCTGGCCAGCACTTTCTGAGACTCTGGGTAGTGGACGAGGATGTCAAACAGGTCCTTCTTCTCCAGGACAAACAGGTTAGCGAAGCCGTGTGCTTTGACGTTAGCAGTGCGCCTGTTTCCTCCATCTTTAGCAGACTGTAGTAAACTGTGGTGGTGATGGTGGGGGGACACAGAAACGGACATTAACCACGTGCTCATGTCAAAGAACACACTCATCCGTCAAAAGCTGTAACAGTTTGCAATACGTTGTTGTTAAAGTATAATTCAGTTCAGTTTAATACAGGTAAAATATTATTGGACCAGATTTAACAAGAGCAAATATATAGAACGTTAGGAGATGTTTCTTTATGACCATTGATATAAATTTATTTATTGGATGATATAACGATGGCAATCAAAGATCAGTATGTGACTCGCTGAATGTTTTCTCCTGTCACATTCTCGTGATCACAAACTCTCCTGCACACTAACCTGATTTCTCCAAACACACAGCCAGCCTTCAGTGTGACAAACACTATACTGTTGTCAGGTCCTCCCACCACCTGCACGCCACCACTTTTGATGATGTACATCTCTTTACCGATGTCTCCCTGTATAGAGCACAAGACAATGTTCTCAGAGAGTCAAAAATTAGATCTTACGCCTTTACGGTGATCAACCAAAGTTCAGCCTGTACACGCATACACTTACTTTCTTCACAACAAAGTCTCCAGGTAGATAAACGATTGACTTGAGCCTCAACAACATATCCACCAGCATCTGCTGGTCACAGCCCTGAAAGACACAGTATCAGTTTTCTGTGCTATATTCATTCAGTCATGTGTGGAACTCCACGTCTCTGAGCCACTGAGTTGAAGCACAGAAATTATTACAGCATATTTTTAAGTGTAGCTTTCGACAGTCTTGATTCAGACTTTGCTGCCCTGAGACCAGAGGACAAAGTGAACGGTGACCCACCTGAAACAGTGCAATCTTCTGAAACGTTGCCAGGTTGATGTCCACAGCGATGGCGGTTCTCATAACCAGAGGCATCTTATCCAGCAGCTCCGACTCATCTGGAGAAGACATGTGTTTCAGTATGCTGTGCTGACAGTGTCCTTCAATTTACCAACACAGTCGTGACATATTCATCTGAACACTAGACAATAAGTCACTGACTTCTGAATACAGTTTTGGGTTCATGTTTTTTGAGACTTACCCAGCATGCCCTGAGCAGCCCAGGTGTAGTTGTACCAGGTCCGTACTCTGTTCTGGACCAGTTTGGGGATAGAATAAGTGTTCATATAGGCGACGCAGCCATCCATTGACGCACGAAAGTACGTCTGACCCGCTGTTGCTGCTCCGATAACGTCTCTCATCTGAAAGCAAGATTCAAAGGGTTAAAGTCATGTTGAAAATCTGTAACATGGTCAAAATAAAGAACAATTACTCTGACTGGAACAAATCAAGTTGTCTATGACTTAAAAAACATTTGAAAACTCACTTGTTTAAGTTATTGAATTAAGTATTTCAAATGAGTCTAACGCACACACACACATATACAAGAAATTGTCTAGCACTTAACAATTCCTAGCATGTTTTTCTTCTTGATTAGTTGGGTTTTATCAGGGCTCTTAGTCTGTAGTAGAATTTACAGAAACCAAATGGTAATTGCTGGTGTCTTCTCCTTGTAAGTTGCTCTGGATAAAGCGTCTGCCAAGTAAAGTAAAGTAAGTAAAGTACACTACGATCATCAGACAGTTGTCCTCCTACCTGTCCAATCAAGCTAGAGAACACAAAGACACCAATGAAGAAGTTGGCCATCTGGAAGGTAATCTCAAAGGTGGTTACAGGTTCAGGAAGACCCCCGATGTTGATCAGACTACGGACAGCAAAGTAGTAACAACGCAGGTACCTGTAGAAGAATATAGTTCCACATTGGACAAAAATGCAATAAATTTCGTTTTAATAAAACAATATATTCATACAAACAAACCAGAGCTGGAGTGAACACGAGTTGCCAGTGTACAGAGGAATGTATAAATATGTTACGTGTGCTTGCATCTGGGAATAAAGTGACATGCACAGGGATTTGTGGGGCTGTTGACACATGGTTAGTACAGTGGTACTGTTATGTGTCGCTGGAGGATTTTAGTTGGTAATCAGTAGCAAATCTAGTACTGTGAAAAATATTGCTGATTCCTTCTCACACTAAACTACTTTTGTATTTTCAAACTAAAGCAGTTAAGTGAGAAAACACTTACCTCATCTTTATGCATCAATACAATGATCCTTTCAGAATGCAGTATGTAAATATTTTTTAGAGGCTCACTGCATCAACTTTAGCTCCATGGTCACAAACAACAACAACAACAACACAACAAAATAAGTACATACGCTGAGCCCTTCCCGTCGTACACCCAGGTAGTCGTTGCGAGACCCTGGTGAACTGAGGCCACATAGAACGCGCAGGCGTTGAGATGGAGCATGAAGAGCAGGTAGCCTGTGGTGCGAGCCACTCTGAATCAGAAGACAGTCACTTAAACAGTGTGTAACTCTGCTACATTTTACTGTATTATCCACTATTACACATGCTGGTTACAAATGCTTGACTGCATAAGGATTTAGGCATAAAACAAGAATTGCAGATATAATGTAATCTGGCTTAAGCTGCAGAATCATAGTACAATCTGTTGAGCTGAATTCCAGTTCTATGGTATCACTGAAGAAAGGAAAGAAGAAAGGAAGAGTTTGGATCAATATGACCTTATAAAAGCACAACGATAATACTTTGAGATTACCAACTGAGTATACTAGATCCCCTCTGGAGATACAGAGAGGAGGATACACTGATACATGTGGTATGGAAATGTGTTCAGGCATATATATGACGACAGTGATAATTCATTGTTGGGGTCATTGTATAGGGTTGTAGAAGGACCTCTGCTGCCTGAGGTTTTTCCCCACTCTGATAGTTAACATTACTTGTATGCTTCTTGAATGGGTCAGGTGGTTGTTTTAACACCTAAGCTACACACTCACGTGTCAGCATAGTACTGATCAAACACATTATTGTCTGAAGGTTAGTGTAAGAAACTGAACCACACAAGAAACAACATGTTAAAACTGTGAAAAGTACTGCTAGTCTATCTGTTAGTCTACGAGATCCAACACAATAGATGTTCATGTAGAGACAAAGGTTTACACACGGTGTACTAAGAACCGGATCCAGTGTCACACTGTTCCATTAACACCTACCTCCAGATGTAAGCTTTGGCCATGATGCTCTCAAGCCGATCGCTGAACTCAAAGAAGGAGTCGATCTAGAGACACACAGGAAATGCAAAGTCCAGTCAAACATACAAGATGTCACGTTCTGTTTTTTATTTAGATTAATGGTAAATGTCATCAGCCTACCCTGATGAAGCGGTTGAGTCGGTATATGGAGGAGAATCCAAGGTGCAAGCAGAGAAGGTCGAAGGGGAGGATGCTGACTAGATCAGTCTACACGAAGAGGCAAACTTCACTAGCATTACTGAACTCATAAAGGACTCACGAGGGACAGACAAATGCTGGACTTTCACCCCCGTAAATACAAAAAGATTTCGTTGTGTAAGTATTAAGATGATATAATTCAGTAAATGTACTAGTACAACAATGTAAAGGTACAGAAGTATTATCACACACATGACACATGGATTACATACACAGCCAGAGCAAACAGGTTAGAGACCACTGGAGAGTTACTACAGTGGTATTTGTATTAACTGTAGTTAAAATCCTCACCTTAAATCGTTGGGATTTCCGATAATGAACCTTTGTCATAACTCTGTCTTTCTGCAGGGGGACAGGAGATTAGTGGGAATTACATTCAGCCACTATGACAGATACTACAGAGAGATGCTGTGCACGCTCTGTCACTTACAATAATGTCTCCGGCTTTGACAAACTGGAGTCGGGGCTGCCAAACCATGATGTCAATTACATTCACTGCATCACTTAGAATGTCAAAAAATATCCAGTAGGGGTTGGCAGTGTCATTGTGGTACGGGAACGCAAGCCGGGCAGTGCAAAACCAAACGTTGTAGTTGAATGCAACTGCTACCACGGTCAACCAGGCAATGTAGCGGCGATCTGAAGACACAAACCACACAGATTCAAGTCTTCTCACATGTTAGCGTGTTCTTTTAAACTCAGCTATCATCACGTGGATCATGTCACCTGCCTGTGAAAGGATCTATGGTTTTTCCCAGGGTCTGATCCATCTTGTTCTCGATGGGACGGAAGAGTATGTCTATGCAGGAGCAGCTGATGTCTGGCAGGATCTTTGCTTTCTTCCTGGCCTCCTCCGCCAGCCTCTCCTCCTCAGCTTTCTTCTCCGCCTCCAGCTTCTTCTCTTCGTCCTTCTTCTTCTTCTCCTCTGCCTTTTTAGCTGCCTCCTCCGCCTTCTTTTTATCTGCCTCCTCTTTTGCTATCCGCTCCTCCTCCTTCAGTCTAATGTAGTCGTCCTTCTTCAGAATCGGGGCTAAACACACAGAGAGTGATGGTGGGTGTAGTGGCTCTTCACTGTGTTTACAGACTTATTGGATGTGTTTTGGATTCTTTGACCGTACTTACTGACAGGAGGGCTGATCTCTGGAGATGTGGCGTAGGGATCTATGGCTTTCTCTTTGAGCATCTCTGTCCGCTCTCTTAACCGCTTTATCAAACTTCTGAGTGTGTCATCTGTGTAGCGGAAGTAGACCACAGGTGGAGGAGGGGGCGGGGCTTCTTCACTGAAAACAGTGATACAAACAGAAAAGGTGAATAAAGAAATACCACAGAAAAGAAGACAATTGTCTGACCTGAAAATAATAATTAATATGAGAGAGATTCTTAATAAATTCTCTTCCAGTTGTGACCGCGCAGTTCGTGCAGGCAGATACACGACTCTACGTTAGCTCTTTAAGAGGCCTATGATTGACAGGTTTCCACTTCA
>JAUYWH010000012.1:27352454-27387758 GCA_034779795.1 Ctenopoma multispine | reverse complement strand
GACGGAAGAATAAGATATAAATAAATCTATAAAGAAGCCAGTTTAGAGGTGAAGAACAATATGTGCCTCCATTGAAATGAATGGAAATTGCCAGGCAGGCACCAATAAATGCAATAGATGAGGGCTTACTAAGTGAATTAATGAAAAAACGTGTACATAGTTTATCTTATTTATTTTGTGTATAGTTTTTAAATATGTTTTTTAGCTTAGTCTGTTTTAAAAGAAAGAGAGAGAGCACACCAGACAGATACTGTCCCTGCAAAATATTAAGGACAACACTAGTCCAGGGCTTATGTCTAGTGTGGTTCATTGTAGGAGTTGTATCACCAAATCCATAAAACAAATACAATGTGTATTATCATAAATAAAGTTTATGCAAATCATATAGACACAAGTACCATTTATGTGTTATTGGTTTTAGAAGTCAAACCTGCGACCTCAGGCTGTAGAAGCGTTACACCCCTACTCCTAACCTATAAATGATCTGAGAGGGGTTTACACTTTCAAGCTTCCCACATGACACAATTTATTTTATTTAAAAAATTGCAGTAATCTAAACCTACTGTTCTGATTATTACTGTGCTTACATTTTATCCTGACAAACTAACAAGAACAGCACCTGTTGTGTTTTTGCAGCTAAGAGAACATGCATATCAATTTTTTTCCACTGAGAGATAATAGTATTCCATCCTTGGTCACAGTATTTATTCTAATGTTTGCTCCGAGAAAGAGGACTGTTATAGTTATAAATGTTATCTCGCTCTCTCTGTGTCAGTGGCCTCAGTGGGGAAGATTAAACTTCTTTCTTTGCAAACACAAAAGAGAAATCTTTTGAGGCATCTGAGAGACACTTTTATTAAAGAGGGCTTGGATTTTTCTTTATCATATTGTACAGGGCAGATGTTATTGCCAATAATAAAAAAAATACTCTGGCTGTTAAGTAACAAGAGACTTGATCTATCTCATATTGGATTTAGAGAAAAAGCATCCTCTATTTTTTTTTGCCTTTTTCAATTTCATTTGTTGCTGTAAAGCCTCATTTCAGCTGAAATATTATCACTATAATCTCTGTGGCGGATTTCTTTTTGTCGAAACTCAATTCTTTCTGGCAGAGGTGGAACATTACCTCACATGCCACTGCCAGGTCTCTCTTCCAGCTTAAGGACAGCTGCTGCTGCTGGGCAAAAGCCCTTGAGAGAAGAGCTGTTCTAAACACCCATTCTTTGTCAATTTATTTCTTTTTTGTTCGAGTTGTTCTCATCCTCTGGCTTGCTCTTTTTCTCACTTGTTAATAGATGGAGTAGTCAGGACATTAATCAAACCCAGTGTTCTAGTGGCTGAGCACTGGGATTTGCTCCAGACTGGGTGATGTTGGTGGACATTAAGCCCTCTGGCTCTGACGGCTCAGGCCTCACTGGTCCTGCTCGTTTGGCTGGGCTTCTAGAAAAACATGGCTGTTTGAGTGTGGGAAAAATTTGAAGTTTCGGTCTAAGTTCTGTATTTCTGATGTTTTCTATGGACTATTTCTTTCTTGGCAGCATCCCCACCAAGTCCCACCTACAATGAAAGACTACAACCAACTAAAAACAAGACTTCTTTAAGGACAATGAAGGACACTCAACCTTCTCTGGAGACGCTTTTCCCCCTCTTCTCTTCCTACAATACATTATCTAGTGTCACTGGTGTCCCCGGCCTTACTCTCTTTTCCATGACGGATGGCCCTCTGTGCTCCGTAGTGGCCACAGTGATTGGCTTGTGCTGATAAAACTCTAAATGGCTTTAGTAGGAATCTCATTGTTGCACAATCCTCTAAAGACATGACTTGGATAGAGCGTCCTCTACAATTCCCTATTTGTGATGAAACTGATCCAGCCTGCCTTTGTTCTCATGACTGACCTTTGACTCCTTCAAGCAAAAAAATATGTGGACATTCAGGCCATCACAGAAGCAATAAGTGTTAAGATCCCACTGATAAAGACAGCAGGGGCCTCCCCATGCCGTTATCACAGAAGAAAAGTGGCATTTTTACTTGGCACAAAGTACAGAATGTATCTTTTATCAGTCCTATTCCCACTTTACCCACTGTCTCCTTAGGGGGGCTCTGTCCTCCCCAACTTTTAGGCAGATAGCTCTTATCAGTGGTGTCCCATCTCAATGAATTATGTCACTACTGATTCTGCTTTAGAGGCAATTTTCTGCTGCCATATCTACTGAAGATAGCTGAAAAAGAAAGGTATTGGTGGTGGCCGGTAAGATAGTGACAGAAGGGCCAGAGCAAGGCTGCATGATGACAGCAATTACTGTTCTTTGTCAGGTAAAGACGAGGGGCTCTTGATGGGTCCCTAACAACAGTTGTCTTTCTGATACCCTGAACACTATGAAACGATGTTTGGGCGTTTTTGGAACAGAAATTAATCTGATCTAACACCTCAACGCCCAGAGTGTTGGTCATGGAAGGTTTTGAAGCGATGATGCTGGACGAGCAGGATGTGTGGAGGTGGAATCAGCATGAGTGTGATTATTAATGATGACAGATTGATGACAGAGGACTATAATCTTTTCCAACAGTGAAAAGCCACCAACACACAGCAATAACTCTAGAGAGTAAGTTTTTCTATCCAAGCAGTCTGCTGAGTTGAGTTCCAACGTTTCTGATAGTTCTCATGAAACTGTACATGTAGCCATCTCTAAGTAGCTTTGCCAACTTTTATGAAAACCAGGAAGATATACAGAGCATCTCTTCTACTTGCTTTTGTTTTTAATCAGAACATAACTACTATAGAAGAGTTTCCGTTTGTATCCATACATTAATATCCATTATGTAAAATCTATTCTAATGTTATTCTTTGTTGTTTCGTGGTACTCATTGTGTCTGATTAGAGATATGCTGGTACAGTAGTGCTACACCACAGTGTGGTGAACCATTTGGATGTAAACAGCACTCCAACAATTTCTAATACTATAATCATAGTATCAGTGCCATTACGGTTTTCACATTACGGTATTCTGACTGGTTACATGAGAGTTACAGCAGTCTGTGTCTACATTCAAGCCTGATTCCTAAATGTTACATTCCTAGGAAACATAATACATTGAACACATTATGTTTGATCTGAGATACAGTCCCCTTCAAAGGTACTGGAAGAGCTAGACAGGCCTAATCAATAACACCACCTCTACCATGCTTTGCATATGAGCTTATGTGGCTTAGATTGTGAGAAGATCCTTCCATCCACCATACTGTATCTTTTCCATGACTTTTGTAGATGCTGATACTGGTCTGGTCTGGTTGCATTTTTTTGCAAATTCCAACCTGGCTTTCCGATTCTTATTCCTGATAAGTGGCTTGTGTCTTGTGGTATCACCTCTATACTGTACAAAAGGCAGCATGGTGGTGCAGTGGTTAGCACTGTCACCTCTCAGCTAGAACGACCTAGATTCAAATCCCCGGGTCAGCTAGGTGCCTTTCTATTTGGAGTTTGCATGTTCTTTCTGAGCCAGAGTATTTCCTCCAAGTACTGAGGTTTTTCCCCATGGTTCAAAGACATGCAGCTAGGTTAACTAGAGACTCTAAATTGGCCATAAGTGTGAATGGTTGTTTACCTCTGTGTGTCAGGCTGTAAGGGTGTGAAAGACTGGCGACCTGTCCAAGGTGTACCCTGCCTCTCACCCAAAGACAGCCGGGATAGGCTCCAGCTATCCTGCAACCCTAATGGGGAAAGCATTTGGGACAAAGGAAGGATCGATGAATAAACATGCCTGAAGTGATCAGACCAACTAACTTTAACCAAACACCAAAAACTATAAAACCTTAGAATAAAACAAATTACTAAATAACACTGTACTGTAATAAAAAAGAGAAGCAGGTTGCAATTACATTTCATGCAAATGCATTTGCAGTTTAGCTGTCCATCAACATAATTTTAGATTATTCATCCTTATTAATTCAGCAGTATGTGGAATTATAAACTTTAGCACCTGGTAGGTACAACAGTCTTATCCACTACCCAAACTGTGTTATTCGACATCTGAATAAAGATAAACAAAGAGGTGGTAACGGGAAAAAGAAAATTACATCAGATAATGACTGAAACAGGAACTAAAAACAGACAAGCAGCCTTAACAGCTCATCTGCTTGCGCAACAGTGCCTTTTCTGACTGCTCAGCTCCTTGCTGTATGTGTGTGTGTTTGTACACATCTATTTGTTTGAGCAAATGTGTGCGTATTTCAATGAGGTACAAATCCTCCACTGCAGAAAATTATTTTTCCCCCAAGAATAATTCAAGTCATCCCTGTATTCATGATGATAAATCTTTCCTCCAGTTAATTACAAATGTATGGAAGGATTAGAATGAGCAATTATTATTATCACTATAAAATTTATGATTAGTGTCACCAAGTGTTGTATGAAAATAGCAGATGAAGTCTGAATTAATTAAAGATGTTTTTTTACTGTGAAAGCAGGATGAAGACCAGGCACTCCTCATGGACTAACCTTGAGACCTTCAGAAATGCATAGCTTTGCTATTTTAGGGTATTTTACCCTCTCATTGGTGGGTTAGTCATATTCTCTAAAACACATACACTAGGGAGGGAGAAAGTCACTAGCTTTGCTTTCCCTCAGATATGCAAAAATCTAAAGGTGTTACTAACAATAATGAATTCTCCATTGTATTTTCCTACATGCCTCCTCCACAACAGGGTTGCTCAATGTGTGTTAGCAAAAGGTGACTACATGGCTGGCAACAGTAGATAAGTGTTCCCAGCCACTGTTTACTGTTCGTTCATTTCCTAAGAGTTCTGGCATCACCCAGGAAGAACACTAAAGTCAGGTCATATAGGCAAGGACAAAGTAGACAAAGGTAACAAATTTAAATGTATTGATCGTCTTTAGCCCCTTACCTGTATGGGCAATGGCGAGATGTACAACAGGATCACTCCACTGTACCACTAGCTGGCTTATTATTGTAGTAAATACAGATTTAGTTTTCTGCTAACTGACCTCTTTTTTGGGGTCTCCTGATCTGCTGAAAGCGGACTGCCTTGGTGGAGGGGCCAAGGGTTCGGGTTAAGTGTACGTTTGTACAACTCTAGATTTATTCTGTTGTGCATTTAAAATAGATTTTTGATGTATAATATATGATGTTTAACATATTGATGAATTTCCCCTGGAGGGGAATCAATAAATTGTAACCTTACCTTACCTAAATGATATGGTCTCTCTACTTTGCTATGTGCACAAGTTTTCACTACACCTACGGCAGAACCATACATTAGCCTCACGGTCAACTACATGAGCAACTCTTGCTCTTGGCTTGAGAGCAATTTATTCCAGAAGACCAAATGGGCAAGAATACTGCATGTTAATAAAGCAGATTCTTCAAGCATTGGAACAAGATGATGAGAATCAAAGGTGTGTAACCACAGGTTTGGTTTTGGTGCACTACTGGTAAGTTCCCTCTTTGCCATCTCTATCTTAATGTCAGTTTATTCAGTATGTATGAGCATAGTCATTGGCCAAGACAATGGTCTTTAGGGACTATTTGGTTTGTAGCACATTCATGTAAACTATAGCCTACTTTCTGAAGAGCACAATGTTTGAAAAGAATTTAAAAAAGGAATTTCAAAACATGAAACAACAGACAGGAAGCATTGTGTGCTTTTCAGATTTAGATACAATTGATATTTAAGGTCTCAGCTCTTGCTCATTTTTTCTCTGCAGAGAAAGGTTTCAGGGTTCAGAAAGCTGTGGGAGGAAAAAAGCCAATGCATTCTTTGGTGCCTGGAAAAGGTAACGGGCACCCAAGAACAAATGGGCATGCCTGAGCAAATACGACACACCATGGAGAAGGCAAAAAAGATTCAGCAACTACTTGAGTAAGAAAAGGCCATCACATATACTGTAAGTGTTAGATGTTGATAGATCAACTGGGCACCTGAGCAAGGCAGTAGATATCTGCTTCATTTCACAGATCCAGCTGGAAAAAAGTGAGTTCCCACTGGCTAGATGACATGATCAAGATGATCAAAAGTTCAATACTCGACTATCTCAACACCATCACCACTGATCAACAAGACAACCATCTTCACACAAATATTTCTGTTACTTCTCATAAAAAACACTGCGGTTAACACTATGAATGTTTTTTAGAGACACTGTCTGAGAATACAGGTATTAAAACATTTTTGACTCAGTCAAGCTGCAGGCCTTCCAGATAACTTCAATCTGCCAGCCTCCACATTATTGATATTCACATTCCCCCTAAATAATTGCATTCCATACCTAAAGACAGTGGATTGCAGCAACACTGCAGCATGTTTGGCTGATTTTGGTATTGTAAACGTTGTTTTGGTACAGTAAACGTAGCTTACTGTATCAGACTGAATGATCAGACTTTTAACTGAAATGGGTTGACATGATCAGACTTTTAACTGAAATGGGTTGACATGATCAAACAGAGAGCTTGAGAGACAGAGAAAGCTGAACCATGATATTAAACTTAAGATGGTGACCGTGGTGAACGATAAAGCTGCTAAACGTCAGCATGCTGACATCATCATTGTAAGGATTTTAGCATGCTTACAACAATGTAAGACCTTAAAAAAGTTTATAATGAAACTATAAATTATATAGAAAACCCAACAATCCCACGTAAGAGGGAATTTAGAAGAAACCTCAAGCAGATCTAGGCTCAGTGTGGGCGGCCATCTGCCTCAACTGGTTGGGGTGAGTGCAAAGTAGAGAGAGAGAACAACAGGTAACAAAAAGAACAACAACAAGTAGCAAACAATACAATGGGCAGGTTGTTAGGTCCAGTAATTTAGCTGTCAACGCCAGTGTGGCCAAGTACAGTATGTGTCTGAGTAAAACAACAGACACATACTGGATAAAAAAGTCCTCAGATGCTCGTAGGTGCTAAAATTAGTTAATCATGCAGACAGGGTTGATGACACCTTGCTATGTTTGCTCCTACAGCCACTTCAGCATCAAACCAAAACCAGACGACACATACAGCATAATGAGGCTTGTGATGCTTGTAGCAGCCAGAAAGGAAGCACATTTACTTATCTGGAGGTCAGAGATCAAGACTAAAAGGAACACTAATGTTGAAAAAAAGGAAGGTGCTCACAAATCTAATTAGAGAATCTTTATTCAGACTTGGGGAATGGGGTGAAAGCCATGTTGTCTAATTTCCTGCCTGAATATACAGAAAATCTTTTATGTATATTTTATAGTTGCAATTCAGCATTTACTTATACCAGGGGTGTCCAAACTTTTTTTTTTTTAAAGAGGGTATTTGATAATGTTAAAATTTCCAGGGGCCAATAGTCCCTTCAAACATTTTTAACAGTAAACATTACATATGCACTGTTTTATAACACTTTTATTTTTATTGTCACAATTATAATTTTGAATGGCAATGCAACCAATTCTAAGCCACACAGGAGTGAACGAATGCAAAAAATATTTGTCACCCCTTGGCTCTGTGTCGGTGTGCAGTTGGTGAATGTATGTTTCAATCACAGTGAAAAGCAGGCCGGACTTTGGACATGCCTGGCTCATACTGTACATAGTGTAAGTATTGAAAAACACCCCTCAGAGTCTCACTCTAAGACTCCACAAGAAAGGGAAATCCTGCATTGATTCAAACAGCACAGCTCAGCGTAATGCAGATTACTTTGGCTCCAATATAACTGACAAACTGAGCTCATCACATGTCTGATGAGTTGCAATAACCATAAAATAATTATTACGTTATGCTTACAAATGCAATACCACCACAAGAAGGAAATTGAATGCAGATACCACAGGCTTCTTATTCCCTGTTGGCCTAAGTGTGGCTGGATGAATAAGCTCTGATTTAGCATGCATACTCTATGAGCTTGTCTTGCACTGAACCTTTGAAATAAGTTGGGGGCTATGAAGCAGAGCTCAGCAAAAGTCACGCATGACTCGGTCGGAGAGGACAGAGATCCTCAGCGTTCAATCTCTCAAGTAGGTAAGTACAGAGGGGAAGGAACAACTCACCATCTGATTTTTATTATGTTGTTGATAAGAAACTGCACAGAGAGAATCCAATATGACATTTATTTTAATACTACAAATTAGGGATGATAGTATAAAGAGGTATAGAAAATACACAAAGGTATGAATGTGGACTATACAGACTTCAATATCCTGCACTGGAATCATCTGGAAAACACGAGAGCCCATGCCATTTTGTTCGGAAACACATGGCTGATTGTGCCACTTGAATTCTGCTGGGCTGAACTAACCTCAAAACACGGCATAACTGTTATCTTTCACCACTTTTGGATACGGTCTTTGTCCACATAAAACACAGGCTAAACAATGTGACAAGCTTATTGTCCAAAAAGTTGCAGTCAGCTAGCTTTATTACAGTGACTGCAATGCACAACATCTAAAAACAGATAAAATACTGAAATAGCTGTTCAACTAATTTAGTACAACATGAAACAATCTTATGGCACAATCAGCCATGTGTTTGTTTCCAAACAAAATATCATGGGCGAAGGATTATAACATGTTTTTGTAATGTGTTTTTACTTGAAAACCACATCATGTTGTATCAGTGGAGCCCCCTAAAATATAAACCCTAAAGTAAAAATAATATTGACACTTTAAAGAACATTGTTAATGACAGATTTTAGTTATTATAACCTGTACTTTTGTAGTTGCTAAGCACATTTAAGAGCATGTGTAGTAAAGAATGTCAAGTGGTTTGTCTAGTTTTAATGAATTACTTTTTAGGTAAGTACCTTTACTTGAGTATTGACTCTGTGTACTTCTGCTATCTCATTCTGCTATCTCAGCCATTTATGTTACAGAGGCTAACATTTTTTCTGTTAGCCATTTTTAACTGTTCAGACAAATATTGATAATAGAGTAATCTTTTAAAACCACAGATTATTCTGAATGCCAGTGTTTACAATTATTCTTGTCTTATGCAATATCTGGATATGAAAACTACAGTATGAGTAAGTTTAAAAAAATATTGGAGATCTGCCCACTATGGACATAATGTTACTGTACAAGGCTTCACCATCATAGATTGTGTTGAACCTGTTACATTGTAAATCACTGTGTAGTTTTTTATGTGTATTTTGAGTTTGCACAATGATGTTACAACAGAGCATTATTGTGCCACAATATTATCAGTCATGTCTTCCAGTTAAGATAAAGCAGTTGATTAACAAGATTTACTTATTTCCAATTTGAGTCAGGGATAGAAAAATATAGAAAGGGTTTGGGTTCCACCACGTTTACAATGAGATGAGCAGAGGAAAAGAAAAGATGCTGTAGTGTGTGACTTGGATGTTGTACTACACTGTGAATGCTGGATACTGTCAGACTGGAAAAACTCAAGTTTCTGTGATTAGATAGAGTTTGAGCCAACACCCATATGAGTAAATGAAAAAGTGTACACAATAAAATCTGCCTCTGTTTCTCCCAGACTGGGACAGTGTCTCCCTGTACACCATTGTGGAAGTTTTGGTGACTGCTGTCTTAGACCTATTCTGCAAGTGAGGAGCCACATTGGCAACCTAATTACTTTGTCATTGTAACTGCTATCTGGTGCTCTGTAATCCCTGGAAACATTTACTGTACTGGAGAAAAGATGTTTTCTGGCAGAATATAGGGTGTGCCATCCATTTCCTGTTTGGGTTACAGTATGTCTTTACAGTCTCCACTGTGAGATGTTTATTGAAACAGTGTACATGCCTTTTGTATTACACACTTCAGTGCTAGTTCAGTGAGTAATTGGTGTATTCAGGGTGGATTCCATGGAAAAAAAACAAATATTTATTTACTCTTTGCAAACTTCCCAAAAATGCAACAGGAGCAGCTTTTGACAATTTTAGGATGAAGGTAAAACAAAACATGGTAGAAAAAGTCAACTTGCTTATTACTGATTAATGCTAACTGCCAAAACAGCTTACTTTGAGATCAGTTTGTACTTTATAGTACAGGGGTCGGCAACCTTCAGCATTAAAAGAGCCGCGAAGCCAGTTGATCTTTAAAATGGAAAAAATGCTGCATATAAAGTTTCATTACACTAAAAGGATGTTGTAGACAAAAATAGGTCGTCTGTAAACAAATGACTCATATGTTCATTACCAACGTATTTGCGACTTGTCATTTACGCTGATTGTGAACATATCATTATATATCACTATTATGTAATCTGATCTCAAATACAGTCCATAAGAAGAGAGATTTAAAAACGCGGAAGAGACCTATCGGCAACGACAGGTTCGGTTTGAAAGGGTAAATAAAAAATTTATTAAAATTAGTTGAATTGCCATTTATACACATTTTTTCGTGTATAAAAGAGCATCAGGTTGCCGAACCCTGTTATAGTACATAGCTGTAGTTTAGTATGGATTTGAGGCACAGAAAATATGTATATTTTCTATTTTTAAAATAGCATAAGTCATAGTTGCTATTAATTAATTCTTGCAGAACCACAGCAATCATAATATGTTTGAGGAGTTCAACTTTGAGTAGAGCAAGCTTATGGGTTCTTAACTTGTACACAATTCACTTTTATTCATCTCCCTCTATAAATAAAAACAGAAATTTCAGAAATATATGGTTTACCAACAATTCAGGCTTTATGATTAAAATATGGTATAACATTTGCATTAGCAAAAGTTGTAATGCAATGAGTAACATGCCTGAGGGAGTTAAACAGAACAGAGAAAATAGACAGAAACTCTCAAAGTTATAGTGTTGTAAAGAGAGGAGTCACTGGTTCCTGAGGTGTTTCCCTCCATTTGTATTCACATAATTATGTCAAAACCTGGTCAAAATTTCAAAGTGAACTGATTCAAGCTGCAGATTGCGTTTGCAGTTTCTAGGGGCTAGATGTTTCTTGACTAAGTGCACATTTCGAATTATATAAAGCTGTTGGATACATATGCTTTTGACCTCTCACCAAAGAACCTGTGTAAGAAATATTTATAACACAGTTGTTCACCTTTTGTACTGATTATTAAAGCAAGAGAGTTCTATGGTGATCCAACTGTGAGTCACAATCATCTCTCTCTTATGGAATATAATTTACTTTTTATGCAGGAAAGACATCTAAAAAAAAGTCTCACACCTCTCAACTGTAATGTAACAATTCAACTGTACGAGAAACAGATTAATCACATTTCTTACTGTCCCTGAATACCTCACACAATGCTTAAGAGCTGCTATTGTGACGAATAGCTCATGCTACTTGTTATATATAGACACTGTTTTTTAATGTCTGCCTAGAAAAGGCAAGTTAAAGGTCCTCTTACAAGAGAAAAGAAAAAAGATCATATTTCCAGGAATTTGCAGGGGTTAAGGCATATGTATTAATATGCAGCAGATTCCTGGGATGTCAAGGAGAGGTGGTATACTGTACATTCATGCTCTGAAAAACTACAGATACAGAAGTTACATATAATGACAGCTAGGCCAACAGTTAGAAAAAAAACAAAGGTGATGGTGGGAAATGGTCTTATTTCCCACCATCACTCTCTATCACACTGAAGAGACAAAGAACACATAATCACCACCATTTATTCATTCCCTTCACCAAAGCCATTTGAATACATCAGGCCTACTGTCTTCTGTGTATTGGTCAGATTTAGCTGTAAGGAAGCAGTCTGCCTGGTCATGCCTGAGCAATTGTTTTGAGTATACGCTCAACATGTGCATATATGTTAATGCACATGTATGCAAATAAATACACACGCCACACACCTGCATGGTATTACACAGCACTGAATCTCTAAACCACACTCTCTATAACCTGAATTGAGTTTCAATGTCAGTAGAACATACTGATCCCAAAGGCTGTCCCGTCTGCCTGTTTCTTTTAATTATTCAGTCTCTATCCAGCATCTATAATTCACTCTCCTACACTTCACAAGAGCTCATTCTCCAAGTAGAGTCCGCTGGCTTAGGGAGACTGAAACTCCCTGCCAGGTGATAAGAGCAAGAGAGAAGGATGTGGACAGGAGACACAAATGGAAAAATGTAGAGAAAAAGAGGAGGAAAAAAAGAGGAAGAAGCTGAGAGGAATAGCAAGAGATTTGAAGAATTGCAGTGAATTCAACTGAAGGCATCTGCAGTAAATGTCTTCCAAAGCATCACCAAAGATGAAACCCAGCATCTGGGGATTTTATGGGTTGCAGACTTCAGGCAGTCATTAAATGCACGTTCCAAGTCCAAACAACTATTTAATTTACAGTTTTGTTAGTTTCTCAAATATTTTTGAGCCATTTTAATTGGGGTCTATAAGTAAAAACAGAATTCCCCACTGGGTTCATTAAATATCACGGACAAAACCCTTAAATTAAACCTAAGAGACCCAAAATTATGAAACTTGTGTACTGTCCAAATATAGATGATTCTAGCTATATGTGTTTTCTGGAACAATGTCTTCACGATTTTCTGTTGGATAAAAAAACAAAAAAAAAAAACTTCTTGACTGGAGGGTCCTACTGAGGAAAGCAAGTGAGTGACTTTCAAAAATGGAGAAAATTTTTGGAAGCAGTGTGTCTTCAGGTTTTTTAAGAAGTTCTTCCTACAGAGAAGCGTTAGTTCACACGGAAAAAAGAGACTGCCTGCCTGTGTGGTAATGACTGAGCTGAGAAGGTCATTCCTCCATTAGGGAGTTATTGTTCCATAAGCTATGATTACATTTGCTGATTAAATTATGGGCTCTGGGTCTTTGGGAACCACTGAGCTAAATCAGCAACACATTTAGCCTACAATTAATGAGATCCACATGATCCACTGGTCAAAATGAACTGATCATATCACTGTATAGCATCAAATACAAGGACAAAAAAACTATTGGTTCTCACCTTTCTTATTCTCCAGCACCTAGCTCATTGCATCTTATTGAAAAATGCTGGTGCCAAATCCTTCACTAAAGGTGTTTATTGCGCATATGTCGTGTAATCGTCTGCCAATATAACATAATATGATGTGTACCACTTCAAATGGAATTCTGATGAAAATAAAATTTTGAAGGAACCACTGAATAAACCACTGTGTAGAGTACAAAAGGTCAAACAAGCTCCAATAAGAGCTAAGTAACTGTAATAATACAATAGTAAATGAAAAGACTTTTCTTCTGCCGCTTGGCAGTAAATATAAGAAACATCTTATAGTGCTGAATATGAAACATTTGAACTGGTTTCACAACTGAAGTAAAGCAGGTGCGGCTGCTGCTGTAGACTTGTTTGAACGAAAGCAAGAAGGACAAAGATAGGACAATGGACCTGCCAATGGAAACATGCATTTAATGTTTTCATGGCTATCCTGTTTAGTTCGGTTAAAATGAACTCTGGTGTGTTAGTGTTGTTAGTACAGCTCTGGTGGGCTTGTGATAAAGTTGTCAATTTTTTGCACATCGAACATTTTAAATGCTGTATAAGGTAACCCATTAAATGCAATTCAGAGGTATCAGTCTTTTTAAAGCATTGTGGGCACTAGTTCGGCATGTGGACAAGGAGAAAGCCTGACCAGCCATGACTTGCTTTGCTGGTGAAGTCATGATTGCACCATTGCAGTTTGGGAGAGAGCTTTAGTGAAGTCCTCACTTTAATGGATAACATAATGATTTTGTGAAGGAAAAAAAAAGTTATTCTTCCTGTGAGATGAATCATATCCACCTGTGGTGAAAATAACACATCCCGCTGAGACATGCTGAAGCACTGCTGCAAATAAAAAACATTTATTAGATTGACCGTTGAAGCACTGTTGAAAACCAGATTTGATTTATGAATCAATTTGTCATCACCAAAGACTGTCATAGCAGAGTCCGACAACGCTCAGCGGAATTTAATTTGTCATCTCAGGATCGTCTCTGCTTTGATACGAGCCATTCTGTCTTTCTCACATTCACAAAATTGTTTCCCCTTTGTCAAACCTGATAATCAGTTGTAAATTGGAGTCGCTTAATGATTGGGAAAGAAATGTGTGACGCAAGAACCAATCTGAAGGGAAAAGTGGACTGGTCTAAAGGTTAAAGAGCTAGCAGAGAATAATGACTATGTCCCCAGTAAATGTCAATACCAGATACATAATGCTGTTTGTCAAATATATGACAAGAAAAGTACAGAATATCAGAAATGTGTTTTCTTTTTTCTCCTGTGTACTTTGAGACAAAAGCTCTGACATAATTGTTTTTTCTCCAAGATAAGCCTCTGTTATTGTTTAGTGTCTGGCTTTTATCTCGGTGAAGGCTGGCTTATTAGAGGAGAGGAATAACAAAAGCTGAATAGGAATGTGCAGAAAACAAACTTGGAATGACTGTTTGATGCCTTTTCAGATGGTCAGGCCATAAAAGTCCCTGAATGATGACATTCAATGAGAGAGGAGCTGCATTATGACTCACTCTCTGCTCGTCTTCCTTCCTCCCTCCCCGTCTCCAAACTCTGAATTTCATTTGATTCTGAAAAGCTAGGTGTGGCCCTGTAAACTGGATTCTGCAGGGGACTTGGACCCAAATGACCCAGTAATGAGACAAACAGTCCAAAACAGATGAATTAATCATCCGCTGAGTGATGACATTAACATGCTTTTCATTTAAATGTCCTTTTTAGGTTTCAAAGCATGACACAACATCAAGAACGTCGTCACTGTTGGAAATGACAGTGGATTACAGTGTGTTTACAGTAAGGTTTCTGGAAAGGTTACCGTAAAACCTTGCCTATTAGTCTTAATTGAAAACCAGTAGATCTGTAGATCGATGAATGATGTAAAGTTTGCATCCTGCCATACATGTAACGAAAAAATACCTTGTGGGGGAAGCTCGTTAAAATGCTTCAAGACAAGGAATTTAATACGAAATTTAAAGAACAAATGTACAGGTATTTTTCTATTTCCTATTTAATGTTTGTATTTTTTTCTCTTGAAAAAGTAAGTAAAAACAAATTTGTCTAAATTAAGGGGATTTTATGGTTCCTTTTTTCCAGATCACGTAGCCAGTAGCATTCATCTAGAGCTGGGCGGAATGACCAAAATTCTTTATGTGTATTTTTAAATTATTATTATTATTATTTATATTTTATAATTTTCAAAATTATGACAGTTTCACTTTATTTGTTTTGGTGCTCCGTCAGAGAGCAGGAGACTGATCAGACACTTAATTACAGTGATCCTGCAATATCTAAAATGAGCGACTGATAGAGTGAACATCATACGTAACATGGCTAAACTCTTGGTACTCTGCGGCTAACGTTGTATATCAAATTACTAATGTTGCCACCTCCGATCACATCTCTAGCTCGTCAACAGTAAATACTTGTTTGGTCCATGTCTGAGCTTTTTTTTAAACCAAAGTATCTCCAGACAACAGACAAGCAAATGTCCTTCTGTCTCATGTTCAACCTCATCATCTGCGACAGCTTCTCTGTTAATTTTCACCACTCAGTATCTCTACTAATCAGGTACTAAATGCGTATTTAGCGGTGTAGCAGTGAAAGCAGTCCCCCTTAAACAGTTTTCCACTGTGCTATGCTCCAATCGTTCTTTCTTTAAACTGGTATTACGGTAAAGGAAAAATCCATATCATAAGAGCAATAAAAACCGGTTTGCGGTATGAACCAGTTCACCGTCCAGCACTAGACTCATAAGTAAACTGAAAAATTTACAGCCAATACATGGGATTGTTACTGGTGATCGGTATCGGAATCAGCAGCAAAAAACCTAGTCAAACGATGAGCAAAGCAGGACAATAACGTGCTTTAGGTAGTAACTACACTTCTGATGAACTTAAAGCATAAACATAATTTCTTTGTCACTTATGTTAATGGTATGGTATATAACATATCCATGCTGGCTGTGTTTGAAAAATTGACTCAACTTTGTGTCAATTGTGCAATAACAGGTTCTTCTGATTCACATTCAGGATTTGTCTCAAGTCTCCAGCTCCGACCGTTACTCCAGATATCAGAAACTGCTTTGTTCACCTGTTAATATTCTGACTGGCTAGGGGCATACATGAGGGGTCACACCTCCAACCAATCAGAGTAGGTGGTCTCTCAAATAACTCCTCATTTGGAAAGCATTTTCTACAGATACATCTATGTAAAGGAATAGATTACAGATTTTGTATAATCTTTCTCAAAACTTAATTTATGTCAGACACATAAGGCTGTTTCTAAAAGCCTTGTAAAAGTATTAGTGAGGTTTCATCAGTTCTCCTCTTCCCTTCATCAAGGATATTCATACCTGCCAGATCTCTCGACTGAAGAGTGAAGGTGACAGTTAACGGGGTCGACAGAGTGAAGGTGGCTTCATTGTGTCTTATCAGCACCTAAACATGACAGGTGAGTGACAGCAAGATGTATGTGATCTCAGCTCCTCCGAGACACACACACACCGCCCTTACAAGTACAGTCAGACATAACCCTTGCGGTTTGTGTGTGAGGCAGACAGAAAGACAGAGAAAGACGCCATGTCTCACCTCTCAGACTACTGGGGTCTCCCTACAGGCACAAAACAAACACAGACATGTGTTTGTGATTTCTCAGGATGTTCTTGTGTGGTGTGTGTTTTTTGAGAAATAGAACAGAGACAGGAAACACACACACACACACACACAGTACACAAAGTAATTATAGTAAAAATGGTTGCCTGCAGGGTTTCACATGAAGCTTGCAGAAAAACAAATAGTGGTTCTGAGGTATAATATTGATGATGGAACATTTTTTTCTATAAAGCAAAATCCAATTCAGTAGGGATGTGCTATTTATTTTAATATGTTTTATGACAGTGTTACAATTTGTTACAACTGCTAACACAGCACAACAGCAGCCACTGTGGAGTAAACTGTGGATGGGTTTCCATTGCTTTGAGTCACTTGTTAATACCTTTTAACATCCTCTTGAAAAACTTACATTTAACATAATATAACATAACAATGATCTAATTAGATTACCTGCAGTGAATTAGATTACATTCGGAAACATTTACAAGATATGATATTAAAATGGGGGGTTTACACCTAATTTTTTTATCGTTACAACATGTTAATAACATGATACATATGACTATGATATGATACTATGACAAAAAAGCCTGGAAGCCAGCTTTTCATGGCCCACAGTTGGGCAGGTCAGGCTGAATGCAGACCATTCTGTAGTTCTCTTCTGGTTTCTAACTGAGCCCATCCCAAGATGGTGTCACATTTTCTTCCACCTTATTATCTACGCTCTAAGATTTTTCTTTTTATGCAGGTGTCCTGTAATCAGATGTGCGTCTTGGACACAATGAGTGTCAGAACAGACTCGGCTGTAAAAGTTTCCTTCCCAGTACTAAAAAAAAGGACAGAAATATGATGTAAAGGAGAAAAAGAGGGAAGGGACAGGGTTGGAACAGAGTTTTTGTTTAGCTGATTTGAGGGTGTGAGAACACCATGTGATGTTATTTTAATTTGATATGATTTTATAATCTCAATGTACAGTTTTGATGATGTGAGCAGCTTAACTTGCTGAGGTGTATGAAATAAGATTGACTAAACTTGTATTTCTTTTTCTGTAGCTCTTCATGATTTTTGGTTGAATCTCTTCATTTTAAGTCACTATTTTTCCCCACTATTTAATGATACTATACCACATATCAGTTTCCCAATTAATTAGTAACCAGTATTTCATTGCTTGCATTTGTAATCGTAACTGTATATCTAAGTGCTTATTATCATTATAAGGAAGGATAAAAGATTAGTTTGACCCTTATTTTCTGTCTTACAGACACAGATTCTGTCCAGACGACTTCACTACCTTTGGGCAGTTGCAGACTAGCCATTTTCTCTTGTTTCCAGTCTTACATTAAGCTACTGTAAGGGTCTCCTGGCTGAATGTTGATTTTCTGTGTAGAGACATCTTCTAGTCTACAAAAAAACGAATTTTACATATCGATCACCTCCAATACAGCTGCCTGATGTATTTCCTAAAATCACATCACGAAATGTGTCACCTCATCACTTTTCTCCACACCTGACTGAAAACTGCAGCAAACCTGAATCACCTGGGACACCTGGCTTCCCGTCTTTACTCGCCTCCCTGTTTCATGTTTTAGCTTTGCACAGCAAGAATGTCCAGCCCATAATGAAGTATTGATGTTTTATGAGAGATTGTGCACAGGAATCACAGAGGGTTTCTTACTGAGACATTTCAAAAAGTAGATGCATAGACTTTAAAGTCTGTGCTACACTGTAATGAACACACACGCACACACAGCAGCCTGACACACCAATATTGTGTTGATGAGTTTGGGTTGGCTGGACTGACCGATGCTACAGACAGACAGACAGGTTGAAACAGACAACAAACCTCACAGGCCCTTTGACTGGCCTGGTTCAGTGAGAAGCTTTACTTTCCCACGCTTCCAAACTGGAGCAGACCGTCATGGAATAAGACACCATGGAATAATTTAACACACTATCGAAAATTTTTTAGTCTAATTTCCAGACACTTCTTTTGGTCCACTGGATCCCTGTTATTTGATTAGCATCATACACAGAAACATACACCTACATGGAGGTCTCACCGATTCTTCTGTTGAACATATACCCTGAGAATGGTACTGTACATGTAGGCATTTTAATACAGCCTGCCTGATTGATGTAAAAGGAGGGGGGGAAGTTCATTCACTGGGCTGTACAGCAAGAGACCTGATCGGTTTGCAGTGCCTCCTGCCTTAATCCTGTGATCAGTCCTGACTCCAGCTTGACGTCCTGTCTTTTAATTGAGAGGGACGGCTCTTTGTTAGGGCATCGCCCGGATGCCTTTGGGGGAATGCAGGTGGTGAATCTTACAATCTGCTGCGTATTGTGTGGAGTTTCACGTTGTTTCCCACTGAGCTATCCATGGATGAGGAGTTGCGTGAGCACACTAATGTTATGTGATACATCCTCTGGGAATGAATTAATTTCCTCCTAAAGCTTGTGCGTTGTTGGCATGTGGCCTCGTCTGAGAATTCTCAGCTGTCTTTCTCTTCTCTTTCTCACTGTTGCTACATGTGCCAGGGCTCCACACTGCATTATGGAGTGATTATGGCTCCACTGGCATCATTACTGTCAATGAAGGGCTCAAACAGGGTAATAGCTGCCTATTACTGGGCAATAAGAGAAGAGGATTTGCCCCTTATTAGCCCTATTTCATTGCTAACTGCACAATCAATGAAGCTGAGCTGCAGCGGGATAAAGCATAAAATTCCCTTAAATGTATGTGACAGACATGAGTAAAATACTCAAAATACGCTAGTTGTACACTCAGACAGTAATCACTTCAGCTGACTCCACAAACTAGTATAAACACTGGCGTTAGCGTCTCCATATTAGTCTAATGTCAATCACAGATGCCAGTTTCAGGGTCCGAGAACATACCTCACATTCAAGCCTGAACTTTGCAGCTGATTAATACAAACCCCATTTGCAGAAAGAAAATATTGTAAAATGCAATAAAAATCAAACACAGGTCTCTGTTTTGTTCCTCATATATCAAAAATCCTGCTGAGAGAAACATCAGAATCAATTTGAGGGTGTAGTTATTCTTCAAGAAAGGAGAAAAGAAAATACTTCTAGAGGATCCTGGTGCGATGAAACTATAGCAACGTTTGTCGTTTATTTTTCTTCATTTCTTTTACCTTTCTTAATGCATGACTCATAAAGAAAAAGGGAGGTATCAAAATGTACAGCTTTGTACAAGGCTTTAATGTACCCATAATAATAATAATAATGATGAAAAAAATCCTGAACTTTAATATTGGTCCACTCTCAGTGTGGGACACTGTGAGATCATTGTCTACGTTAGCTACGGTGTTGACTGAATGTAGCCGATTTCACAGTGACAATTTCATCTGCACCATTGAAAATTCCAATCCAACAAAAATAGCTAAATTTCTATTCATATATTCATATATCTTCTCATTCTGTCTCTCACATTCTGGAAGATCATTGATTAGGTTAAAAAGTTCACACTCTTCAAAGACACTTGGCTACTGCCCACCTCATTTAATTAGACTGAATTTGCTGTTTACAAAAGCATGGTTTGGGCGACTTCTGAAAGTCTTAAAAGTAAAATCTCCCTTTATTTTTGGTCAGTTTGCTTAAACCTTTATTTATGTGACAATGTGTGTAATAAAAAAACTGTTTAAGTAATTTCACTGACTGACTTCATTGCATTTTAGAAATATGAGCAAACTTCCAACAAAAAAGTTGTAATCTGGTCATCAGAGCTAAAAACCATGACAAGCTATGTGAGACAGTTGAGTTGGATGATCAGGGACAAGTTATCGAATATCCTGATACATGCTCAATAATCCAGGTAGGAAATCCTAGAAAGTTGATTCTGTTCATCTGTTTTTCAGTGGGTGATACATTTCAGGACTCATCTGAGTCTCCTCCTCAGTCTGAGCTGACCGCAGGTTTTGCCAACCTCCTAAACAGTATCTTTGCATAATCAGTCATAGAACCATTGACTAACAATGGGCCGTGTGATCAATGATATGCAAATTGTCCACTGATCAATGGACGTGTGAACCATTCATAGAGGGTTGGAGAATGGCTGCAATCGCAGCATTGTAAGATGGTGTAAGATATACCCTTAGGCCCCCTCCTCGATTCAGAGATGATCATTCTTTTTTCATGTAAATGGCCTCTTTGACTCCGTTCCTCCCTGTCCAGGATGTGCACTTCTTCATCTCTGAAGGAGTAACCACTATCCCGTAGATGTAAATAGACTGCAGAGTCCTGGCTTGACAAGGAAGCTCTTCTGTGTTGTGACATACGTTTAGCCAGTGGCTGTTTAGTTTCCCCGATGTATAATTCCCTGCAATCCTCCTGGTCTTAACTGCATAAACTATATTACTCTGTCTGTGCCGGGGGACCCGGGGTGGACCAATCTTTGGTATTTGGTGTTTTTTTCTGCCTCCATAATGACATCTCTCACTTCCTCCACAAAAATTCAATGTGTTCTGAATGTGGTGTTCTGAGCTGCCTACCAATGGGTTAAGAACAGCAGCCAGGAACCTGGAGATGTTTTATGTGACCAAATTAATCATGCAGACAATGGGTCTTAAAGGAGCACCTTGTTTATGTATTTTGGTAAACCATACAGACTTAGTTTAGGTTCTCCTCTGTATAATCTGTGGTATGTGGTCTGGTCAATAGCATTATCCTGCTTAAGACGATCTATCACCACTTCCTGTAACCACTACCTGGATCTCGCTTTAAGGGGTCATACAGTAAGTGTTTTTGGCAAATATGTCATCTTATCAAATACTTTAGCTTAGCTAAGTATCTCAAACAGAGAAGAGAGAATTTATTTTGTAAACCACATTTAGTCTCATTTTTATTCGTCAACGATATTACATTATATATTTAATTACAGTTATCTTCACATGACCAGCATTTACGTTCCGTCTCGTCTCATTTCTGTCACTTGATAAAGGTTTGTTGACAACGATTTAGTCATAATTTTCATTGATGAAAGCAACACTAAAGGTAACTCCATATCAAGTAACTTGAAATTTCAGTAGCATTGGCAGCATCGAACATCTCTAATGCTGACAGAAATAAACTTTGTCATAACTAAGTTCTGATCTAAACTCAGCAGCCGATAGACTGCTAACCCTAACCCTTTTACACAATTACTTTCCAAACACAAAGCCCGTCTCTAAAAAGCTGGCAGGATTGGGTGGTTGTGGGAATAAAGGAAAACACTTTTCCATCAGGTTTTCCATTGTTTGAGCTCATATCATAGTGTCTTCTTTTTCTACTGCTACTATTTGACACTAAAACTGTCCATTAGCCGTTTATCTCCACCAACCAATCAACACATCCTCGCATCAGAGCAGGGGATGGAAACAAGACTTTAGTCATGTTACATTTGGACCATTTTATGGAAACCAGACTACGGACACAGAAACAAAGGTGGAGGGTCCTGAGGAGGTTATTTAGACCACACTTACTCACACTCGCCATTTTCATAGTGAAACTTTCACCATATAACACTCAACACAAACCACACACACCGGAGCACATTTCCACCTGCAGAACAGACTGATACTTCCAGTTTGTGTAACTCTGGACCACACAGAGATACGGTTGTAAAAACAGCCAACAGCACTGATGCTTCACAGTGCTGTAAATCAATGCAACTTGTACCAGGACAAGCCACTCCTCACACGAAAAAAATAATGCCTTTTCTCAAGCTCCTTCACTATCCCTTTCTGTTCTCTTTGCTTTTATGTTATCAGCTGTGAGTCATTTATCAGTATTTTGCACTGAGATGTTTTTGTCCCCAGTGGGATTTGAATGGAGCGCAGCGTCTTGACAGCGCTCTGTGGTCATTGACAAAAGATGTATAAACTAATTTAAACTCCCAGCCACTTCTTTGTCATGTTACTGTCTCCCAAAAGCACATACTTTAAGCTAAGAAGACAATACCTGCTGGCAGATACAATTAGTTTGATTTTCATCGATAGAAAGTATTTTGGCGTTTTTTTAATGTTCATATGTCACTCGTTTTGATCCATTTATGGTGAATGATGCATCACAACAATGCACTCCAGCATCTTCACAATATCTTAAGTCATATATTAACTGTATGAAACTTTGTCTCATTGACGTGTAGAGAAGAACGTCACACAGTCAATGCTGAAAAAACATTCCCAGGAACTTGTCTTGTTCCTTTTGGGTCGCCAGTGGCATCTTATTTTTTTAAAGCAGATTGGAGCAGATGATAGAGTCTGCATTTCACACTCATTAGTTTGTAGAGGATGTGGACTGGAAACAAAGGACCGGTACAGAGCAGATGGGTGGCAGTGATGGAAAAAGGATTCAACAGGAGACATGAGCTCCACAAGACATTATTAAGACAGGTGCAAACTGTGTGAGTAGCCATGCAAAACCTAAAATATGTTGGGGGAATGTTATAGCTGCACTTAGCTAAATTGTAATGCAAGGACAGGCTTGTGTCAGCATAAATCACAAGTAAAAGCTGCAGGAGTGGAATGGATCCCATCCCAAGTTACTGGCATAGATTCACCCTGCTGGCCTTTGAAGTTGGATATGACTGGTGAGTATGTCTCAGTGGACAACGAGCAGTAAATTGAAAATTAAGTGTGAAATAGCAACTGCGTTAAAAGCAGTGAGCAACCTTTGGCAGCAAAGCACCAAGTTTCTCATATAGCTTAGTCTGTGACCACCTTGTACTAAAGTTAAACTACAAGCATTTGAAGTTTTACACACATTATACTAATCATGGAAATCACGAGTCATGGAAATTGTATTATATGCCATTAACTAGTGCCTGAAAGTCAAACTAACCACACATGCAGTGACTAAATGACTGACTGTCCGTTTTCTTTGCTCCTTACAGGAGCTGTAGGAGCATAACTCAAATGCAAATACAGACTACAGTTTGAGTGATTCAAATGGATGCAAATGTGAGAGGAAAAGGCAAACAGGGGATTAGGAGGAGCAGGCAGCATTAAACAAGTGAATGTTAGCCTAGATTTTAACACTCAGACTATGTCATTGACACTCTCTATAATTGAGCATCACCGCTTGCAGACTTCTTCTTTATAATTTCACTTATTTGGCTAATATTTCAATGCTGATTGGCTCGCAGTGACTGCAATAAAATGAGCTTTTATTACTAAAGACCCAGCATTACCAGCAGGGACAGCTGAACGTGAGAGGGTGGTTTATATAGTATACAGAAAGGACATAGTTCACAAAATTATTAGAGCCTGAAAATAGAAGACATACACTCCCTGACTAAAGTGTACAGAATGGCAAGACCCCTTCATCAAAATCTGGGGTGTTGATACAAAAGGTCCTATGTTTTATATGTTCTTTAATGTATCTACAGTAGGTGCATATACCATCAAATACCATTACCTTACCACTCCTTTACTCTCACACTGTGTCTACATTGAAAGCATGTCAGTGTGTGCTACACCCATGTCACGCACCTGATACACTTAATCAATCTAGCTCCCTACACTCACGTCATGCGCTGGACGATATTTCTACACTTCAGTTCTATTTTTTCACATTTATGTGCATAAAGACAAAATGAAGTTGTAATGTAAATGACAATAACAATGTGCTTGTGATGTAGAAACGTACATGTGATGAATAGTAAACGATTTCTTGTCACCTGAGGTCCCAGTCTTCTATCTTCAGGTAGGCAGATAGAAGTGTGGTGTGTCTGCTTTAGTTCACCATAAGTGAAGACCATAGATCACCTGATCTACATTTTATCAGTCACTAAAGGTACTGCTGGTACACTATGGTAATGCACATAAATGTGGCTTAAGCAGAGCTCTAAATAGTCAAACTAGAGTTCCTTGTTTTATTGTCAGCAGGATACTTTTTTTACAGGTCACCTGGCAGTACCTCTAAGGTCAAACATAGTCCCTGAGTCCAAGCTCCTCTTTTTGGTCTTTATAAATACATTGCTTATCTTATTGTTGATACACGTTGGAAGAAAGGAGGAAGAAAAGGAAGTGTTTAGGTCAGGGTTCCTTCTGACCAATTGACTGGCTGCCACCGCTTCTGAATCACTGCTGTCTATAAGTCGCACTGGCTACGATGATGTAATTAGGATGCACACAGGGCATTTCACTACCCTCACACCCAGCTGTAAACATGAATCACATTGTAAAACCGAGTTTGCACAGAGTAAACACAGCTAGCTACGTATATAATACTGAATTCCTGATTAACATTTCTGGTGTTGTATACAGATGAGAGAGAGGAACTGAGGAATGGTTGGATATATTTTTTCAGGGGGTTCATAAATGAAGGAATCTTATGAGACATTTATACATTTTCATTTACAACATTGCTGGGATTACAAACAATAGCAGCATGTGATCTGGATTGTATTGCTGCCCATATCTTTTGATGGAGCTCCATTTCCTTCATAAGAAATAAAAAACAAAACAACTATATTAGCATATATCACACCTCTTAAGGGGCGGCTGTGGCTCAGGAGGTAGAGCAATCGCCTGCCAATCGTAGGATCGTTGGTTCGATTCCCGGCTCCTCCTGTGATATGTTGAAGTGTCCTTGGGCAAGGTCCTTGGGCCATCGGTGTGTGAATGTGTGTGAATGGGTGAATGAGAAGCAGTGTAAAGCGCTTTGAGTACCAGCCTAGGTAGAAAAGGGCTATATAAGTGCAGACCATTTACCTCTCTGAGGACACAGATGATGAATGCACCTCTGGCAACACACTGAGTGTGTTGTGAGCTAGAATTTCTGCTATCTATTTGTTGGCCAGATTAATTAAACCTGAATATGGATTTCACGTACAACAAATTGTAATCAGTGGATGTCAGTGCCAATTATGCTGAATCGTGCTGAAAATAAATTGTAGCGTTCACTGAAGCTGTTTATGGGAGCTGTGTCAAGCTCCGTTTCACTAAGACCACTGCAGCATGGACACCAGCTGAATAATTTTTTAATGAACATGGGCACTTATTCTGAGAGAGTGTCACATACACCACTGTTCAGAAGTTTGGGGTCACTTACAAATATTTGGACTCACAATTTTTTGTCCATTAAAACATCAAATTGACCAGAAATACAGTGTAAAGTTAATGTTGTAAAAATTACTATCATAGCTGGAAACATTTCTGGATTATCTATGTAGATGTTAAGAGGCCTAACTAAAGGCAAAAGTTGTATTAGTTTTAAAATCTAACTGATCATTGGAAAACCATTTGTCAATTATGTTAGCACCTCTTAAAACTGGTGAAAATAAATTGTTGCATCACAAATAATTTCTTATATGAACAACAATAATGTCTTTATGAAATTTCAATCAGGATTTTGTGCAAACCACAATATAGCATATTTTTAGATTGCTGGTGGGAAAACGGTGGGAGTTAGGAATACTGCCCTGAACTGGTTTTGCTCATACCTTAGTAACAGGTATTGTTCTCTGGGAATTGGTAAATTATTCTAGTGCCTCTCTCTCCTGCGGCATCCCTCCCTAGTGATATCTCTGAAGTTATGGCCACTTTATCTGACATAACATGATGTATGCCCCAAAATTCCCTTCAAATAAATAACGTCAAATTGGAAGTTATTTTAACTGACCCTTCTAATTTTACTCTACATATTGAAAGGAATCTTGGGAACCTAACAATAACATTACGCATTCAGAATAAAATCTGATTGTTCTCTTTGACTCCAAGTTGTGCCTTTATTAACAAATTTTAAATATTTCATTTATATCAGGAATATAAATGAAATTAAAGCTTCATCTCCTACTTAGACCCAGATAAAGTGATTCTTGCCCTTATTTTCTCTTGTTTAGACTATGTACTAATGTTTTAATAGTTGCACATGGACAAAAACTGCAGCACTTACAAGAAAACAGTAACCTCATCAGTCCATTCTTGTTCTTCAAAATCAAGGATACTCCATGTGAGATCTCATACAACACTGTGTACTACTCCCTTTACAGAACAAAGCAAACCGGCTCTAACCAGAATAGAAAGAGGTATAAAAGTGGGAGACTCCGGGGCACAACTGAGAAAGGGGACAAATACATTAGACTGTCTACTTTGAGGTCCTCAACTTCATTTAATAGTGCTCGCAAAAGATCAGTCTCAGCATAGAGCAGCAGAGAGAGGTGACTGTGGGATGCTGGCCTTTCAGGAAGAGTTGCAAAGAAAAGTCCATCTCTCAGACTGATAAAATGAAAACTGGTGAGATGTAGACTCAGGTGTTAAGCACTGTGGGGGCAATGTGATAGTCTGGGTTGGCTTTACCAGTACAGGGTAAAAGAGGATCTTGAAGAAAGAAAGGCTATCACTCATTTTTCAATGCCATGCCAACAACAAACAAATGAACATCTAGAATACTGTCTAGAATATGGTCTAAAAGGAGGATTCTAGGAGTCTAAAGCAAACAATTATTACTTTTAATTATAAAAGTTATTGCTTACTTTCTATTCATTTACTATATTTCTCATTCAAACTCCTTTAATGTTTGTTTTTAATGAAAAAACTCAATTTACCTGGGGGCCGCTGGAGGCAGAGTATGGGGGAGGCTGGGCCGCTTAGGGGATTCCACACAAAAAAAAAAAACACACGAAAAAAGTCCTTAAACATCACTATTAACAGTTTTAATGATTTCTTCTGAACATGAATGGAACATTGAGTGAAGATCATGAACGGTTCTGAACATGGCTTCTCTTGCCTACTCCTCGCTGCCAGAGACTTGACAACGCTTCTTCTCACATACAAGACGTTTGTGAGAAGAAAGAGAAACCTGTGTTTAGCCAGCTAGCGACTTTTTAAGAACATTAATGTCCCTGTAAAGGTGTAACAGATGTCCTATACAAGGCTCTCTGATGTGTGGGGTACGAAGCCTGGCTGTTAGAGCCTAAGTTAACATGACTGTTTGTAAGGTCTGATTTTTTACTGAAGCTGAACACAGTATAGCATCTCTGTTTTAACGAGTTGTGAGGAATGCCACACGGCCTTTTGCAACATTACTTAGCCACACTACATTAGCATAAAACTAGGAGTCTCTAACCAGAATCCATGGTCACAGTTCTGACAAAGCAACAACACAAAAGTCACTCAAAAGTGAAAATTATGAATATAAAACACCAGTTATTAAAATTACTGGCAATACCTAAAATCCACCTGTTCTAAAAATGTGTTTGGGAGTCCTCCACCATAGACAGTCTAATGTGTTCTTTTTTAAAGTGTATGTTGTCTAGTCTAGTGTGGAATTATTTCATATTGTTGGGATCATACTGTCTGTTACCTGAAGTAGATCAACTGGGACTATATTAGTGAAAATAGATCTGAGTAGCAGGAGCATACCTAGATGCCCAACAAACTCCATCTGTCAGACAGAATTAACTGTATGATATTATTAGCATCAACTGTCAGGGACTCATTTGTTTAACATCATACTTGATGTGACAGAGAAAATCCCAGGAGATTTCAGTGGGTTTGAATGATTCATTTGATGCACCTCCGTGCTTTGTAAATGTGTGCGAGACCTGGATCATGAAGCGCGTGCGTTTGTGTGCACACAACTGCCGACTGATAGTCTGCAGAGCTTACTAATTCTCTGCCAGCAGCTCCAGTGGCTTCTCTTTGCTTTCTAATAAACCCATTTCTCTCTCCCTCTCTCCCCGCGAGTGTCGCCTTCACACTTTCTGCCCCTTCTCGCTCTCTCGGTTTGTGGTGGTATCATCTTAGATGTGTGTTGGGATTCTGCCAGTTTCCCAAGATGATTACACCCCTCAGCACTGTGCTCCATCACTGCTATGGCTCAAACCCTGACTTAGAGAAGAACATTCATTATGGATACTAACCGGTGCAGTCCTATCTCCTTAGAGTCTCATGATCACACAGTGTCAAGCTTGCATGGCTTATATAATTATGTCAGACAGATAGGACAGGCTGGTGACCAAGTAAAACAGGTAGGTAACTAAATGTGTAGCACACAGGTGCAGAATAAATACAAGGTTTGTATAACCAATTAAGATTTTACCCAGTGTGCTCTAAAACTGGGCTTCTACTATCTTCTAGTATCTACGTGTTTATGTTGCTAAACTGATCAGAAATATGACCACAACTGTCACTTTTTAGGAAAGGAATCCTATTACCAAATTCCCATATGCAGACATAGTGAGTACAGTGAGTACAGCAGGGCTCATTTTCTCTTTTGGCCATCACAAACTGGAGCATCCTAGAGGGGCAACCCACATTGTTGGACCTCTTCACAGTCCAGGGTGAGCAGCAAGAGGACAATACAATAAAAAACACAAAGCTTGAGAGCTTTTACAGATGGCATAAAGGGATAGACAAAGATTAGCGGGGTTAGCAGCAGCTTACGGGGTTTGTCCATGAGCACTGTGGCTTTAATCTTTAGCCAGCAAAGCTAAACAAGGTTCTTATGTTTTATGTGATGGTAACTGACTGACTGCTCCCTCACAGTCATGTAAATGTAGAGCAGTTTGAAACAGTAATCTCCAATTGATGACTCCAAGTCAAATTTTAAGTTGTTTTTTTTGTCTCTACCAACTCATGACCTGGTAAAGGCCACTGAAAAAAAAACTATGTTGTAGTGAGACTGATAAAGTGCAGCTAAAAAGAAGTTCAAAAAGCTTTGTGCAGCTGATAAAAGTTGTAGATTTGGGAGTTCTACATCAGGTTTTGACATATCGCTTAGACTTAATTGTTAATATCAAAATCTTCACTACAGGCACTAATCGTGACTAGTAAAATAACATACTGGGCATTTGTAATATGGTGCATCCATTTGTTGGAACATGCTAAAAGTGTGTTCTGAGAACTTTTCTGGGATGTTAACCAGACCTACAGCCTGGAAATGTGCTTGAAAATCTATTTTTGGTCAACTGCAGAGAAAAGTGAGTGAATCTGTCCTGTTAATTACAGCTAATCTTTGCTGCACAGTAATCTGGTTTGTAATTTTGGGACATCAACACTTACATCATCAAAGGCCTAAACTTAAGACTGTTGTTACTTTCTATGAGTCTGTCCCTGTCACTGGAATAAGTTACATGCAGGAATGTGGATGTGGGAAAGGGTGGAGATGAACTAAAAGGGAACAGATAAAAGCAAAACCAACTGTGAGGCAACTGTAACCTTCCTTCTAAAAAAGCACTTCTCTCCACCACTCAACATCAAAACATATATGCCCTCACATGACGCGATTCAGTTTTGTAAATCATTTATCTCAGCGGGGTAGGGTATATTTTTCATAGGCTGTATTGAACTAAAGTCTAACTTTTCCCCCAAAATCGTCAAAGGCAGAAGATTTAACTGAAAAAACACTTAATTAATTGAAAACCTTTTCATTATTTTATGATTATCTATTTTTAGAAACTCTGGCCTGAGGTAGGATCTAATGATCCCATTAAAAGGCTCCTGCTCTACTGAACTGCATCCATCAGTGTGCTGATTAGTGTGTGTGTGTGTGTGTGTTTGCGGGTGCCTCTATTTTTGTGCGTGAGCACGCGTCTTGTAAGGCGGATAATGGATGCGCAGCATGCGTTCTCTGATTTCAATCCAAAGCTGTCTGAGTGGGTCACCTCAGTGCAGCAGTTTGTATTCATAAACATAATGCACATTGATCCCTTGATTTGTTTCCACAGACAAATCATCATGGGCGTCTGCTGCCTCTAATTCACACTATGATTGGTTATCTGTTTCCTATAATTTTGATCCAAACTGTGGCCATGACAGAGTTGAAGTAATAGCACTACATTGATTTATATACGTTCTCCTATTGTAGATACTGAGTCTGCCTTTTGCACTGTATTCTTGGCAACTACTAAGAAAATATACTGTATTATATAAATTGTTCATTTGTATCATTTTACCTATATTAATATCCCAAGCTATTTGAATGTTGACAACATTTAACTATATATATTTTTATAGGTAACCATTAGTTCCTGAAACTTTGGAGTAGTGATGTCACATGAACAACCAACACTGGTAACACGAGTCTATACTCAGTTTGTCACTTTTGTTACGTTTGAACATGTACATGTCCCATGCACCAGAGATGCTTTCCCTAGTTTGATGTTACCTATAAACTGTGGTGCAGCTGGGTGCTTTACAAAAATATACTCAAAGGGCCAAAGTTTTGCATGCTGGCTGATGAAACCCTCAGTTTTCAGCCGAGCCAATATGCTTTGAGAGTTTAAAAAAAAAATGCTACACACCGTTTCTCCAGCATCCACGCTCGTCAATCCTTAATTCACTTTCTGGACTGAAACGGCTCAGCCACCGTACTTTCACTACTTCTCTCGGTTATGATTCTGTTTTTGTAGTTTTGCAGCGATTAACATAACAACAACATAAGGAAAATGCACTAAATGCCCCGCTGGTAGGGGAAACACTGCACATACAGCCCCATACAGCACTGTATGGGTACTGTCCCACAGGGTTTCTGCAAGAACATCAACCGCTCAAGCACTCAAACCAGGACCAATCACTGCCAATCACAACTGCTGCGCTAAACACACTGCTGCTGCGACGACAGAAGCTGTAGAAGCTGTAGAAAGACCTTCTACCCTCTTCCTGTAGGGCAGACACACTCCTTTTGACTCCTTTTGATGTAGCCAGATGTTGTAATATTCAAATGAACACTAATACTATTCTTGCCAAGCCCTAATTTGGATGATGACTTCATTCTAACAAATCCCAAAGTCTGGCATATATTATCCAGACTGAATCCATCCATTACTGCTGTAAACTGCTGGAGCATCAGAGAAACCTCTGCGCTCAGCTTTTTGTGACAGGATGCAGACCACCATTGCTGAAGATCTAACGTTCCAGCACATTTCAGTTCATCTGAAGAAATATTTCCTGAAATGTTCCTCTTTTTGTTTCTCCTGCTTGTTGTTTTATGGGTTACTCACTGAGGTCAGTTTTCCACAGACAGTGACAGACAATACAAAGCAGAAAATAAAATGACATTTGATATTATTTTCTTTTCTCTTCAACAAGTCAGATCAGAACACACAGCTCCATATTTCAACTCTTAAAAAACACTGACTATACTGAGACTTTACAGAACCTGACTGACCCTCTTCAGGAATGTGGTCTTTCTCATATTCCCAGTCCAAAAAACAACAGTACTGTCATCCTGAACTGGAACGACCCCTTAGTCTGGGTAAACTGATTGTTGTTTTCTATTTGATCATATCTGAGCACTCTCCTTATACATTACATCTGACTGTGCTGTGGAAATAGCTGTGTAAGGTAATTACAGCTCCAGTGTGTCTAAGTTTATCTACAGAGGTGGAGAAATATTCCAATCAGCAGAGATGGCTGATGAAAGACCCACATTAGAAGCATCAGATTCAAGATACGCATCTCTGCTGCCGCTGCTCTTTCTGTTATTTCTCAAATAAAAGCAATTCATCTCAATGACAATCTTTTTTCACTCATAACTGTGGAAAAGTTCGTCATGATGGCAACGATGCAGAAAAATATTAGCTGATAAAAAGAATGGTATTTATTCTCTTTTATTTCAGTCCTTTTGGCTTCTAACTGGTGCATTTTACCTTTTCCCGTCAACAAAGTCAATTTGACCCATCTTTTGTGGTAATGCGATGGTTCATTATGTACACAATCTCCTTTATGTGTACAAATGGCTTACTCATTCAGACAGTGACTCATGTTTAAAAAAAAAAGCCCAATTACAGAGCATTCACTCAACATCCAGAGGCTTAGTTTAGAAAGGTCAGAACATGTGATTTACGTGGCTTGGTACAGAAAATTGTTGCTGTTCCAGACATACTGGACCCAGCATCAAAAACTATCCTGGCACTACACTGTGCAATAACCGTAAAACTTCAAGCTAGAAAAACAACATGTTATAGAAAAAGTGCAGAAACACTAACAGGTGGGCCGCAGTTTATTTGTAACAAACTGACAACAGGGTAAATATTAAGTATCATATGGATCCTTGAATTAACTCTCCAGTTCTACTTTAAGTGAATTTGCCAACAACTAACAACTTTTCTAATTAATATTTCTCACTGTAGTTTGACTTTACACATAGATTGCAACTAATCAGCATAGTAATTCTTACGTGAATTTTCCCATGGTTGCTTAAACACGGGTGGATGGACGGATGGGACTTTTTTTCAGTTCTGGATACATTTTGCACTTTCAGTGCATCCATCAGCTTTTGAAAGTCAAGGCATGTCTTCCCTTTTCTCAAGCCGGGGCCACACCAGCTGAGGGCGCTTTTCAGGACAGCGTGCATTCTTGCGGCTTCCCCAGTTGGCCATGGAAAACGACTTGCTTGTTTATAGCAGGCAAGGTAAGGCAGTAGAGGTAGATTGTAAAAATACAAATACTTTGAGAAATACTAGGAAAGTGACTACCTAATGTAACTGAAAAAATTAAATATTTAATTAGATGAGGTGTACTATAGTCAAATACTTGAGCCAGACCTGAGCCAAGTTTGAAAATTACATTCCTTCTGTCAGGAAAGCAAACCTCAGTTTTTATATCATTTAGCATCCGTGTTTTTCAATAACAACGATTCCCTATATTTATATTCTATAATTACCTTTGAATATAGTAGCTTTATGGTAGTGGTGGAATCCACTATTCCCACACTGGATTCAGATTGCCTTCCTGTGCAAGGAACTCACAGAGAACAATATGTAATCCTGTGCAATTTGATGCCACTTATTACTGCCTAACTTAAGTGCATAAGGGCTATATTTACATAAACAGAATTTTTTTTATTGCTGCTGGTACTAAGTGGCTGGTACACCAAGGCAGTGCTTGGCTGCAAATGATAAGTTAAGGTGCTGTTTTGCTTACACAATGTAAGTGGTCGAGAGTGGACTTTCATTGTGTCTCTCAAATATTGCTCCATTTCCATTCATGCAGTGGTGCTGTGCCACCAAGGCAGCCCTGTTTAAAATAGCAGATTTGGCGCTCGTCATAGTTCAGTTTAAAATGTTTTCAGACAGCTGAAGTCAGCATATTCATATAAGCCCAGTTATTTCTGCTTGACTGGTAAGTTTGGTATCACTAGCTTGGTTCCAGAAGTTGCATATTATAGTTTTAAAGCTAAAGTAATATAATTACACTTCTTCATTAAAATAACAGTTACAAAATCATGCCGTCAGGACACTGACAGCATCTCTGTACTGTCTAACTTTGGAATCCTGTCCTGGAGACCTCTTGCGATAACTACTACATAGGGGTGGGCGATATGAACCAAAACTCATATCTCGATATTTTTAATCTGAATGGCGATACGCGATAAATATCTCGATATTTTTTGATCCCATAAAGTAAATAAAGTAGTCCATAAAGTAGTTACAAAAAGACAACTATGGGGAAAATGTTCATGTTCCAAATGTAATTAGGTATTTTTTTATGATTTCTATATTTATTTTTATTGTTATTTTATTAATGTATGACACACTATTGGCAGTTTATACGAATTTGGCACGAATTTGGTTTTTGGAAAAAAAAGATGCATTGCTGATTAATCAATTAAGAGTTGTTAAAAAAAAGAAAGTGTCCTTTTATGCACTGTATAAAGCCTCTTGTTCCACTGTTAAAGTAGCAATTATGTCTGTAGCGATATGATTAGGGCCATATGAAACTTCTTTTTTTTTACGATAGCGTCTCATTTCATATCGCATTTAAAATTTATATTAATATTTTTAAAAATATAGATCGCCCAGCCCTACTACTACGTAGTCCTATATGGCACCAAATGTAATAAATAAAATGTGCGTGCTAAACAATGTGTTTGTTTTTTCATGCACATTTTACTTCAGAAAATTGCTCAGCAGTGTCTTGAATTAAACCTGCGTGGTCAGACAATATGCTCCTCGTGCATTAGTCTGCACAATTATTCTACACAACTCAACAACATGCTAAACTACTAAAATCTGAAGCCAAGAAAATATGCTGCTAATACCTGGCTATGTTTCCAAAAAATAGCTAAACAACTAAAATAACTTCAGAATATTTGAATTACATGGATTACAAAATGAAAGCTAGATAACAAGCTAATTAACAAAGCTATACAGCAACCAATGCATCATAAAAGTTACACTTTTACACTACTACCGATAAGATAATATTTTTATATAATTCATAGCACAACTGGTATTTACAGCAATGGCTGAGAAATGTAACCAACTATTTTTCATCTCTGTTTTTGGTCTCTGTCAATTCCTGAGAGAAATATCTGCCGCTTTATCTACTAAATGTTCCTCCAGCGAGTTGTCTGTTTGTTTGGTACCTGGCAAACTGCTTAGAGTGGGATTTTAGAGCTCAAAACAAGTTGACAGTCCTCATTAAATCAGCTTACAGTCGTTGAGTGCAAAAGTGTTTCATGACATTCACAAAGTCAAGAACTGTTGCAGAAACAATTATTCCAACAAGAGGAAAGTCACATTTTCTGTCCTCAGCGAAAGGTTTGCTGAGTCTACGCAGTCCTGTTTGACCCAGTGAAGTACAGGGGAGGTGGGTCAGAGCCAAGTCACTTCCGCTATTTGGACTAAACTCTGTCAAAATGTCCCAAGGGGCCACAGGATTCATTAGGTGTGGTGACACAACTGCCGCAGGAGGTGTCACCGGCAAACCAGCTGACAGGTCCTTAAATATAACCCACACTTCCTGTGACCTCCCATCCGCACTAGCTGCACACACACACACAGACACACACACAGACACACACACAGACACACACACACACACACACACACACACACACACACAC
>JAUYWH010000012.1:27337185-27349645 GCA_034779795.1 Ctenopoma multispine | reverse complement strand
ACACACACACACACACACACACACACACACACACACACACACACACACACACACACACACACACACACACAGAGGTGTATAGGTACCTATTGCACAAATGTATCCCTATAAACATGCAGCCATATAGAAAACTATGACCCATTAAAATTAAGTCACATATTTAAACATGTTCAAAACAATAAGCAGCTCCAATTGTTAATGAGAGGATGCTAAAAACTTTTATACCCATGAATCCTCTAACATGATGGTGAACACATGGCTCTGTCATGCTTTGTAACAGCTGACAACACAGGAAGAAAATAGACTACATTGTCAGTTTTTTCCCTGTTACATTTCATTCAGCCGCTTCCTGTATGTTCAGAAAACCAAACAATAGAGCTAATGTTTCACTTTTCAGCTCGCCGTCAGGGGAATGAGTGGTTCCACTTCGCATGCCATTGTTGTTCTGAATGATACTGCACTCCACAGCAACACTGGCTCAGAAAATCTGTTTCACTCAACACCTGCGTTGTGTTTGTGGCTGCTCCAGGGGGAAGCAAAGGTATAATGTGCTGCCAAATTATCTTGTTGCTAACCAAGCAAAGACCCAAGAGGCAAAGGTCTGTTACACTTTTTCCATAAAGGCAGATTTTTTTTCTTTTGCTGACATGAAAAACAATACCCTCAGTAAGAAGCAATGCTATGACCACACTTGTTACCGTTATAAAATCCAGGCTTGACATCCCATCCCATCCCAGGCAGTTTAACAGTTGTTCACACCAACTCGCAACTGACCTAAATGACGAAGGATCTAGGAGAACTTCATGAAAGTTCAGTTGTTTGAGAATCTCTACAGACAATGGAGTCACGTGTTTCGATTCACAGAAAGACAAGTTCAGGGTCATTGTTTATTGTCTAATAAATTGTACTCTTACTTACAAAAAACAGAAGCTGAAGGGTGATATACTGTCCAGTGCTCCTGTGAATTTCCATCCAAAGATAAGACAAAATGGTGCTCACTGCTCCTCAAATCTACATAATATATCAACAAATTTTCATTTAGGTATGACTGCCTGGTGAAACCAGAAAGAGGCACAGCAACATTAATCATTTAAATGTGTTTGGTTCCAGGATTCTACATAATTCCATTTAATAAAGAACTATTGAAGAAAATCTAATGAGATTGTTAATTAAGTGCTAAGTGATCTGCAGAACAACTGCAGTAGCAAGGAGACTTTGCAAGAGTGAGTGTCTGTATATACTCAAGTCAACTTTTATCTTATACAGCCACTGGTAACATACAAGCCAACAAAACTTGTTTTTAATCACAAAGAGTCAGTTATATTACAAATTTACAATTAAGGAGGGAAGATACAGTAGACAACAAAGTCTGTGAGTTCATGAGAAACAACAACAGCATGGATTTGAGTGTGTCTTTAAACTGAGAAATCAGGCCGATTTGATAATCAATGAACTCATGATAAGGAAATGACGTCTTCGATTTTCACTGATCACATTCCAGCCTGACACACACAGATGCTTACAAAGTGACTAACAAGCGTCGTGCAAAGCAAGCAAAATACTCATCCCACTAAAGAGAAGACACAAGAGAGAATAACGGTACTGGTACTACTAATACTTTCTTATCTTTTGATCAAAGTACATAAAAAGTTATGGAGGAATTAAATCAACTGTTTTTTGAATACTGGGAAAGAGGCTGGAGTAGCTACATTAATCAACACACAGTCAACCTGATATACATTAAATGTTGATAATGAGCATAATCCCTGATGTGGTTGATTAGTCAAGCAGCACTGGTGTAGGCTCACTGGGTCCAGCATGGCCTGAGGCAGCTCTGCTGACAGATGACTCCACACAGTGTGTAATAATAAACATAGGGCATATGAGGAAACATGAGACCCTGCTGGACTTCCAGTCCTTATAGGTAATCCATCATCCTAGTGTTGACCGGCTAACTTTCAGAGACCACTGTGGACATCTATAGTTACACAGTGAAGAGAATCAGAGAGTGTCTGGGCCGGTCACGGGTGTGTTATTCCTCCTCGTCGACACTGCCCATTGTTTCCTCACTGTCTCCGCTGGCTCGTCAGAGACCAGGAAGGATAAACAGAGCTCTGAGCTTGGCACAAAGTTTGTCCTCCCCTCTAATGAAGTGCAACCTCCCGTGCCCAAACACCATTCATCATGTATTGGTGTGCGAATGTCTGCATCTGCATCTCTTGTGTTTTCATTTTCTGTCCTGACACAAAAATACAGCCTGAATGACTTTAACAGAGAACACAAAACAAAAAGGCAAGTTTGACCTTTTTTTCGGCTTTTGCTTTGTTTGGCACTGAACTTATACATCATATTTTCTGTCTGTTAGATGGCTATCAGAAAAGTTTGTTGTATCCCATATAGGACACTAGTCCAGCTGTGTTGTAATACTTAAAAGATAAATCATTAGAATGTGTTTAGTCTGCGCTCAGATGTATATCTCAATGAATGTTTTCCCAGTCACAATCTCTTGTGTATGAGTAATCAACATCTACATTAAACATCATACATGGACGTGTGTGTCCCTCTGATCGGGGTCAAGAAAATAATTTGTTTTATGCTTCAAATTTTAAGAAATCAGACTGAAACAATTAAAAGATGATTGTGTGATCAAAGTTTTGTGTCTTACTTAAGGGTAAAGAGCAAAAGGAAATTATGCTTGGAGATAATTCTGAGAAAATCAAACCTTGCTTTGGATGTGTGATGTCTTCCATGTGGCGCTGTTCTGTTTTAGAGCTGCTGCAAAACAAAAGAATTTGAGCATATCCAGACATGGCTGCGTTGCTTCTTATGTTTGCTGAGGCATAACATCGCAATGGCTAAAACTCTCGTCTGTTTTATTACACTGACAAATGCATATATAATTCTCTTCAGATTCTTAACATAACAAATGACATCAGTGTTCTGCTAGCAACAAGACTGAATGCAACACATTGGAGCCAGATCTCCCATGTTCTCAAATACAGATTCTACAAGTTTTACGTTTGAAATTTGAACAACGATGTTTTCCTAGCATTGCTCAAACATTAGGTGGGATTCAACAACAGATCACAAAAAGATGGCACTGCTGGATAATGACTAATATGATCAGAATTAATCTCTGACTGTTGTTAGTTGATGATGTACATTTGGACATCATAAGGATAGTTGTTCGTACATGCCCATTTGCTTTTTCACTGAATACTCCCCAAGTTGCCCTTAGCATATCAAGCTTTCAACATATCACATATGATAAAATGATATCCTATCTTACCTACATGATATGAGCAACGTGTATGTTGTTCAGCGTAGCTAACATTAGTCAAGCTCCTGTAAACATCTGCATAGCTGAAGCAAATATCCCAGGGACACTGGGACAGGTGCCTTTGTCCAAGCGAGATCACGAATCACCTCGCACTGTAGTCACAGATATGATAAAACAAAACATTTTTATAGTAGTGCTCCCAGTCTGCATAGACAGCATCTTAGATAGCTAAACAACCAACAGACGACAACATTATGCTGCAGTGTCTAATAACATGTCGGCCGCAGGGGGACGGAACTTCTTCCCTTTTTATTGTGCCATTAAATTCTGCATAACACAGTGTAATATCTGAAAGAATTAAAGTATGAAATTAGATAGATACTGCTTACTCTCATTTCTGTCTGTTAATTTTTTACATTTCTGAGTCTGCTTGTCTTGAACACTGTGTGCTCTTTCATTCTGTTTGTTTGATGATTTAAATTCAAGTTAACATCTTCGGCAGGATAGCTCACCTCAAATGGCCCGGCGTCTCACAGACAGAAGATAAGAAGCTATCGTACAACCAGGTAACATAAGGAGAAGTGGGTCACATTAAGGACGTGAACCTCTGCGTGTGCTCCGAGTGCGTGCGCTCTCAGCAGTCTCCACAGATAACGTTCTCCTATCTCCGCTCCATTTAGTGCTGCCATGCTTCAGTCTGGGTTTCACGGACTGCCGCCTCAGGGGAAATAAGAATACGGCTCTCAGGTTCCCAGCAGGCCCAACATACTGTATGGGAGCTGCTCTCTCATCCAGTAGAGATGAATTCATCCCAAACTCATCTCCTCTCAGAGATTAATTTGGCAGACGTGGTGTGGCAGGTGGAAAGTGTTGAGCAGCATCTGTATGTGTATGAGATTGAGCTTCACCTTAATGTATCTCACTCCTCTACAGAATGTCTGGTGAAAAAAACACAAGGTGTCAGCCTTTTGCTATTTATTGTCATTCCTGTTTTATTATTAGTCTGAGTCTTAAAGGGAACAGTATACACCAATGAATCACAGTTGACTGCCATTTTAATAGACTTTACTATACTGTAGCAACATTTACACATTATCAGACTTACCAAGGGTTACACACTGTACAAAGCCGCATAGGAATTTAGTAGAATTACAATAATATCTTTTCTACTCCATTTTTACAAGTCAATTTCTTGCCAAAAGATATGTATTAGCAGAAAGTAATTTTAACACTCCGTGAACAAAGTCTTAAAAAGTGTCAGATCACCAGAAGGGTCTTTGGAAATTAAAAAAATGCTAGTAAAACAAAGATAAATGTTTTCAAGTGCGGTGTTGGTTTTTCAAACAACGCTGGTCCATTAAGTTTTAGAGAAGCTTATTGTTGCCTCCATGACCTAAATGTTAAGCTCTAAATGTTGAGCTAATTCACAAAGGACACAAACTGTTCATGTTCGTGGGGAAATAACACAAACTGGATGAGCTATTCTCTGGTAAATAATCTCACTGGGTTGATTTCTCCTCATAACAATTATCACAATCTGTTATTGTGATAATTCAAACTGTGAAACTTTTACATGCTGCCATAACAGTATTTGTTTGCTCGAAATGCTGCTTGAAAACTGAGCTGCCTGCGAGCTCTGCGGAACGGAGATAGAAAAGCGGCAGCCTCCGTTGCTCGTTGAGAAGAGTGAGAATGATACGTGCTTTTAGGTCAGAGTCTCAATAAGAAGAAGAAGAATAATCTTTATCGTTACTGATTACATTCACGTTACAACGAAATTTGATTTCTGCATTTAACCCATCCCCTGGGGGAGCAGTGGGCAGCTGCAGGGGGCACTGGGGAGCTAGCGCTGATTGGACATTCTTGGTATGGAGGATGAGCTGGGACTTTTAGTCCAAAAATAAAGTGAGTGTCTAAAGTTAGCAATACTGACATTTAGCACTTGATGCTAACATTTTCGGTGGCTGCTTCACAATAAAAGCCTCCCACTGTTTTGCAAATTGAACACTTTTAATGTGAAAGAACAGCATCTTGACATGCTTGATTTCCGTAAGCAATTAACAGCAATTTACGTTTTATTAACTATGAAAAAATTAAATGCTAATATAAAAACTAGTGCTGGGCAACGATAAAAACTTTTAATCGTGATTAATCGCATGATTTTTCTGCGATTAATCGGGCAAAATGTAATAATTCAAAAGTAGGGTTTTTTTTTTTTTTTTTCTTTTAAAGGTACTGCTATACCAACAAAATTGCAATAATATTTAGTCTTTGAACAGATAAAAAACCAAAACTATTTGCCAAGACATTAACGTCCATCTAGTTTATTATAGAAAAACTTTTAGAAAAACATTTTTGTCTCTACATGGTTGCATTTATTTTTTTCCTCTGATTTCTGTGTCGCACACAACTCCACCGTGTGGAAGAGACTTAAAATGAAAATGTCCTTGTAAAAGTTGTTGTCTGTTGCAGAACATTGCAACTTGCAATGCCTAAGCAGTCTTAAGCCCACCCCAAAATGCTCTCATTGGTTGAGACGCACAATGACGCCAATCCAAAGCCAGATCTGATCAACATCCCACCGCTCCTGTGACCCACTGTTTGTCTGTGTGTGTATTCTGACATAGTGAGCGACGGACTTTCATCATCATAATAATAACATTAAAACTGCGTTAATTATTGCGTTTACACGCCCAGCCCTAATGAAAACTAATACAAGTGGATTAGTTGATAACAATGAAATATGTCACTTGGATTATTTGAACTCCTGTCTTTATTGACAGGTGAAAGAGCTACAGATTAAGAGAGACGCTGAATGATGATGGAGAAGAACCTAACAGTGTGGACCCCCAGCTTTATCACTCACATACATTCTCTTACAAACATATTGTCTGGATATATTGAGTAAAATACTTTTCAATTACTTGTATTTTACAAATACTATTTATTGTAAAAAAATTAGTTTAAATCTTTTATAAAGACTTTTATAACATATAAGAAAATACAATAACTCTAAAAAAATGTTTCAGAGGTTCTATTGAAGGTTTTGTTAAAAAGAAAATGATAATAATAAAAGCAGTGTAGAATGGAACTATAAGCAGTCAGAAGTAAGTCATGTTTACTCTCTGGGTGCAGGTACAGAGCTATGAGGTGCTCGAGGGCCTGCTTTGGAAAAAGCCCAGATATATATCTCTAGATATTAAGTCTCTCAACAGCATACCATGCTGAATGTGACTAAGTCTGTGTTATGTGTATATGTGATGGTAGTCTATGTTAAGTGCAGGAGGTGAAGTACTGTGGCGAAATATATTAAATGTTTTTTAATTGTCTCGTATTACTGTTGTGTTGTGTGCATTTTTGTTTTTGACAAACAAGTACAATACTGTGGAAAAGAATGATGCACACAGTATCATTTGCCAAAATGGTGACTATTCGTCCTACAATATGACCCAAAACAAATAAAAACTCTCCATGCCAACCCTAAGATAGCAATGGTCTCTGCAGGGCCACCCCCATAAAAAAAAAAAGTATGGCTCCACCACTGAATGGAATGAGATGAACAACATAGGGAAACACTAATAAGATGGATGATTATGCTGCTTTTTTTAGTTGACATGAATTAAATCTGTATGCTAATAATAATACAGATTAATACCATTAGCAATATACACATAAGAAAATAGGTCAGCTGAGGGAAATGTTTGAGTTGACGCCTGCCAACACTGAAAAAAACAGCTCACAAAGCAGACACATTGGGAGCTGTACATTTGTGTTTTATATTATACTGCCTACAATTCTTCTCGGTTTCTGCCATTTTATTTGATTAATTTTATGTTCTTTGATGTGAAGCCTTTATTAGGTGATTGTGCTTGTTTATTGTGATTGGACGAGACCCTTAACTCATGAAGCTGAGTGTTCTGACAGTAACCTCAGCTGTGATTTGTAGATAACTGTTGCTATGAAGATCATTCAGATACAGTGTTGTATAGGGCTAACTGTTAGCTGGTCAGAGTGACAAAAACGCACCAAATAATAGTAGTTTATTCATATTCAACTGAAGATTATGGTGATTTGGGGTGACTCAGTTTTCTCCATTGGTGCGGTTCGTTTTGTCTGCTCTGTGCACATCATACTCGCACCAAAAGAACCACACAGAGACCCACAAAAAAGGTGGTCTCAATAGGAAACCTTTAGCGAACCCTGGTTCTCCTGGTGAGAAATCTTACCAAACCAAAACAGGACAAAAAGCTATTAATCATATGATTTAAGAGCAGGGGACTGTGTAGATTTTAATTTATTTCATTTGCCGCGTTTATGCGCCCAAAACCTGCTGCAGGATAAATTGCAGACAAACGTGAAGTTCTGAGAAGTGTCAGTGTCTCACAGACATCTGGTCGGATAATTGTAAAAGTGATGTAACGTAGTAAACAATTACCAGGAGGACGACTTTTGTTGTTCTTTGGCCAACTCATCTGACCAATAAGCATACAGGACATTCGCATGTGGTTTGAAGTGAGGCATTTTGATATGTTTGGATTTTCCACTATGTGAAAAAAAACAAACAACCCAACTGAAAATGTTACAAAGTCATAAACCGATTTGGACCAAATCAAACGTAAGTCTTTCATACTAACAGAAATTAATGTAAATGATGTGGAGATGAATGACGCTCAACACCCCCTAATTTCATATGATCACCCCCCTTTTGGCTGCAGACTTTCATCGTCATATTAATAATAATAAAACTGCAAAAACACGGATAAAAATAATTAACGGCGTTATGCATGAACTCGATGATAACACGTTAACTTTCCCAGCCCTAATATGAATTTATCAACTGCATACAAACACAGAGACAGGGATAAAAAAAACTCTCATTTGTTCACTTCTGTAAAGTTTAGATTTTGTTACAGTTTGGTCATTTAAAATATAATGATAATAATGATAATTGTGACAATTAAAAAATAGAATTGTCATAATACAGTGCATATGTATGTAAAACCTACTGTAAAAAATATCTAAGGACTCATTTTATCAAATCTGGTTCTCATTAAAAAATGTTTGGACACTCTTGCCTTAAATAAAAGAAAAGGTAATCTTGTTGTGGGGTATTTTAACACTAATTTAGACTAAGTACAGCTACAGCTGTCCATCTTTCTTCTTTTATTTTGACAGAATATCACTGCCTGCATAATGCAGCTGTTATAATCAGTTATTAAACAGTTAAATAATTTTTAGATTTGATCACATTTAATATTATAAAATATATATATAGATACATTTGCTAGTATGTATTTAATGAACACAAACCCAACATGTAGGCTGTTAAAAAGCTTAAACTCATGGATTCATTTAGAATTTAGAACCTTTATTTAAAAAAGTAAATAAAGGTAAAAATACAGTAGACATCATAAAGACTAAGTAAACCAAGGGCAGGGGATCTTTTAGTGAGCCAGATAGCAGAACTACTGTACAAGAGATAAGAAAATTAATTTAGCGTATCTAAGATTGGTTAAAAAAAATAAAATAAGTGTGCTCGCTATACGTGTTAATCCCTTTCTACAACCCTGGGGACTAAGCCCCCCTTGTCTTTCAATTCTAGTAACGTCCCTAGTTATAAGTTAACAGAATTTTGATATACTTTAGGGCCCAATCTTTTTAAGTCTTTATTTAGTCAAGGTATTTTTACCTGGGAGGCCTCTCGTATTCATTTGTCTGAGCATATTCACACCTGGAAACACATATTTGTCACTATTACTGAGACTAATTCCTCTATATACAGGATAAGATATGTTTTTGGTTGATGCACTTTAAAAAGTGTCCTCTTGTTTCTGGTGCAGAACTAGCCCATGACTAACTCATAAATTTGCCTAAGACCCTGACTGCTATACATCTCAGAATATAAAACATACTGTAGGTATCGACAGACAGATGATTAAGTGAACCTTCAACTCAGAAACTAAGCAGAGTTAGAAACTATTCATGATAATGATAATAACAGAAGAAGCCTTCAGGCCATTGGCTCAGCTGAAAAATACAACCATATGGTAGCAAACAGAATCTGCCTTCATCATCCAAACCATCAAATACAAACAGTTGGTGTGATAGTTTCCGCTAGACAGAAGTCAAATGCCTCACTGCCTCTCTGGTTTTGGGTAAAATGAAGGCAAAAGTTAATGGATTTGTGGTTTGCGGTTGGCCTAAGTTAGTGGGGATTCATCTGCTGTTTTTAATTATAAGAATAATCCTAAAAAATCCCAGCCTCCTAGAAGAAAAAGAAAAATAAGACCTTATTTTGAACTTAACAGTGATTCAAACTAGAGTATGGATAGTGAATTGTAGTGAATGATTGCACAGAGAAAGAGGATTGTCACGTCATCTACCATATTTTATGAGGATAGCCGGAAATGTTGCAAAGTGCAGTGTGCGTACTGAGTGCATTAGATACTGTGGCAGGACTAGCGATTTATTAAAAAAAATTATGTTAGTATACAACTAACGTCAAACCCAGTTAAGCTTTTGTAGAGAACATAATTGCAACCAGATTACATTTTCTCTTAACATAATGTTTCATTATGTTCACAATCAATGTAAATGACAAGTCGCAAATACATTGATACCGAACATCTGAATGTGCAACAGGCAACATTTTTGTCGCCACAATATCAGATCTACACATCCAGTTTTCTGTTTGCAAAAATATCCAATGTTATACAGTAGTTTAACATCTAGTTATGTGACTGTAGTGTTATTACAGTGTTTTATGGTTCGGATCAGACATCACAGTAGTGGGTTGGGGTCAGGGAAAGACTGTGGCCTGGTTAATGGATAGAAATGTCACTTCACACACACAACGTCTGAAATAAAAATAAAACCAAAACACGATATTTTCCTCGTTCCTTGTGATTTGGACTCAAACACACCTTTTTCTCCAATATATTTTTGCCTAAACCCAAACCCATGGGGGACATCGATATGGAACTTGGGTCTCCTACATCTCAAAAATAAGTTTCAATACAACATAACAATCACATTGTAGTTTAGTTGTATGTGAACATAATCTTGAGGAGACAGGGTTGAAAAAAACATGCAAAAGAGAACAGCGAGCTACAAAATAAACAGATGAGGAGGGAAATCCCTCAGCGAGGGTGCCAGAAAAGGCACCCCTGCCAGAAAATGCACCTGATTAGTCTGCACCCTCTCTTATTTCCCACTAGGAAACTTACACCTTTAACCAGCCCCCAATCCCAATGAAGTCCTACATCTTCAAAAATGATCAGATTCTGGAACAAACAGAAACTGTATTTTTATGATGGTGCATTTTGTAGCAGGCCAGTCTGCCATGAAATGCACTCTCCTAAAAAAAGGATTAATTTGTAGAACCCATTACAATTGCCTCTAGGTTCAATAGAGGTATCCTGGATCTAGATCCACTTAATGTAACACTGGTGTTTAGGTTCGTTCATGATTAGTGTGTTTGGTTGTATTTTTAAAGTGATTTTAATGCTTATATATATGCAACTGGGGTGCTTTTTCCGCCAGTTTGCACTTATAATGTAAAAGTTTCAGATCGGTATCGGCGATACTGGCCCTGTATTTACTTGCAGTATCGAACACCACTAACATATAGACACAAGACAACCATTCACACTCACACCTATGGTAGTCACTTTAAGTTATTAATTAACCTAACTGCATGTCTTGGTGGCAGTAATGAAAGTACCCGAAAGAACCGGGGTCCTTCTTGATGTGAGGCGACAGTGCCTACAACTAAACCACCATGCCACCCCTCCATCTCATCAAATTTAACTAGACTTAAGATGATGGATGGATTCATGTAGTGTGTTTTTTTTTAGTTCAAAATATTTACAAGTGAAACATTTAGGCTACAAATGCATTTCCACCTCTTTAGCCTAAAGCTTGATCAACATGACAAAACCCCAGCCCACAACCCTGAGAACCAATGGGTTCCGTCAGGTTTCAACCCTCTAGTTCAAATGCAATGTCTCCAGTAGCTGTTTGGTAAACAATTGAAAATTAGAAAGTAGAAATAATATTAATATACTGCTTTTCAAATTATTTCCTTGTCTGCAGTGTTCCTGACTAATGACTGCTTAAAGGAGAATAGACAATAAAATGTAATAGTCACAGGACAATAGGAGATGCAAATGGGAAAGCATATGCACTGAAAGACAATTAGGTACAGACTGTAGCTGACTATAGAAAGCAAAGGTTTTCTATACTGCGATAACGGAGTCCGCTCCAAGTTACTGTTGGCCTCATCAATAAAGCCCACCTAATGTGTCACTTTAATGCAACTTTTGTATTACATATCGTGTCTACTTGCCATTTCTGTGATTCCAGAACCTGATATAGCTTATTTATCTGTGCCACAAAAGCTTAAAACTCATTAGTGAGTCACACTGCTCCAGTGGACGACATGTTTCTTCATCATGAAAGTTATGGGTACTTTACTTAAAGTTTACCAACAAAAAGCTCCAAGGACAAGTAACATCATTGGTAATGTAAGGCATTAGGAGCCCACTAACCATGCTCAGACAAACGTTTCAGTTTAAACTGCCTTGACTGAGAGACACAGTCAACACCAACATTGCCACATTGACTGATAATGGACATAGAGAAACCAAAATGGTGATTATTTACAATATGAACTATGTTTATATGTTCATACGGGTACTTTCATTACTACCACCAATATGAACTATGTTCATATGCATGCTCAGTTGGCATGAGAGTCAAAAGACTGTGAACATGATGCATTTACTAGTCTGTAAAGTAAGACAGGCTACAGACACATTTTGTTTTTAATGGTGCTTCTGTGGATCATATCTCAAGGGTGACAACACAAGGGTGTTGTCCTTGGCCCAGCCAGGACTGTCGGCAGGCCTGATGTGAAGTAATGTAGTCAAGATATCGAATCGTTGACATGATAATCGAATTGTGAGACCAGTGAAGGTTAAGATAATCTACTGTGCCTAGTTTAGGTTGACAGTCTAATTTTAGTAAGATTTTAGAAAAATAATTTAATGGGTGTAACTCAACTGAGAAGAACTATTAACTACTAAGAACTATGACAACTATGATAACTGAAAAGTGGGGTGTGCGTAATTATTCAGCCCCCTGAGTCAATACTTTGTAAAACCACCTTTTGCTGCAATT
>JAUYWH010000012.1:27317172-27329422 GCA_034779795.1 Ctenopoma multispine | reverse complement strand
GGAGAAACCCAGGAGAAACCCAGGAGAAACCCAGGAGAAACCCAGGAGAAACCCAGGAGAAACCCAGGAGAAACCCAGGAGAAACCCATGGCTCTGCGAAGGTTTCAAGCTTTGGTTGCTACTTCTCTCACAAGTGCAGGAAAGCCTAAGTGTGGCAGACCAATGTCCTCCCCTGAGGCGACTCCAACACCATAAAAGGCCAAGCTGCAGTGTTCCTCTTGATGTGAGAAAGAATGGCATTGACCATTTTCCTACATAGGAAACCCGACAGATATGCAAGCACTGCACGGGCAATCATTTTTCACATGTTTACTGTGGGAAGTGTAAGGTTCATCTTTGCCTGAACAAGGACAGAAACTGTTTCTCTGTCTACCACAAAGTGAAATAAAAAGGCTGTTAAGCGTGTGATTTGAAAAAGAAAAAAAGAGGAAAAACTTTAAAACATGTTCTAGAATTTAAAAATGTTACGTACAAAACTCTTTTTGTCTAAAATTAACATAGAATTGGTCAAAAACACCCAATGTATCAAATGCGATACAAAAAAAATTGTATTTGTTTCATATATGGGTCTACACAGTAACCCTATTAGGGTCAGGATTATGTTGCAGATTTGTTGGAAAGTTATGTTGGAAACCTAACTTGGATCAATCAGAAAAATCTGGTTTACATGTTTCAGTCCATTGTTGGACGCTAATAGGCTGTAAAATATGCTACACGTTGATGCTGTCCGTATAATTGTACTCCATGAGGGAAAAATGGCTGTGAATGACTTTCACAGAGCAAGAATCAGCTCTGTGTGTTGTCTTTTGTCTTCTGCAAACAATGTGACTATGTCACCTCCATTTTCTACAATTTATTTTCTTTTTACACATGCGCAGATGTAAAAGACAGAAATAAATCAGATCAACATGTAAACATGCCGGAGGACATCAAAGTATTGGGGAGAAATTCTGACGTCTTCATCCGAATTCTCATAACGGATTTCTCATAAAGTCAATCATATTATGCTGTTTATAACACTTATTGATCTGACTCCAGAAATCGGATAATGGTGGGATTTTTAGTGTACATGTAACCGGGCCCAATGTGAGAGCAGTAGAAAAGTCAGACATCTGCACAGGATCATGGAAACATGATATCAGTGATTTAGGAAGGGGCTTGGATTTCTAAAGCTGCTAAATATTTTTCCACCATTGTACACAACAAGTCTGTGCTCGATATTAACATACCCGGTAGCAGACTCTCCAGTCTGCCTTTTAAGTCATTACTTAATATAGGAGCTCAAAAATATGCTTTAGTGGATATAGTTAAACAATCAATTTCCCTCAGTCTTAGCTGTGCTGTCAGTGAAGACAGGCACGATGAAACACAATGCCTAGTTACTTTCTAGAAAAAGCACAGGAATCGTTGAACTGGATTATGGTAATTAAGTAAATACTAGCTGGGGGAAGTGAAACAAGATACGTTTTTAGTTCATTACAAAGTCAAGAAAATCCCATGGATGATGAGAGTATGGGAAAGAGGTTTACTCTGAAAACAGGAGACACCTGTTCCTGATCCACAGCCTTCAAGATGGGGGTTTTCAGAGCCCTACTCCTCCCTCTGCTTCTTGGTGTTTTATTTTAACAACTGCCCTATTTCCCTGAAAACATTTTTGGCCCCCATGAAGCCACGTGGTGTGTTCCAGTGTGTATCTATAGTATGTAGATCCCACAGATGATGACACTTTTTGTAGCAAACATTCCACATGTGGTAACTAACAGAAGTCATTGGGATAGCTCAGTAAATGGAAAATAAATTTTTCTCTGCTCATCTATCATACAGAATGGCACGCTGTTAAAGAGTTCTGTCTGACGCAATGTATCAGTAACTGTTCAATCCCAGCTTTTGCTGCATCTCAGGACCTCCTTAAAGCCAGCTCTGATATTTCCGAAGGCCTTCTGGACGGAAAAACATTTTCAAATCTCAGCAGCTGATTTTGTACTTTGTGCTTTGTCCCTTAAAAATAATGAAATGAAAGTTAAATTCCTCTTCCTTTGACTTCCAGTGTTTACCCAGAGATAATGGCTGCCTTTATTTCACTCATAAATCTTGTTGTCAGGCTTTGACTGGTAGATTGAGCAGACAAAATGGGCTGCAACTCTGAGCCTAGAAGGAGTTTGTTCCACGACATTACACCGCTGTTTGCAGGATGTCTCCATCCTGAGAGAAGTGCTCCTGTTTCATGAGGGAGACAGGAAGGACAAAATATATCCAGGCATGCAAGGCCTTGCCCCGCACAGTTGTAGGAAGTCTTCAAGCAGTTTCTATGCTAAGGAAACTATAATGTTAGAATCAGCATTATGACAAATGTTTATTTGTTGAAAATTAATACATTTTCTGATATTATATGGTCATTTCTTTTGTCTTTCTATGTGCTGTTTCATTCAAATGCATACTCTATGGGATTCCTGTAGGCCTTTGTCTTTGCTGCCCACTTTTCCATCATGTCAACATTCATGACAGCTTTGAAGATTGAGGTGCATATCGGCACTGAATGGCCTATTAAATGCACACCAGCTGGTGCTCTTGTGGCAATATTACAATGGGCCTGACAATGTTCAGCTCAGTCTGTCCTGCGTGGCCGCCTTGAAAGCCAATTCTTTAGAAATGGATCTCTGTAATATAAAGCATCTGGATATAGGAGCACGTTCTGATAGCGCTGCTGTGACGATCCCAACAAATGAAGCAACAGCGAGTGTGAAAGATGGACAAGGAGGAAAAGAGAAAAGCCAGATGAAGACTAAATCTGACAAAATAAGGAGCACAAGGTTGAGTAAACAACACAGAGCATATGAGCAATAGAGGCGAGGCAAAAATGAGAAACAGGGAAAAGTGTTTTCCGTTCACACTAAATGATCCATCTGCTGAGGTGTGTTGTGGCTGCAGGGAAGGAGTTTGTTTTGCCCTTGGGATGTCTTCATCCTCAAATTTAGAGAAGCACGCCTGCAGTCAAGAAACAGTGCTTTTAAATCCTTAAGTATTCAAGATTATATTGGGGAGGAAAAAAGGCAAACTTTAACTCCATGAAAAACATTTCACAAACAAAGCAAGCTCCTGTGGCAAAAATGGATGAAAAAAACAAAAAAGTTTCTATGTTTTCAGGAAGCCATTAACAGTGAAATTCTGCCACCTCATACCATCACAAGACTAAAGGCCATATTTTCATGGCAGCATGATGGCCAGTTTCTCCTGACCTTGAATTATCTTTGCGTGTGTGGTGGTTTGACGCACAGACACACTGAAATGAGCAAAAGTTGTTGGTATGTAGGTGGCAAACCGAGGTGGGTAGAGTAACCAAAAATTGTACTCAAGTAAGAGTTGCGTTACTTCACAATAATATTACTTAAGTAGAAGTAAAAAGCAGTCATCCAAAAAATTACTCAAGTAAGAGTAAAAAAGTACTTGATAAAAAGACTACTCAAGTAGTGAGTAACTGTTTCATTGTAATATCCAATTTTTTATTTTTATTTTTGGAAATTACGTAATCGGACAGACAAAAATATAAAATAGCGTGCAAATTCTTGTATTTCTGAATAATAAAATAAATAAATGGTAATCTTCTAATCATCTTTATAAAATAACAAATTAAGGCACAAGAAACGCAAATTTCAAAATCTTACTTTCTCAAAACATAAAACTTTTGAAACCAACACCTACAGTAGGTAACATACTGTATGTAAGTTTGAACTGTGTCATTTTTCATATGATTATTCATTCACTGTCTGCTACATCACATAGAAGACATATCTGGAAGTTGAGTCCTGGGAACTGAATTTCTTTGTTGTTAGGTTGTAATGTTTTACTACTCATCCAAGTAGCTTTGACCTACCAAAAAAGAAATCCAGTTGTCATGACTTTGAATTATTGTGAAATTTTTAACTATAATTCCATTTGACATGTGTGGACTAGATTTTAATGTGTGATCTGAATTCATACAAACATCTGACTCTGGCTGTGCTTTGACAGTGAGATCACTTTTTTGGATTTACCCTTCGTTTAAAAGAACATTTTTAACGATACAGAAAAACTGACAATATTATTTTGTGAAAAATCTTTCAAATGATGTAAATGACATCAACACACTGTGTGAGCAATATGTAACTTATTTAAGGTTTTTGCTTAGATAATTTAGGTGGTTGCTTTTATTTTGTAATTTCGTATTAAAACTGAAGTTTTATTTTGAAAGGACGGAACTTGACGCTAAAAAGTAAACAAGGGAGAAACAGTGAAGGAAATAAAAACAATGTGTTAACTTCGACAAAACTCTGCTTATATTTAGCTCAGTACGGCCCTACATGGTTTTAATTTGTTCTCTTGTCCTCTAGATGGCATCTCTAAAAAAAGAAATAAATAGAATAAATTTTAAAATTTTAAAAAAGTAAAGTAACGTTGAGTGTTGTCCAATGTAGCGAAGTAAGATTTGCATTTCTTCTTCACAAATCTATTAAAGTAAAAGTAAAAAGTATGATGCAGTAAAACTACTCTACTTTTTTTATGTTACTTAAATATAACTGAGTAAATGTAACTTGTTACTACCCACCTCTGGTGGTAAACACATTAATCCTGAGCATAAAGGTGGGGACACACCTGAAGACTGGCCAAGACGTTCTGGACACCCTGGGGACTTCACATTTGGACTATTTTCACCAACGGTCCCAGACTTCTAGTTTCTGACAGACTGGAAAAAATAGATCGGCAAATCCCACAAGACTGGAATTTATTGTCTGTTCTTGTGCAAAAATAAACATGGAGAGGAAACAGGAGAAAAAGAAAGAAAGACAGACAACTCAGGCAGTAGAGCCTGTAAAAGGGACTGTAGGTGAACCAACTTATTTTTTTGCAATTAAGCTGTAGGTTCTGTGACACCATCGAACATGTTTAGGAGGCATGACACACAAAGCCAAGCCTCTCTACACTGTTGACAACTCCAGTCTTTGACATTTTGGAAGCACCACATACCTGACGACTCAGAGTGTTGGAAACACACTTAATGACTAGAAGTTCTAACAGTAGACAATACCACAATTCTGCAAGAACGGCTAATATCTTGTCAAAATAAACATGGACAACATCCTGGATGGAGAGACGTGGACAAGGCAGACTGTAGAGCCTACATAGAAAAACAGAGGTAAAATAGCATAACTGCATATAATTTAGAATATGATGCTAAATTCAGGTAAAGCTGTAGTTACTGTAAGTCTCCACTGGTTGTGATCTCAGTCGTGAATGTAAACATGCTTTTTTAAAGACTAGCAGCAACTGTACAGTCGTTATGTGTGAACAGACCTTGAACTTTGCTGTGTAACATCACCTGCCCTCCAGTTGTTTTCTTCATCAATTAAAACCAGTTGCAGAGGTTCTAGGCATGAACATCGCCTGCAATATACTACAGGCTGCTGTTAAGCTATTGCTTATAAGTAAACATGATTAAAAGTAAAGAAAAGTACACAGTGAGTGAGAGGAGGCCGGGCTATGTGGGCACCACAGCTGTGCGTTTGTCAACTCAGAGAGAAGATATTGAATATTGAGTGAGATTGAAAAAGTGCAGCTTGTACCAGGGTATTGTAATGTGGAACATTCAACTACAGAGAGCAGCCTTTTTATGTTTTATGTTACTTTTTAACAAGCTTAGATCAGCGTGTTAGCAGGCTAAGCGTTGCTAATTACCATTACACAGTAAAGAATTTGATAGCACCCAACCAGGAGGTGGACCAACCGACCGAGCTCAGCTTAGTCAGTCTCCCGCCTCTGCAGCCCCTTCAGTGCTAACATTATAGCACGAGTAAGGACCATGACCAGCTATGATATCATGCAATGGGTGTAGCCAAACAAAAAAAATCCATTTTTACTTTTGTGCCCGAAGACTAAACTAGACAACATGAGAATTATTTCCATTATCTCACCCTGCCTCAGCCTCTTTCTCTCCCGTGTCTCCTTTTAATATGTCCTCATGTCACCTCATCATTTATATAATGGCAGAGGACTGTCAACACCCAGTCATTTCAAATCATTATACTTTTGATGAAGGTCATTTGTTTCATCATTTTGCTGTGCTGGCTGCAGCTCAACAGAATAAGGTCTGTGCTTCTCATTTTCTTTACTGCATGAGTGACAATAACTAAAATTCATGGAAAGAGCACTTCCTTTAACTATTGAGAAGTATCCAAAGTAAAGAGAAAAGCCTCTGAGCAGCTCGCCTTTCTCATCCCCCTGGACATCTGAAATGGCTTCTTCCGTGCTTTGATATGGGCTCAGAGTACAGAAGAGGGCTTTCGGACTTCAGGCTGTCATTGATGACAGCTAACAGTGACCTACAGGCAGACCGGACAGCCTGTGAGCGTCTGACAAACATCTACTTTATCTCTGAAAATGAACTCTCTGGAAGTCACCTGTTTTATGTTCTTATAATTATCCTGTTGACAGAAGTTGCATTTTAGCCTGGGAACTTTGAGAGGGAACATCTTTTTGCTTTTCATTTTCGTATTTCATTTCATCACCCTCCTGATGATTTCTATTTCATATGAAATGAGGCATATACTGTTGTCATGTGAACAAACACTGCTCTGACCACTTTCCCAGTCAGCATCTTAGGGTTGCTACGGTTTAGTCAAAGTTACAATTGTTTTTATTTTACATAAGTGTTTGTATATGAGGGAAATTAAACTCACACTATCCTGATGAAGAAGACCTGGCTCCATTAATTGCTGTGTCTGGTAGACTCATTTTGGTTCAGAGTGGAGCGGTGACAAATTTCAGCTCCTTCTTACCCGCTTCACTACCAGCTCTGAATGCCGCACCAGGCCGCTCTCTGCTCATATGCTCTAATGTGTGATTATTAGAGTGGTAGACATTTCTTGTTAACAGACTGATGACACTGAGCACAAACAAGCACATGAAGCTTTGCACCTGGTGTTTTGTGCATCAATGAGCTTCACAGCATGAGCAGGATTGTCTATGGGATCAAATCACCGCCACAATGATTCCGTGCAGGTAAAGAAAGATTTGTCCGTAAACATGATAGAGACTGTGCAAAAATCAAAGTGTACAGACAAAACAAGGACAACTACACGTACAACACTCAAGTTACACACGGACAAATTCTGGCACTGTTTTAACCCTTCCATTCTGATTGGTCAGTCATGACTGACTGTCTCACAGCAGGCCCTGAAAGGTACATCAGCATTTCAGTGTTTATTTAAAGCAAATAAATAAAGCCAGAATACTGCCAATGAGATGGATTCCTCTGGAAAACGTCCACAAAGCTTTAAAAAGAATTGCAGAGGTGAGTATTAAAGCACCTTGGCAATTGCACACTCTGAGTGCTAGCCTTGGAGAGCTAACGCCAGCAGCTAGCACTGGAATAGTAGTAGCAGGGTCAGCAGCACGTCCACTGGGCTGCAGAGCTGAGAATGAATGCCAACACACACACTGACCACAGCACGATCTTACACCTGTAGAAATGCGCAGATGTATTCAACATGGAGATGTTTCATATGGATCATTTTACTGAACGATGTCTACAAACTCACAGGAGATTAATCTACATCTAGCTGGAAATAATAAACTAAAGTTTAGGGACTTATTAATGTTCTGAAACAATGAGGAGGTGAGTCTCATTCATCTGAGAGACAGTCTGAGAGACATGTAGACTGTTTACTCTGAGATTGTAACAGATGTGAAACCGTAGAAAATGTGAACGAGATAAAGATCAACATACAGGAAGGTTTTCTGTGATTATGGTGAATGCTTATCTTTCTTTTGTTCTCTGTGGTTTATAGATCAATATTGTTGATCAGATGTGGAGAGGCTGATGTTCAGATGTCGTCCTGTGGACAAATAAAGTTTGTCTGTATTTATATTTTTTTTAAGGAGGCTTTGTGGCTTCCTTTTATTTTCCGTGAGATCATAATAAGGTCAGATTGTATTATTTAATATTAGTAATTAGACACTAATAATGAAGAGAATGTACTAAAAGCATATAAATACATGGTTTAATTCTTCTGTTGAGTGGAAATATTACACAAACTAATTGGAAAAAGAACGCGCTGGGTCAGTGTGTGCGTTGGCACGCACGCATGAAATAATTGTGGTGGTGATTTGATCCCATAATTGTCAAGAATGGCACCAGTCCTGTCCACTATCTTCCTCTCACAGTCACCAGTCACCACCGCTACTACAGACTAAAACATCCTCATGAACATGTTGCCCACATTAAAGGGTCACAATATCCTGAAAAGAACAGTCTACTCTGTTCTTTGTTGAAAACATCTGCATTGCTTAACCACTCCAGTTTGTTGATGACACAATTTATATATTTTCATTATTCCCTTACTGGTACATAGTATACTGTAAAGTACATACTAACAGTAGTTTGGCAGTGGGTGCCTGTATATACCAAAAGTGAAGACTACTGATCCTGATGAAAACAAATTGGTAAAATTATAGTCTCTGTGTAAACGCAAGTTCAGTGCACTGTTAAGAGGGGCTGATTACAGCAACAAGCTCTTCAAATTAAACTACTGAACCATGACAAAAATCAAAACAGTAATTTGTTGTTGAGAGAAAGGTAATAATAATGTTCCCACATTTTTTCTGCTACCCAACCGCAGTGTGAGATTAATGGGCCCCTCTTTGATCTGCACTCCAGAGGATTAATGTGGAGCACTTCTTCTGAACTATATATGATGAGCTTTCAAACACTCTCCACCATTTCTCCACTAAACCTTGCTGTCAGGCAGAAGTTATTTGATTTGCAGGACAGTTTGGCATACTGACTTGTATGTGGGAGTTTGATTCGATAACTGGGGCTTTACACATTATAGTTAAATGGGGTCATGTGGCAGCCTGTGTCTGCTCCCCCACTGTGTATCTGCTACAGAGATCAATAAGACTCATTCTATTTCATTGACTTTCAATCACGTTTCTCTCAGTTCCCCTGTTCCTCACCAGCAGGCAAACCACTGACTCATTACAGAGCTGGGGAAAGGTAACCAGGCCTCTGCAGCCAAGGCATTATGGGTTGAATGCCCATGGGCAAAACAATTTCATCCTGTACATGACTCTGTAATGACAAGGTCCTGGTGTTTATGCAGTAAATTTGCCAGCTTCATTCTCAGTAACGTTTTATGTCACAGAATATTAAGTGAAATCACTTGTTCTGTCTGAATCTTCAGTGAGGTCATACTCACTCAGGTTACAGGTTACTGAGGTCAACATTTAAAGCTTTAGAACGTTACATTTCCTATAACGTGACAATGTATTACATTAGGTTTCTAATGTAATACATTGTCAATTTCCAGTTCCGGTTCCTGTATCAACACAGATTGTTTGCTGCTCCTGCTTGTTGGGTTCGAATTACAAATTAATTTCTAAACTCTAAGATCACTCACTTACTGATTGTTAGACAAAGATTGCGTTAAATTTAAAAGTTATATCAGACGCTTGTATAACTCAAGCACTTGTTTTAAATGCAGTGCTAACTGTGTTTTACTTTGTTTTCTTAGCTTTGCTAGCATGTGTTGCTACTGTTAGCCATGGCTTCTCTTTCTCCCTCTCTCTCTTCCTCTCTTTCCTGTTCAGTCTGTGGTATGTTTAGCTACTCCTCTGGCTCCTGTAGCAGTAATGGTATCTGTAAGAAATGTAGCTTATTTGTAGCTTTGGAGGCGAGGATGGCAGAATTGGAAACTCGGCTCTGCACTATGGTAAACAAACTAAATAGTCAGGTCCCAGCAGTTAAATTTATTAGACCTCCTAAACACTGATATCGCGGAGTGGAGCCCAGGACGCAGAGTGAAAACTAGAGGAGTGAATGCTAAGAACTTAATAAAAATAAAAACTACTCCTCTTACAGAACAGAACAAATAAATGTGGATTATTAAATATCAGATCTCTCTCGTCTAAATCCCTGTTAGTAAATGACTTGATAAGTCACCATACTGAAACCTGGCTGCAGCAGGAGGATTATGTCTGTTTGAATGAGTCAACCTCCCCAAGTCATATTAATTATCATATTCCTAGAAGTACAGGTCGGGGGTGGAGGAGTAGCAGCAATCTGCAACTGAAGTTTATTAGTCAACCCCGGACCTAAATATACTTATAAGTCATTTGAGAGCCTCACTCTTAGTCTCTCAGATCCAAACTGGAAAAGGCATAAAAACTGTTTTATTTGTTATAGTATACCATCCTCCTGTCCCTTACTTGAGTTTTTATCTGAATTCTTAGTTTTCCATCTGATTTAGTTCTTAGTACAGATTATAGTGGGTGACTTTAACATTCATGTAGATGTTGATAATAACTGTCAACACTGCATTTAATTCATTGACTCCATTGGATTTACTCAACATGTAAAGAAACCCAGTCAGAGTTTTAATCACATCGTGGATCTTATTCTGACTTATGGAGTAGAAATTGATTTTTTCATTTAATAGTTTTCCCCCAAAACCCTTTGCTGTCTTACTATTTCTTAATAACATTCAAATTTACTATAATGGAGACATCAATTCCACTACAGTAGATGCTTAACTGATAATACTCTCACCGTCACTGTCAAATTTATGGAAATGATTCCATCATCTTTTAACCCAGTAACATCTACCTACATATAAGAGAACAGTGATCCTAAATTTAATCCTGCACAGGTTGATTATATTGTTGATAATGCTGCATCTTCTCTTCATACTTGCTGCTGTTTCCCCTCTGAAAAAGAAGGTAGTTAATGAGAAGAGCATGGTACGATGGTACAATTCACAAATCCATAGTTAAAAGTAGACATCACGAAAGTTGGAAAGGAGGTGATGAATCTTGTTTAGCCTGGAAAGATAGTTTACTAACTTATAACAAAGCCCTGTAAAATGACATATTATTCCTCATTGAGTCAAATAAGAACACCACCAGGTTTCTTTTCAGCACTGTAGCCAGGCTGACAAAGAGTCATAGCTCTGTTGAACATACAATTCCATTATCTCTAAGCAGCGATGACTTTATGAATTTCTTTACAACTAAAGTTATAACTATTAGAGGAAACATTTATCAGATCCTCCCTGCTATTGGCATGGACAGACTATAGACCAACAGCTCTAGATGTGTTTATAATACCTCAGTCTTACTTAGACTTCTAGCTTCTTTCCTGTGGATCATACAGAGTGAATTTCAATAATTAACTTCTAAAATCTTCTACGTGTCTCTTAGACCTCATTCCGACTAGACTGCTCAAGGATGTTTTACCTTTGATCAGCATGTCCATATTAGAGCACATAAATTGATCTCTACTAACAGGCCATGTACCACAGGCTTCTAAAGTATCTGTAGTGAAACCTCTACTAAAGAAACCTACTCTGGATCCAGGGGTTTTAGCCAATTATAGACCGATATCCAATCTGCCCTTTATCTCTAAAACCCTTGAAAAGGTAGGTTCAAAGCAGCTCTGTGACCACCTGCGCATAAACGATCTGTACGTTTTTCAGTCAGGATTTAGAGTAAACCATAGTACAGAAACGGCACTTGTTAAAGTTACCAATGATCTTCTCTTAGATTCCGACAGTGGACTTCTCTCTACACTCATCTTGTTAGATCTCAGTGCAGTTTTCGACACTATAGATCATAACATTTTATTGTACAGACTGGATCATGTCATTGGGATTAAAGGAACAGCACTAAGCTGGTTGGAATCCTATCTATCAGATAGATCCCAATTTGTTCCTGTTAATGATCAAAGAACGTCCCTCTTCCACCTGAGGAATATTTCTAAAATTAGGAGCATCCTGTCTCAAAGTGATGCTGAGAAATGAGTCCATGTCACTTCTAGACTGGACTACTGTAATTCATACTGTAATTTATTACTGATAGGATGTCCCAATAACTCACTCAAAAGCCTCCATTTAATGCAGAATGCTGCAGCCAGAGTTCTGACTGGAATTACCAAGAGAGATCATATTTCTCTATATTAGCTTCTCTCCATTGGCTCCCTGTAAAATCTAGTTTAAAATCCTTCTCCTTACTTACACTGAACAAAAACACTTTTGTTTTTGCTCCCAAATTTTACTACATACACAAGTATGTAGTAAAATTGTAGAACAAGTGTTAGTGAGCACTTCTCCTTTGCCGAGATAATCCATCCCACCTCACACATGTGGCAAGGTGCTGATTAGACAGCATGAATATTGCACAGGTGTGCCTTAGACTGCCCACAATAAAAGGCCACCCTGAAATG
>JAUYWH010000012.1:27251658-27317072 GCA_034779795.1 Ctenopoma multispine | reverse complement strand
CAGCAACAATCGGTTTGCATAACCAAAGAATTTCTGCACAAACTGTCAGAAACCATCTCAGGGAAGCTCATCTGCATTAAATAAAGTTTAATTGAAGGCACATGCAAGTTTTAACAAAAGTACAAGTAGTAAAAGTAGTACTTCAGTAAAGTAAAAATCCTTATGTTTTATAATATAAAACCACAAAAAGGGTCTGTAGCCCGAAGATGTCGTAGATTCAATCCAGAGTAGGCTCCCTAAATTGATTCTGAAGCTGGTATAGTCATAAAAAGGAGCATGGTTTGCAAAACTGTCATCTTCTAGCATTAAGCAAGCACTACATTCCAAAGAAGGCTGATTTAATGAAAAGTAGCTGGATTCTTTTATGTTTTTCTATTTTTTTCCTAATAACGTTAGCAGTCTTTGCACAATGAAGGCGTTTGCAGCCCTGTGTTCAGTTCTCCATAAACCTACCTCCCCCTCTCAATCCTGAGGCCAAATAATCTCCCACCCAACCCTGAGTTTGGGAGTCCTCTTTTACAATGTACATCTCATCTGCTCCATTAGTTCAACAGAAAATGTTTGAGGTCCATCTCAGAAACCACAAAAAGAATCACCATCTCCTGTGGCCTCTATGTCTGTGTGTACACAGGGTCTGTTTGATGCCAAGAGCACATACACAGATGTATTTTTACTGTCTCTTTGACTTTAAGCAAGAGGTCAGGTGGGACATGGAAGAAATCCTGTGCTGACTACTGCACTGCAAAAATGATCCACCTTAGTTTAATCCACTGATGAGCTATCATTTTTCAACACAATGATACAATCATCCAAAATACAGTTGTTCTAGTAATTTGTGTAGCACCACTATAGTGCTAAGGTAGTTAAGTCTGCTAACAGCCTCACTTTTATCCACAGTATTTCAGTTTATGTTGAGAGCGGGAGAAATAAAGTAGGTCAGACAGGGACAGTTGTTATTGTGAATTAAAATCTACCACTATCACCTCAGATAATTCTATTAAAATTAAATTAGAGCACTTTCACTTAAATGTGTTCATTTCTATGATTAAACCTTATTTAACTTTCATAAATCCTTCTAAGGGTTAATATTCACAAATTCAATGTAATATTCCAGAAATACTTTGTGTCCTAAAAAGACCCACAGAATCTAAGTCTATATTCTACAGAGTATCTGTCTATATTTCATACAGATTCAACCTGTAAGGTGAAATATTTCAAGCTTTTTTTTATTTCAGTTGTGATGATTGCAGTTTACAGCTCAATCCAAATCTAAATATTCAGTATTTTAGAAATATTCCGTCAAGTATGTTCCTTTGTGCGTTCAATACTTGGTTGGGGCTTCTATAACATACATTGCTGCATCAATGCAATGTGACGTAGAGCTGAGCAGCCTGTGACTATACACTTGACTCCAAAATGTACTTTCATCTGAAAAGAGGACTTTGGACCACTGAGCAACAGTCTGAGAGTTTTTCTCCTTAGTCCAGGTAAGATACTTCTGCTGTCTCTAGTTAGGGAGTTGTTACCAGATTAGGAATGTAACAGTTGTAGCCCATTTCCTGAAGCATGGTGACTTCAGTCTCAGTCAAAGTTGTTCTTGAAGATGTGCTTGACAACCTTCTTAAGACTACGGTCCGCCCTGTCACTTGTGGACTTTTCTTAAAACACTTTCAATTCCAGTCAACTTTCCATGAGAATATGCTTTGATGCAGCTCTCTAAACAAATCTCTTCTGACCGTGTCCATCAACTCAGCAGTCAGCAATTTACTCAAACTCCAAATTAAATATTCTATTTTTTGTAATACTGTTTTGTTTATTTTTCATGAGCTGTAAGCCACAATAATCAAAACATAATTTAACTGTAAAAAAAAATAATGATATTAAATTTTTTTGTCACGGATTAGTAGAAGATTTAGCTTGAGCTATCTGGCCACTTCAGCTCTGAGGCCTTCAGGGGCAGAGGGACGAGATCTCAACTGCACCAATGAATCAGGAAAATCATTACATCCCTGATATCTACAGTAAAGTAAAGTCTTGGACCACCATTAGATTTGTTGATTATATTATATTTTACATTAAAAAAAAGATTGAAAAAATGAAAACAGCTTCTTCAGGCTAACATGACAAATATTTACAGGAGTGAATTTGGGTTAGGGGTAGGGGTAGGAAGAGGTCCAGCAAGGACCTGACTCAACATCTGGCAACTTAGCCCGAAAAAAAAAAATCTAATTAGGAATGGTGTTTGTGGAAGGCCAAGAAACCACGTTTGTGTTTATAGTTAAAATCTGAAGAATAAATGTATATGCACATCACAGTATTGCTGAAAAAAGAATCCAATAGTAGCCTAAGACTTTTGCACAGCACTGTAAATATACTGTATAAGTGAACACAACATTGCAGTGCTCTTCCTTCCTCAGCCCTCAGGTTTGTTGATTTATCATTAAATCTTTCTTCCATGCTGACAGCAGCATGTATGAGAGAGACATTCAAACGCTGGTGTGGAACAAAAAGTAGACAAGAAGAAAGAGAAGACACTAAGCCTTATCGAGGAACGAGCAACCAAGGCCACTTGAGTGGCGAGGACAAGGGGGGAGGGAACACAGGACTCAAAGCATATGGATCAAACAGTAGTTCTGTGCATCTTGGCACATTCGCTTGTGCATGTTTTGCTCATGAAGTTGATGGAGATTGAGCCATTAAAAGCATTATCACTGTTCTGCTCAGGGGGACAATTGATGCAGACGCAAACAAAGACAAAACCATCTCAACCTGTCTCTCTGCCATTTATCATAGTTAGGGCGACAACTGCAGCCCTCCCTGTATCCCCACAAAATCCTCCAAGTGTGTGTGTATGTTTCTAAGAACTCACACTGTATATTTCACCAAGGAGGCAATTTACGTGGATCTGTGGGATATGGGCTCTGGGAAAAGAGGCAAACACAAGATGCTGTTGGAAGGAAGAAAATTTTGTCTTGGCAGTGAATCAAAGGCAACAAGGTCACTTTTGTTTTTTGTATTCCAGATGCTTGATGGAAAATAGGCTGTCATCTGGACTTTTATGCAAACACCAGAAGAGACAGCAGAGGGACCAGCGGCATCCCGGTGCATGCCTTACTTTGTATATATCTGTATGCATGTGTATGTTTCTCAACATTTAGGAATCTTTGGACACCCATTCAAACAAGCTTTTACTTGTTTATGGATGCACATGCCTGTCTTTCCAAAGACTAGGTTTCCTGTGTGTGTGTGTGTGTGTGTGTGTGTGTGTGTGTGTGTGTGTGTGTGTGTATATGCATGATCGCACGTGTGTCCAGACTCTTTAGGGGCCTGTCCATGCCACAGTGTTGTGCACTGAGTGCTGAGTCAGTGCATTAGTGTCATGGCAGATGTATCCTCAGGCCTGTCCCTCGGCACTCACTGCTAGCCCACAGAGATCCATTCAGCTGCACCCAGCCGCTCTTTGTCTGATGAGCCTGGCCAACGGCCTCAATAAGGACTGATGGCACCATTCAGAGAGAAAAGGAAGGAGGTGGATGGAAAGGCAGATGGAGAGAATACTTGAGGGAGAGATTACTTACAGCAGGTGATTTAAATATAAGAATGGACTGATTTTGAGAAATTGTGGGGAGAGGCTGGTAAGCGTCTACTAAGAACTGGATGAACTCATAAGCAAACAGCTGGCTATTACTTATAAACAGCCATGTTCTCTGACTACAGCCAGTCGGTAACCCTGTCGATTTATTCACAAAACCACACTGAATCAATATGTGAGCCTCGTTGGCAGCTGAGCCCATGGCACGTGTCAGCCAGTGGCACACTTTTTAAACCTTTACTGAGGCCTGGAGCTGCTGCTGGTGGGAGGAGGGCCAAACCAGTAGGTGTCATCTCATTAACACTTCAAATCCATATTGCTGGGACTTAGAAATAATTAGCTGTAGTAGGTGGCTAGGCAGGCAGTCATCTCAAAATTTAAACAACAAGAGAAAAATATTCCAAGGAGATCACTGTCACATGGTTCAATCAACAAGTTGTTCGCAAGGAAATATTATACATCAGGGCTGATTACATGTTGATCATTAAAAACAGTAGTCAACAATCAGACAACATATGAAGAAAATACAGTAGATTTGCATTAAGGCTGCAACAACGTATCGATTAAAATCGACTACTAAAAGTGTTGGCAACGAATTTCCTAATCGATTTGTTGCGTCGCGCGATGCGGAGATATTTGATTATTTAAGAAAAAACTTTAGTTGAGCGCGGAGCAGAGTGAACACACTGTCTCTCTCGCGTACTGACAAAATGACTGTTAGCGTTAGCTCGTTAACAAAGTGGAGCATCAACAAGGCGACGTAACATGGCGCAACAAGAACGTAACAAGAACCAGCAGACTTAGGAACAGTTTTTTTCCCAGAACTGCCTCCTTGCTGAACTCTTTTGCCCCCCCCCATACACTCCTGATAACCACTGCACTATTTAATCTTGCACATTTAATCTTGCACATTATCATTGCTCTACATTGTACATATCCACTTGTAATTGTATATATCCATTAGACATACACATTTGTAAAAGAAACTTATTATAGTTAATACAAACTGTATATTATTTTCATACTACTGTACATCCATCTGTAAATATTATTCAGTTTCTTCTTCTACATATCACCTTATGTATAGTCATAACTTATAACTCATAACTTATAACTTGTACCTTTATCCTTTACTTGCTGCTTATTGCACTTCTGGTTAGACCTAAACTGCATTTCATTGCCCTGTACTTGTACATGTGTAATGACAATAAAGTTGAATCTAATCCAACCCCAAAAAGACATACCGCGGCGCTTCATATTAAACTATGCAGCTGATTGTAAGCAAACTAAACCATCTACTTCTATGACTTTAGCGCATTTTTCTTGTTACGTTTCTAGCAATAAACAACATATTTGTACAGTCAGGAGAATTCAGTATTCAGAATTGTTTCTGCGTTTGAAAACATTGCGTAAAAGGATCCATATGAACATTTACACAGTGAGAAGTTCTGTGTATTTCTGGAAACGTTACGGGCAGCAAGGGCGTTTTAAGACAGAAAGTGATGAACCTAGGTTTTACACTGGGAGACAGAACAGGGTTGGAAATGAATGCTTTTCATGTTTTTTTTGTTTTTTATCCGATTCATCGATTAATTGAAAAAATAATCGACAGATTAATCGATTATTACAATAAGCCGGAATTTGCATACTAGTACCTACTAGTCATTGGCTGCTCCTTGCTTTCCATCTTAATATCTGTCAAAGCCATCAGCTGTGATCTCACATTATAGAGAAGTCATGCAGCGTTTGCAACGTTGCTGGAAATCAGCACCGAGATAATCAAGCTCAGTGGAAGTGAATGCAGCAGGTCGGCAGATATTCAGCTCCTCATTAGGAATCTTTCAGACTGAGTCGGCTCTCAGTAGAAGAAGTCATTATGAGACTTTAAGATAATGCAGACATTATAGATCAGGGCTCTTAACAGAAATGTGCACTTTCCCGAAAGTCTTTTTCTACATATTAGAACATTAGCATATTAAATTAATTCAAAGTGACCTTTGCTTTACTGGTTTGCTGGTTAAAGCTAAAGAACTTGTTAGCTAGCAAACAGAAGTAATAGTACTGTTGTTACTGCTAAAAACAGTAGTAGCAAGCATAGCTACTTCATTGATTGGGTTCACTTGTTTCAGCTGTGACTGCTGTGAGGTAGGTGAGGTGCATATGAGTCAAGCTCTGCTGTGCGTTTTATTGATTTAAGGGCATCACCTAACAGTCAATACATTTTTACATATTTCTGCACATTGACTATATATTGTATCGTTTCTCTTTTTAATGCGCTGTAGCAGGGCGGTGGTACAATGACAAAGTCTATTCTATTCTACTCTTAGTATTTCCCCTACCATTATACTAGGGGGGCAGTTCACCTCCCCAACGGCACCCCCCGCCTCCATATGAACATTTCCACAGTGAGTACGACTGCATGTGTCCACAGCACTAACTTTATTAATTATTGATGATTATTAATTGTCCCTGACACAGATTTAGGATCAGTCAGTGTGACAGTAAATTATTTTGTGAACTTTTCCACACTATGTCCTCGTGTGCTGCATCAGGAATGTCTGTATGTTTAAAATACACAATAACCACTGCTAAACTACAAAAACACAATCATAACCAAAAGAATTAGTTAAAGTACGGTGGCCGAGATGTTTCAATCCAGAAAGTGAATGAATGTTTGACGCGCATCAACGCTGTGGAAACAAGACAGGGGCTAATCCCATGAATGGTCGGACCTGCGTCCACCACCCCACCATCTAAACATTACCCCATGAACAGTGATCTCATTGTAATTCTTTAATTCTCTTGTTTAACTTTTGAGATGACAGCATGCCTAGCTCCCTATCATCAGTATCTGTATCTTTATTTTGACCATTAATGCACCAGCCTTCACTCCTGTGAGGCATAGATTTAGTTACAGTGCCATTTAAAATGATAATTATAACAATGAAAATAAAATAGTTATAAAACAGTGCATGTATGTATGTTATTACATGCCTGAGGACATGCCTGGGACTCTTCATGTAACCAACTCTGGTCCTCGTTAAAAAAAGTTTAGACACAGAAAAGGTGATGTTGTTGTTGGGTATTTTAACACAAATTTAGACTAAGTTCCACTTCTTTTCACAGAATATCAGTTCCCGCTTAACACTGTTGTTAATCAACTACTAGTAAATAAACTAATGATTGCAGCACACCATTATGTTATCTTCTGTTTTCAGTACAAGAGATAAAACAATTAATGAAACCTATTTAGGTTTGGCAAAAATGTTTCAGCGCACACTATATGTGCTTCCTACAACCCTGGGGGCTATATCAATAATCCTAATATCAATTATTATTATTATTATTAATAAAGCATAAATGTCACAGTTCTGTCAGTTGCTGAAATCAGTTACTATTAGCATTTGCCAGCAGTTAGGAGTTAAGTTAGTTAGCTACAGCTGACATTAGCGCTTATTTAAGTGAGGCTTCCAAAGAAACATGTTAGTTATAGGTTAACTCAACGCATCTAGTAAAAGTCCCATCAGAGTAGCAGGTTGTGATTTAAGAGTTTCGAGTGAAATAGGGCAAGCTGCTCTAACTGCTCTGTCATGTTATGCGTTGCAGCAAGAGGCTTTGGAGAGAACAATGAATCAGGAAGTGGGACATTATCTCTCATTAGTATGCAAATCACCCTCTCCTTCGCTCCTCCGCTGGAAGACTTCTGTTACTACCATACATTTTTATTTTATATTTAAAATAAACAGGATTGTTTTTCCTGTGATCCACTGTGAAATGCTGGTTAGTCGTAGCTGAGCCCAAGCATTTTGTCTTGTTTTCCTTTCTGAAGCTGCTGCTTGTCTTCTGTGTTATTTATTTAGCAAATCCTTTATCTGTGATGAAGTTAATTTTCAGTTAGTTTTAGTTTGATCTTCTAATGGTGTGGTTGCATGTGATGCCTGATCACACTTCCACAAAGTTCCCACAAAGACTGAGAATGATCAACTCTCTGCTTAGAAACCTTCAGTCTAGTAATGATGTGACACAGAGAACAACTTGGAATAACCACTTTGACATTTTCATGATGACTGTGAGGAAATTACTTAAAACTCCTTAGTGTTAAAATTATTTCGGTCTTTTGTGACATTAGATTTTTAAGTTTTTCTGTTTTACCTGCACCAACCCAATATAAAGTGAAAGTGACAATTAATATTATACTACAAGTATGTTATGTTATACAGAATTATCCATCATTATTGCTGAGACACTGAATTAGATATCACTGATGCATAACCTAAGCTTAAAGCTAGTTTCTTGTAATCCTCTAATCAACAATAACTTATTATGTCTCTCAACAAAATGAAACTGCTGTTTGGAGCAAGATGAAAGACTCAAGAGTTACATGGCCTCCCACCAGCAGAATTCATTCCGTGTTCTGTATTCATCTTCCTCTTCCTTTGACAAAGCGGTACACCAAATCAATGCCACCTCCCAGCAAACACACCCGCTGTCATTATGTTCCCATTAGCTCTTGCTAACGTCGCTGCTCCAAACATCATCACTCCCAGACGTTAACGTTATGACGATGATTATCATTATGCGCGCATAATGCACACACACACACACACACACTGCGGTGCTGGAGACCTCGTTCAGTTTCCTTCCCTGCTGTGAAACAAATCAAAAAGTAGTTAAGCTGCTGTCTCTGAATGGCATCTCTGCCACCTCACTACAACATTAATATCAACTATCAATAGGAACCGACCTGGAAACTGCCGACTGGGGCCCACTTCTAAGCTGGAGTCAATTAGTGGGGAGGATGACCTCTTCAGATCTCCAATTATTATCCTCTCACTAAAAACCCTCTGGTTGATGCTAGTCCACCCTAACAGCATCCTAGTTGCGCTACGAAGTAGAACTATTTCATTGAGTAGAACATTCATGCGCTTTCATATAAGATAAAAAAGCTTGTTCTGAGGCTGCTTTTCACCTTATCAAATGTTGTCTTCATAGGTTCAGTATTGTAAACCAATTGTTGCTGGATAATTACATACACATAAACATATGTTAGTGACTGATCACTTTTCAAATACAGTCTTCTTAATTTTAAGCAGTTTTTCCCCTTGTACACTAACATCAACCTCACATGCAGAGGGCATAAAGGGGCTTCAACAATGGCCCCTGATCATGGGTTTGTACAACAGCAGAAAGACTGAGATGTGAAATTGCTACTAAAAAGATGGCAGGGCTCAGCAAACAGTCAACAGCCACAAAGTATCAAGAGAACTGATCTTTTACACTGTAACCAGAAGCAGTCAATTAATCACACTAATTGCTGTTATCTCTCCTACATCACCACCAGGATAATTCAAACACTGCTGCATGCCTGGAAACCCCCCTATTCAGTAAGTGCTCTCACCTCCTTCCACCCTCACTGATCTCACACTGACAGATCTGCACTGCTGAGTGCAGCCTTATTTTGTTAGCGGTAGTTGAGTAGAGAGAAATGATGTAAGCCAAAGGCAGCAAGACTCAATTTGTAATACAAAACCAAATGTGGTTTATTTAGGTTAAGGGTGCACCTCTCAGCTCCGTCTCTTCTTGTGCCTAGAAGAACAATACTCATTATGGACGAGCTTGACTGTGTAATTTGTTTTCTAGAGCTCGTTCACTAGGCCAAGGTTCACAAGTTCAAGCCAGTGAAACCTGCCCTTTTTAACCTGTTTTCTTTCTATTGTCAGTCTTTGCTCAGATCAATCACCCATACTTCTCTGCAGCAGGGAAAGTTCAGTTTTTAATGCAGTTTAATTTACAAATGTCATTTATGTGAATGTGTTGTGGGGAGAAGCCTTGCGTTTCCCTTTTTTTCTTTTTTACAGCTCATTAAATCCTCCCTTAGACATCACACTTTGCAGTGGAGCACAGATTGCATGTCATAGCCTGTGAACAACATGGAAAACAGACAATTAAAAAAAAAAAAAAAACTATCTCCCAAACCTGCCCTATCTTCCTCCACATTCTCAATCTTCTCTTCACTTTCAGCTTTCTAATAACAGTCTTAAGTTGACATTCAGTTTTTTCCCAGGGCCAAACACTTCAGCTGGTGCTGTCTGCTTTCTAATTGTAATAATAATTGTGGCTGAGCTAATCTCAGCCCAAGCTGTGACCCCGGCCCGCTGTGAGCGGATTTGAGATAATTAAATAATTGCCCCAAATGCTCAACCAACCTCTCCCCCCCCCCCCCCCCCAACGGCGACTGAAACCTGAAACCCTCAGACGAAGAGGCATCAACAGTCATTCAGTCTATCAGCGCCATTTTCCACTTTAATTGAAATTTAGATTGTTGTTGACCCCATGGGTGAGGCTTGGCAGACCAAGGACAGGAGAGGAGGAGGATAATGCCATCTATCTCCGATTCTGTGTATGTTTGCTATGTATGTGTTTGTGATGATTAGAGGTGAACACACAAACATACACACACACAGTATATTATACGTATATTGAACTTGTCTCAGGAGCCGGCTGGGAATCGCCATAAATCATTTATCATGCATTGGGTAGGTCCAGGCTCTGATGCAAGTGAATTCAAAGATAATTCCACACTCATTTGTCAGTGTGCATGCCCTACATGACAGTGCAGCACAGCACGGCCTGTTTTTATGTTCTTTTCCTCTCATTCTTAACAGTACCTGAGGGACATCGCTATGAACGATCTTCAGTGGCTGCACTGCTATTAAACCATTAATCCATTCGCCTCCATTTCATTACAGCCTCTCTGTCCCCTTTCTGTACAGTATTTCTGCCCCACTAACTAATGAGAGTGGGAAAAATGCCTTCAGCAATAAATGTATAAAATAACTGGCAACTCACAGCGTCTCTTTAAGCAGTCAGTTAAAGGAGTTAAAGGAGTTCAGATTCACGGGAGAAAAGCTAAAGTATATACAGTATCAGCTGCAGGGTGCTGAGGAAGAAGTGGATGCAGGTAAACAACTACATTACTACTTCATACACGGTTCTGTTTAATTATTCTGTAATACATGTTATCATGTGTTGAGTTAGTACGTTCAGTATTTTTCTCTCGTCTTCTATGCTTTGCTCTTCTTTCTTTTTTTTATTTTCTATGCTCTATCCCTCTGCCTTCTCCCTTACATCTTCTCTATCCTTTCCTTTCATGTCACCTGTATTTTTGCATATTATGACATTTGTGTGGAAATTCTGTAATGTATTCAGCAAATACAAGTAACTATCCTTAAACTTATGTCCATTATGTTTCACACCAGTGAGCCAACGAACATCATGTACTTGGAGGACTGCCAGTCTTGCTGGAGGATGATTCTTCTGCCTTCTTGAAGACACTTAATTCTCAGTTAATGTTGCAGGTGCATGTTTACTACCCTTTTTTCTAATTGTATTATTGAGAACTCTTAATCATAAATAGTAGTAGAGGTAATTATTAATCAAATTCCTCAGCTAACAGGCATCTTCATTTTCAGCCAATCGTGTGGCTCCTTACATTTTCTCTACACTTTTAAACTATTCACAGAGAGCTGTGCAACAATGTGCACAGCAGTTAGCTGAGGAATTTGATTGACAGATTTATTGACCACATGTTTATGTGACCTGCAACGTTAGGAAAGCGTCATAATTCAACACACAAGTTTCTCTCACAAATGCTGAGAGGTTCACGAATGAGAAGCTATTCGTAAATGCACATGTAGTGATTCGTATGATCTGTTGGTTCATAGGGTTTATATGACAAGTGTCCCTCAAAATTATATTTGTGAAACAGATCACGTGCATTACCGAATCTGAAATAGGACTATGAACTACAGCATGTGTATTCGTGAAACAAATCACGTGCATTTGTGAATCCGAAATACGACTACGAACTAGAGCACGTGCATTTGTGAAAAAACCCGTGTGAGTTTATTAATTTTGAGACTGACCTGGCCTCATACTACTCTTAACACCACTTAAGTACAATTTGTGGCTACTCTACCCACCTCTGGTTGAAACAAATAGCAAGAGCCACTATACCATTAGCTTTAATGAACTGTAGCTGAACTGTCCAAGTGATTTATTGCTATCGCACATATTTGGGGATAATCTGTTAAAGACAACATAATATTTACTGTCAAATTATCACTTAACAACAACAACACATATAAACACTATGTTTACATCACAGTTGACTGCACCACCACGAAGACAAGAAGAGGATTCCACAGAACTGGACCCATTACAGAACAAGCCCTGTAATATGGAAACAACTCCAATGGCTGAGGTTGGATCAATATTTCTAGAGAAAGCCAATGTCCTCATCTCACTATAACACACACACACACACACACACACACGCGCGCACACACACACACACACGAGAAAATGTGCTATGCACAGCGATTTTGTTTGTTATCTTTATCTTCTTGCTTACTAACAACAGACCTGGTTCTGCCACAGCAGAGTATATACCTAAATCCTGAAGTTGACATTGAGCTGCATCTACTTCAATTGACAACCTTTCTAACCTTTTAAACAGATTTTCAGAAAGTCAACTGATAGATTTAGAGACTCTGTGGTCTCCACCGACTGTAAGACGTCAGGGCATGATGGGAAACACCTGGCTCTAACCTGATCTAAGATCTGGTTCAGGTGTTGGCTCAACAACAAAGTCAGAGTTTTCACTATGAAGATTATTTTACAGAATAAATGATGTGACTCATCAGAAACTCTATAGCAGTATTTAACTAGACTGTTTAGTGACAGATTCCTTTCACATAACTAAAACAATATCTGCACTGATGTTTCAGCCCTGACATCATAACCAAAGTGTATGCCTTGTGTATATTATACCATTATACCTACCATTATATTATGAGGTACCCCGCCCCCCATTGAAGGTCAAGTTAAGTGTGTTTTATTTTATTTTCTATACAGCACCAGATCACAACAGTAGTTGTAAAAGTAATTTAAGGTTCCCTTTCCTATAGAACAGGTCTGTACCCTGTTCTTTTACTTAACTAAACAGCCTCGTGTTATTTATCTTATGTCACTTCTGTCTCTACACGGCCACCTTTACTATTCTCTGATCTCTGTGTCATGTGCGGTGGCGCTCTGCCTGACACGCCAACACGTGTGCTCGCGCACACACACACACCAGCAGTCAGATCGCACGCGTTGAAAGTCGCGTTAAACACCTTTAAATAATAGTTCAGTTGTTCTACTGACTGCAGTCATTAAAAGAAACACATGGACACCATGATTCCTTTAGGTGTTTGTGTCAGTGTCCACCTAGAGCTGGAAAACTGATAGAAAAGTCAGAAACTGTCCGAATTAAAAGTGACTTTAAACCACCCCCCTGCTGCCCCCTGCTCTCCTCTGTTTTCAGGCGCTCTTCATCTTCAACGAGCCTGGATGGAGTTCTGACTCAGAAGTGGATGGTGCTAACCTTCATCCATTTCTGTTAATTTACAAACCGAACAGTAAACCTGTCAATTATTCTGCATTACCAACCTGAGCCAGTCTTTAAATGCCGGGTAATCTCCAGCTACCTGTCTGTGAATTGGCACTTGCCAACGAAGACAGTTTCTTTAGTTTTCTGAGTCAGCAGCAGCCAGTGTTTCAGCGGACAAACTGTTTGACATCACAGACGTTTAATTAAAATGAATAATCTCATATTTATATAAAGTTACGCAATCTTTAGCAGAGAAACGCAGGCAAACAACTCATCGTTTGAAAACAAAGAAAACCTCATGAAATTCCGATTAATACGTTTTAATACTTTTTAATGGCCCTAATTTTTGCTTATGTGATTTACTACCGTTTAATAATTTTTAAAACCCCCACGGACACTCTGCACAGTGTGTAAGTCATGAATACATATAATATTTAACATTAACTGCTCTTGCAGTAAGTGCAGTGGGATACAAAACTGTGTTCCAATTTATGTTTGACTCATGCGGAAATGACAAAAGCTGAGTTGACTTGACTAAAGCTTACACTGCATCGCCTTCCAAAGTACTACCAAGCAACTGAAATGAAGGACAAAGCCTTTGCAAATGTCCAGTGAGTTCTGTGTTGAATGGCATTCATATCCTGGTTCTTATACAGTACTATTCATCACACTAATTAAACAGACTGGTGAACAAAAGCCAAATTATCCTCATCCACTTTCCTTAATTGCTTTTGGCGCAATGCACAGATCATCAATGATAAGATCCATAGTCACTGTTAGAAATTGCACAATTTTTAATTAGCCTCTTTTATGGAGACTGAAACTTTTTCTGACACTTGAAGGAATGGTCTGATTCATATAAAGGCAAATCTTTATTTCAGTGCTCAGCAATATTTCAACAGTGCAACACGAAGCAGTGAGACTAAAGCAAATATACAGTATATGCATCATTATTACAAAAATTAATTAGGGCTTTTATGTAGGTCTACCACCTCCAAGAATACACAATACATTTGCAGAGAAGTGATCAATGCTTCCGTCTCTCTCCCCATCCAGTGCTGCTATGCTTTGGCCACTTGTTAAGCTAATAGAGGAACTTGAACAAGCTGCTGCAGAATGACTTCAGCACCGTCAAAGATGCTGCTACATTTTTACTTTCAGAAAAAGTCTAAATATCATTTTCTCTGCGGAAGATTTTTTCGTTGGTGTGTTGAGTGGTTTATTAAAGGGAGTTTATTGCTGAAATGCAGTAATATCTGCAGCATTACCAATAGCAAAATCATTTATCTAATAAATGAACTAAATAAAGTATAAGACAACAGATAGTTGTCTTAATAATGAAAAGAGAGTTTATTGTACTCAGCCTGACTGATACTTTAGTTACCTTAGTTAAAAGACGTGAAGTGTGAATTTCTGTCATAAACAAGTTCTGCTTTGGTTCTTCTAGCCCATTGACAATGTCCCCAGTGGAAACAAATCTTGATGTTAATGAACAAGATATACATCAGTCATTTGGACTTATTTTGGTTTTAGAGGAGGATGCACAGCAGGAACAGATGTTGTGCTGACCTGTTTGTCATCCATGCAAGGTAACACTAAGAATCTCATCCTGCATTTAAAAAAGAAATGGCTTTGTAACCGTCTGCAGTCTGATACATGCCAATCCTTTGTTTCTCATCTGTTCTTGAATATCCTTAGATCTTTTAGCGTGTTTCACTTTGTCAGACAGCTTCTATTTAAGTGATATCTTGATTCAACAGGACTGACAGTAATAAGGCCTGGGTGTGGCACTTTTTCAACTCAGGTACAAAAAAAAATAAAATCAGGAAGAGATCAAATACCTTTTCACAGCCCTGTAGAATGATATGGAGCTACAGATGATTAGAAGATGTAGATATTACTGTGCATCTGTAGCAAAGAATAAGGAGTTCAAATCAGACTAAATCATTACACTGTCTGGCAGATTTCAGACTAGTGGTCAACCGATTGAGCAGTCAGCCCAACCTTTGATATTTCTAATTAATCAGCATCTGTTTATGTCTGCACCCAATCCAGCTGATTAATTAAAATGCCTGCAGACACATCAACAGCCTACACTATGAGCATTTCACTCATATGTGCCTGTAAATGACAGCATACAAGTTCAGCCTAATTTAAGCTACATAGCTTAAAACTAAGCTAGTTCTGGTGAACTCAGGGTATGATAGAGCAGCTCTCTCTCTCTGCCAGCAGCGAATCACATCAGCAATAGAGCAAGAGAGAGGACGACAGAGGATAAATGAGCAACAGTGACTGATTTCTTATGTTCTTCATTCATTTGTAACTTTCAGTTTCAGTGAAGACTTATTTATTGGAAGCTTCAATGAGGATTTTTACTGATTACATGTCCATTTAAGTTCAGCATATTTGTGTCTCATTTGTAATTATTAAATTGGTGTATTTTATATGAAAAAAAACAACATCAACATTTTAAATCAGTCATCAGGCTCGTAGCTCTCTAAAGATTGGCATCAGCATAAGTCATGGAAAAATCTGTATCAGTCAACTACTAAATACGTCTATTAAGTGTTCATCATAAACTGTTAACACTGGGTGACCATCACCACTGAAGATGTGTAAATAAGTCCACTCACAGACGGTTTGGATGAGAAGCATAAACTTTCTGTCCTGTTTTACAGATTCATGTGGGCGACCTATTTAGAAAAACTGAAATTTTCACTAAAAGCTAAAACATTTGCATCCCTGAATACCTGCATTATTTTTTATTTGAAGTGTAAGGTATTTGATCTTACGTATAATGGCTTTTAGAAAAACATTAAAAATACAGGTCCTAAAGAATAACCTCAGTTCAAGGAGATAATTTGTCTGTGAACTCTTACAAAAGTGAGTTTACCTTCATGAATCATTGTCAATGAACAGGATTTTTCATTATTTAACATTTACGTTCATCAGGGTGTTGTATACTGAAAATATCGTAACACATTTAGATTTGAGTTTGAACACACCGTTTCCTTGACAACAGTGAAGCCTTACTTCCCAGCACACACAAGGAATGAGAAAACCAGACACTCGGATAATGGTCTCAGATAATTGGGAGGTCAGAGTGTCTGTGTGTTGTGGGATTTAAAGAGATTAAATCAGATCAAAAGCGGAGATGCCTTCAGTTATCAAATAAGAAGTCAGATTTGTGGATTGTGTTCAACATCCAGGGTGAACCAATCCAGCTGATTATGTTCCCTGAGAAATCTTATTAGTTGATGAATACGAGTCTCACAGTTAAACTTTAAACTGTACAGAGCATTTTAGAATAAGCAAGAGTATTTTAATCCGAATGTTTCAGCCGTTTCTGCGTTCCTGAGAGGTTTAGAAATGAGATTCTGCTGTTATGTATAATCCACATCTATAATGACTTCCCTGTAAATGGATAGATAGCAAACCCCTGTGGGCTCACACTAAGTAACTCTGTCAGGGAGGCACAGCTCACCACATACACAGGCACTTTCTATAAATACACTGTGTCTGCTGAGCAGCACATTTCCACAGCTCTGCTCCACTCTGTAAATAGGCATCTTCTCTGTCCTCACTGTACAGGTGACAAAACAGAGCTGCAGTCACAGTACAACAGAGGTTCAGGGAAAGAGTGTTGGGAAATACTTTAATGTTTCCCTTACAAAGACTCATCTGTGGTGCCAGTTTTACTTTCACTTTGCCTGCCCTAAATCATCAATAATGGAAATGTGCCAGAACAATTCATTTTTATCATCTGCTCCCACTTTTATGTTCTCATTTCTCATTTGGTTCTCCAAATCCATGGTTTGGGTCAGACCTCAGTTTTGCAGACCAGGTCGGGTTCAACCACCACACTAGCAGGTCCTAGATGGAAAGGTGTGACAGATTGGACGCATTTGGGTCCGACTGGTCGTCACGACTAAATCCCATTTGGCTGTACAGTCGCTAAGTGTAACAGGTCTTAAGGTGCATGCCAAATAAGCGCAGCATCCTGGGTTGAAGTCCGGCTCAGGACCATTGCTGCGTGTCACACCCCTCTCTCTCCCTTCACGTTTCCTGTCTCCTGTGCATTGCTACTATCAAATATCAATTTATTTATTTTTTTTTTTTTTTAAACCAGGTTTGTCCCATTGAGATCAGAAATCTCTTTTACAAGGGAGAGCTGGCCAAGAAGGCAGCAGCACAACCACAACAAGTAAACACATTAAATAAACACATTAAAATGTACTCACATATAACACTTGCATGCAGACAAAGTAGATTGCAATGACATCACCGTGGCTTACATAAAACATTACAAAAAAGAAAAAAGTATGATGTGGCCCAATCAATACTGAAACTAGTTCACTGATGGCTGTGAAGATTCTCAGTCATCCAGGTAAAGTTGTCTGAGTTCACTAGTTCACTGATGCTGGTGTAGAAAATACCACTAGCAAGGTCAGAGAAGCTAACATTTTAAGTCATTTTTGTCGTTTTAAAAATGAGTTTTACTTGATTACGGTAATATGATGACTTACATATTTACAGTACATCTACACAAATATCCTGAAAGGAAGCAGCAGGTGATCCTGCAAAAAAAAAAAAAAAAAACACCCAGCACAATACAGTCCACTGCAAGTCATCAACTTTGTGTCTTTTTTCCTCCTGTGGTTGTGCTTTTTCCCTTTCTGTACCTTTCTGCAGGTATCCCTGCTTTGGAGCTGTGTGTTTCCAATGTGCAGCTGCTGGCCCTACCGACCGGCCCAGAGTCTGCTTCTGATAGAGATTTTTTCCATTTTCTTACTACTCACAGCTAATGACGTGTGAGTCATCACCTATGTAACAGTCTCCCTTGATATGTTTGAAGTACAACTGAGCACTAGAGGTGTAGCAATTCAGCAAATCTACAGTTTGGTTTGGGCCTTAGGTTTTGACCCACAGTTTTTGGTTTTTGTATGACTATGAGGCAGGCTCCACTGAGACAGGCAGTGGGTCTGGTGAGGAGGGGGTGGTTTTGTAGGGTACCTGTGCTAATGAAAACATGAAACTCAACCAAACTCACAAAGGTCTTACTTCAAACCCCAGCAGCCTTCTCCCCTCTCAGTCTTTTCAGACAGTACCTGAAGTAAGAGCGAGTGCAGTTTCATATTTTATAGTTTAAGACATGATGCTAGTTAGAAAAAAAACAAACATAAATTCTAAGGGCATAAAGATTTTAAGCTTAATGCAAAATGCAGAGGAAAAGGGGAAGAGGAGTTTTACATCAATACTGACATGCAGTCCAGCTGCACACAGAGCCTGACACGTGACATGTGACTAATAAGCATAAATGTTAACACGATAAATGAAAATGTTTTGTTCTTCATTACTGGTGTTAAATATATATCTGTGGTGTATATATGGATGATTAGTTACATTTCTGAGAATAATATTTAGACAATGTGAAGTTGAAAACGGTATGTTGGAGGACGGTGGCGCCATATTGTGTGTGTTGTTGTTCTCATGGAGTTTGAAGTGATGTGTTTTGGTATACTTTTCTTTGGTGTGTGAAAGAAATTGAACGAAGAAGAAAACAATACAAGTTTCTAAATTTATCAAGAGCAAATATACTAAGGAAAGAAAATGCCTTACATTATTCAGATTTTATGGAAAAGGGAAGAGATGAAGGGGAAAGGAAAAAAAAAACTTTTTTAATTTCATATTGCGATACACAAAATATTCAATAAAAACACTGCACTGTCAGTTTTTCCATTGTCATACATTGCCCAAAATGTTTTATGTCACATTTTTAATTTTAATAATAATGATCTTTTTGTCTGCTCCCGGTTTTTCGGGGTCACTACAGAGGATCATTACCGCATATTAGTTTGGCAGGCATTTTTACGCCAGATGCCCTTCCTGACACAACCTTCCCCACCAGGCTTCGAACCGGCACTAGGGAAGGACCGGGAAGCGACAGCTGACAATTGCCAACTGCCCTAACCACCCACCAGGGTCATTTCTATTATTTTAATGAAACTAATGAAATAAAATCAAACAGTGTAATAATATTTATGGAAGACTTGTTTGACTGTATGTATCTATCTTCGCCAGAAAATCATCTAAATAATGGAATTTGCCCAGATGCTTACATACAACATGAACCACGCAAAGCCACACAACAACGAGGTGGGAAAATACTGCAAACAGCAAAACCAAATCAGACCATATTACAGTAATACTGTAACAATTACACGCATAGATCAACAACGACCTGAGCTCACAGGCCACAGCTGGAACCTCAGTTAGTTCCTACGTAAATACCACAAAAAGATACAGCACAACAGCAGAGATGTGCCACAAACTAACTTCAACAAGCACAGTGTCAACCATGAACTGATAATTAAGGAGTAACAGCAGACACTTCATTTAGGACAAGCAGCAGACACTTACCTTGTTGAAACGAAATGATGCTGACAGCCAGCAGAGAATAATTCCTTGAAGAGTCCATGAAAACACTGCTCTCCACCTTAAGCAGAGTGTTTGTGGCTGGTAGCTTGATGTAAAATGTCCAGGACACCTGCTGCAGCATAACTGAAGGGGAAACAAGTATAAAATGATCATGTCCCCCACAAAACTTCTTTAAAACTTTAGAATCTTACCCAAGTCAGCTCACGTACCAAACTATAACAGCAGCAGCACTGCTAGACTTCAAATACCTGCTGTTTGACAAGGTGCGTTAGATATATTCACCCGGGGCAGATTGTGTCACGTGTGAACATGGCTGTCCTTCCCTGTGTGACAGCTTCAAAATAAGAAATTAAGTAGTGTACTCAAAAACATACAACTAAACACTAAACAGTACAACAATCTCAAGACTCTATTGAGCCTCCAGTGATGTATCCTCCTGGTAATTTACTCACAATGGCATCATTAGTAATCGTGGTATGTTATTCACAGTCATGGATATACAGCAGGATTTTATCTCTTACCGTGAACGGTCTGTGAGAAGACTTTAACTTCAATATGGAGATACATTTAAGATAATCCTACGAGTCTGCTGGTTAAAAGTTATATTGTTAATAAATATTGGTCAGTAAAGAGGGAGACACGTTTTAAACGTGTTTGTGGCAGAAAAGTAGCTCAACTTCATTCAAGCTACATTAGCCTAAACCTCACCTGGTTCAAGCTTACTACTCCACATAGATCTCTTTAATTACCTTGGTAACTTGTGTATATTTGTTTTGATATGGTAAGTGTGTAATTCGGTAGCTGACACGTTTATATTTCACCTGAGAATCTAAAAGCCGCTTAGCCGGCTACCTAGCTAACAAGCTCCAGCTAACAGAAAGAAGCGCACAAACGTGTCAAAGTTCAACCCCGCCTGCGCTGATATTCCACATTTCAGGTCGCGGGAGTCCAGGAGCCAATCACAGCTGTCGTTAGGTGAGAGGCGGGCTGCACCCTGGACACGTAAGGCGCCGCTCGCAATAATTAAACTAAAAAACGCTTCATTTAATTGGTTAGGCCAGTGGTCAATCTGACAAGGGCCAATCAGGTATGTTTGCCTAAAGCCAGTGGATGCTGATATTTCTGTTAAACCTATATTTGCAACAGAGACAATAAAACGTATTTTAAGTAATTTGATAGTTTGTTTTTAACAGAGGTGTATAAATATATATAATGATTTTTTAAGAATCTAATACCACATAAAGTAACCAGCAACTAATGATCTTAAATTAAACGTAATGCAGTAAGAGTAGAATATTTTCCTCTGAAAGGTAAAAAGAACATAACATGGAAATACTCCAGTAAAGTTCAAGTACCTCAACATTGTACTTCCAGTTCCCCAGTTTCATACAATTCAATTCAATTCAACTTTATTTATATAGCGCCAATTCACAACAGAAGTTATCTCGAGGCACTTTACATTTATTACACATTTATTTAATGTGTAAGGTTTAAGACCAAAGACAACAACAACAAGCAGCAGACAAAACACTAGGCAGGTTGGTAGGGCCAGCAGCTGGACATTGGGTATCATACAGCTCCGAGCTAGGGATTCCTGCATAGAGGAAGAAGGAGAACTACAGGAGAGAGATCCATACACCATCCATCTGTCCAAGAGTTTGTTCATGCTACTGCTGATACCACATGTGATGTGTGTTCTGTGTGTGTGTATGTGTGTGTGTGTGTGTGTGTGTGTGTGTGTGTGTGTGTGCCCAAGTGAGCAAAGGTTCATGTGTGTGAAGACCTACATACACACAACAATGAAGGCGAATATATACACACACACACACACACACACACAAACATGAGTCATCCCAAAAGCACATCCATGCACAGACATAACAGAGATCCACTGACATAAACACACATGTAGAAACATATTTCAGCCTGTTCAGGCCACTGAACACACGTCCTGCAAGTAGAACACCACGTGGCTATAGCTCTCAACGCCGTGAGTCACTCAACATACATAATTTGACTTTGCAGGGCTCACATGTTCTGTGAAAGGAGCAATTCACATCAGGTTGATGGCTTCACGGAGCTCCCTGCCTTTCCCACAGTCATTAGACTCAATACATCCTGCTGTCATCTTATTTGAACCCTCACTTCCTCAGACTTCATCCCAATGGAAGTCTCCTTGTGAGAGGCACATGTTTTTATTTCACATTAAAGATGTAGATGTGCTTAACTGAGGCTATTAAAACCCCAGAGATCGTATCCTAATTGCCTAAGATTTGAAAATTCTGCTGAGCAGGGAAAAGAAAATTGTCTCAGGAAACAAACAGGGGTCCATCATGGAAGCAGTACCAAAATAAAGTCCAGAGCTCACACCGACTAGAGACAAAGCAAGGGAAAGCAAACAAGACGGGCTGCCGTGCAGCCGGCCTCTCTGGACTGCTTGAAATGCGTAACAGTTCCTGAGCCTGGGGTTCTGAAAATCACCAAAAACAGAGGGGGGGCGGGGGTGGACTGTCTGGGCTGTGTTCATTTGGCAAATTTGTTGCTGAGGTCCTCAGAAATGGAGGAGTGGAGTTCAGCATGAAGGGACCGGATCCCATGTCTCCCACTGACGAAACTCCATCACTGTCAAAGGAAGCCGTGAAACCAAGCGCGGGGAAAAAATGAGCAGGTACGTTAGTCACATATCCACTTCAGTGAAGGTCAAAACGCAAAATGACATGTGTATCTAAAGACCCGGACAAATGTTCCAGCTTGTTGTTTGCAACAAGGGAACAAAGAGAAACAGAAGTGTCACAAGCTGTTTGGCTCCAGGTTCATTTATTTATTTAAAAAAAAAACGTTACGGTGAGAAACACCCACATATCTGTGATTGATTTGTGCACAAATCTCACAGGTTTGGAAAATAACACTAGTGTTTCTAGCATGATTCCAGGGATGTGGCTTTGATGGTTGATGCATAGCAGTGGCTTCTTGTTGAAAGGTGGATATCAATCAAAGAGAGGTCTCTCCCTCCCCCTCTGGAATCTGGCTGCTAAAAAATGAAAACAGTTCATAATGTCTGGGTCAGGAAGCGGCAGAAAATCTATGGGGAGGAGGGACTAGAAGGAACAAAGGTGGTGATAGAGCGTGAGATGCAAAAGTTTCAATCAGACTTCTTAGAATGATCACAAGACGGACAAAGTCTTCAAATCCGATTCTTCTCGAGGTACGAGGAGGCAGGTATCGACTGTTCCTCCAAAGAGTGGAAAACACAAACAGCTCGAGAAAAAAAGAGCCTCCGGATCAACAAAGACATTTCCACAATCAGAACACATCATTTATAGTTAACCGTGGTGCCACGTCAGTCTCTGCAGTGAAGGAGACCGAGAAGCGGTCGGTGCATTCTGCAGCTGACCAATCAATGGTGTGATTAATGGAGCAAATTTGTACCTGAACACTGCAGATCGTTACCTCCTGCTCTCCATCCTCTCCTTCCTCCTGTCTATATGGACGTCAGTGTGGATAATGTGTGGGCTTCACTAATGAGAGTCCCGCAGAGAAACAGAGGACAGTGGAGGGTAAAGTCACGGTCGACAAGTCGCCTGGGACTGCGGCCTGGCACACGGAGATGCTATCTGCAGCATCCACAGCTTGGACGGCCATGACCTTTTCCTGAGCATCCGCTAATGTCAGTGTGTTGACACAAAATGTTAGCCTGCGTACGCTGTATGCTTCATGTGAAAAACATGTTAGTCTGGCTTTGTATGAAGAGTTGTAACCTGTAAAAATATGTCATGTTTCCACAATGAAGTAACACTATTACTACCACCACGGGTCATTTACCGCTTCAATCCTAACACATATTAAATGGCCACGACAAACTTTAAACAGATAAAACACAGCTTTATGCGAACATGTACGGTCACTCACTCTCTCACACTTGCATTCTTTTTTTGACTGGCAGTAGCAGCTGGTGTGAGATAAAACCTAAGTAAGTTTGGCAGTCTGCTGCCACACAGAAAAATAATATTTTTGATGGGTGATGTGGCCTGAAGTGAATGTGTTTGCCTCCAGTTTTCCTTTGTTTTTCCTCCAGCTTATCATGACGTAATCATGATGTGAGCTGTAAAGGGTCTGTAAGGACAGTTACATTCCAAAACCTGGAGTGTGCACAACACAACATACTGGTATTTTCCCTTAGAGAAAATGAACACCTTTACCACTTTTCTAATAAGAGGGTAAAATAACAGGGTTTTATCTTTTGCACATGAACATTGATCTATCGCCTTGTAATTTCAAGCCTAGAGTATGTTCTTTGTCAGTCCGATAAGTTTCACCATGAGGTCAGGGCACGTTTTCCTGAGCTGCTGTAATTTGGCATTTTAGAGATTTTCATCCGACAGCAGCAATAAGCACCTGCTGACCTCAACCTTGAGCTCAGTTTCAGATCAGCAGTCGTGATACCCTTCTCTGTGAGTTGAAGTCGCATAGTGGAAGAGGCCACCTGAGACCGCAGTGCAAATTTCATGGAGCCTCCCAGGGGTTAGTTTCTCAGCATGACCCCTACAAAATATGAACTTGTGACCCATGCAGGAACAAGGAAAAAAAAAAAACAGGCCCACAGGGGCTTGTACCATAGATGTGTAAGGGCGACAACATGAGTCGCCTGAACTCTGTGACTCCATTAACTATTAAACTACCAGTCTGCATTCCTTCATGAAGAGCGTAATGTATTGGACTGGACATTTTAACACTAATTGATGAGTCAGATTAACTTTTGTGTCACTGTGTTAGTATGGGACAGTAATCACTGACATTGACAATGAACAGTGTCATTAATTCACATTTTCTCAACAACTAAAGAATGGATTACCATGAACTGATCTGTGGTGCCCTGAGGTTGAATCCTAATGATCTGACCTTTCATCTGGCACCACCAGCATGGCCGTGTACTGTGGGATATCTCAAATTCTCCTTTACAGATTCGTACAGACGTTCACTGCTGCTGCACCATGTGTCCCACTAAACTGGGTAACAGAAGAAAAAAAAGAACCACTCTGCACAAGAATAACTTCAGAGAAAGTCTGAACTGTCTGACTGTAGACTAATATCTGCTTGGTCAAATAGCATAGTATTAAACTTTCCTTTGGTTTTCCACAAAAAATGTCTCTCTGCTTCTTGTTCCATTCTGTTTCTTGTACTGAAAAGGTTGTAGTCTTTGTTGATCTGCTCATCCAGAAAAAAAAAATTGAAATAAAAAAACTTTCTCATTTCAAAAAACTAATGAGTTTCTGCTTTAAGCATAGTGTTACTATGGGAAACACAGAGAGATGTTTAATACTGTGCCACTCATATACATCTACTTCCTGAACTACAACCACAGGAAACAAGTTGAAAACAGGTGACGTTGCCCTTTAGGAACATTTCAGGTCTGTTTTGTAGGAAGCCTCTCTTCTCTGTGTCTGAAATGAATGATGTGAACATAACAGCAGCAGAATTAGAAACTTAAAAAAAACTTCATTCAAATCTTGGTGGGAAAGTGAAACACAACGTGAGCAATTAGAACAAAAAAGGAACAAATGCTATTTCAGCACTGTACAAATGTGTCTGGTAAGTACAGTGCACCCTGGGCGTGTTTTTAATTACAAGTAGGTGTTATTCTAAGCGGGGAGGTGCACCACTGCAGCATGCTCAAAGCCAGCAGACACACAAATTGGTATTAGGTTGTGGATGTAAGCCAGTGTACTGCAGCAGAGAGATGTGACTGATTGACTCATTGAGCATCATTCTGTGTGGTGCTGTGTTAAAAGCTTCAGTGAAGTCTGTCTGATAAGAGGTGGTTTACAGCAGGAGCTCTGAGCAGGTTTCAGGGAGCTGGATGATGCCGTCACGCTCCACATACTGACAAACTAGAAAGAAAAGTTGATGAAAGTCAAAGCTGTCTCGTTTTCATTTACTCATCCAGATGAGATTTTAAAAAGTTTAACTCCAACGTTTCTTGATCACACTGTATTCTCTGCGGGCGGTGGAGGTTGGTCAAACCCGTGAATGTTCGAACGTGGGCATGAACAAAACGAGACTGCACGGACCATCTTTTTCAAATGTGTTTATTGATCGACAGAGTGGAGCAAACTGCAACAGAAGAATGATGCATAGAGGCATTCAGTGGAAAAACATCATAAAAATATATATATTTTTTTTTAATGGGCACCATCAGAGTGGCTCCCGAGATGTAATAACATGATAGGACAGGTCAGTTGACCGTTTGCTAAATCCCCCATCCCACTTAGTTAGTGTTAGTGCTGTCAAAGTCGCTCTTCTCGCAGGGGACAAAGTTTACACTGGTATCAACGGTGGATTTATTTGAAAACCATGTAATTTATGAAAGTTAAGATATTTTTTAAGACAAAAAACTTGTGCAACTTCCACATTAACTGGGTGACGCACAGCCCCCCCAATGAGAATCATTGCAAAAAGGAGCAGCCATAATGCAGGAAAGACATTTTTCACAAAACCAGATTTGACTCACTTGGTCCAGGATAATTTGGAAAGTCCAGAAGACCTGCAGGATTATCTTACTTTACCCACACTCGTGTGTGTTGGGAGTGGTTGCGACTGGAAGAGGTTGTTAGTGAGCAGGCTCTAGGATGACGTTTTTTTGAAGTATATGGGCCACTGAGAAACTTCATAGGAATGAATGGGCACCATGTTTTGACTGTGAATCTACTTCTCATAATACTATTGTAATGAAATGGATCTCACATACTGTGTACCCTTGCTACATGTGTATGGTCATGGCTAAAATCTGCTGCTATGTACAGTGTCCCAGTTAGCATCCTCACTAGTTGATAACCTCTATTGAATACATGGAAATAAGGAAACAATTGTTTCTTTATGGCAGTGTAGAGCTTGTTATTCTAAATAGTATGAGGAAGAACATAAAATCTGACTAATTTTTTATTCTAACATTATGCTGCTTGACTGATTTGCTACATGGATTATTCATATTTTCCAAAGACCTGTACAATACAAGAGGCTTTTAAATCAAACCCTTTCCAAACAAATTCCTCTGTGTTAGTTACACATCTACGGCTTGAGCTCTTTTTTCCTATTATCAAGATACAAGCACATCATTCATATCAGTTTTCTTTGCACAACATGGTCTATTTTAATATAATGTTTGCCGCAGCAACATTATATTAAATTACATAATATAATGCTATATGACCAAGATTCAACAGAAGTGAAAAGGAAATGTCCCACAACAAACTATCAGTAAATGTTTAGTGTCTTCACATGTGTAACCCAAGCTAAGAACAGCTTTAATAATTCTATCAAGGTAAAAATAAAATACCAGTAGCTTTTTCGAATTGTCTCATTTCCACTACTGAAATGTGAAACACACTGTCTGTTTACAATGTTTAGGAAGATCATTATAAGTATATTTGTAATATTGGAAAGTGATTCAGATTAGCTTCCTAATGAGAGATGATTTTCCATCAAAGAGTCATTCTTATTCTCTACTGCAGTTTGTACACTTGTTAGCCGGACACTGCAGCTTTCATCAGAGCAGATAAACATGCTGCTTAGTCTAATTCTTATACTTTTATTTTGACATCATCCTTTAAACTTACTAAAGAATGTGTGCACAGCTTCAGCATCAGGAAAAACCCAAACCTTGAAAGGTCTTTTTGTGCAGTTCAGGGGTTTAGGAGTGAGCTGAAAAGGAAGTGCTCAGATGTCACCCAGGTTAAGTAAACACATTTAATGTAATTAAACTCATGTAATGATCCAACAAACGCATAATAGAAAGCGGCAAGAAGCGATGGTACAATGTTATCTCTGAATATGGATGAGCCACTGGCCTCTGCTGCAAAGGACAGTACGAGTAAACAACCATTAATCTCTGTGAGCGTCTCTTTCATACGCTTTAACCTTTTTCATCCGGGCAAAGGCAGCGGCTTGACCTCCGCTGACCTTCACCAAGCTGCCTTCAGCTGCTTCGCTGCACAGTGCTAATAACCATCACTAGCAGATACGCTCCTTATCCTAACAGTGGCCATTAGGCAGTGCACCGTGAGGACATGGGTTAAATGAAAATGTTTTACTTAAGTTCATGTTGTAATCACTCACGTTTTGAGCCAACATCAGCAGGGAAGAAGGGGAGAAGGAGGAGGAGGAGGGAGGAGCAGGGACGGCCAAAAATAGCACCGCAGAGAAACAGCCCTGGCCAGAGGAGGTCAGTTTAGCACCAATGTTGGAGCCTGGCAGGCGCAGAAGAGGCTGCAGGACCCACAGGGTTTATCCAGGCTCCAGCTGTGAGGTGGAGATGCTCACACAAACACACACACACAGGGTCCAGCAAGATGCAGAACAATACTCACTTATTATAAGTCAGACACAGATGGAGACATTGTGGCAGGCAAAGCAACGTGGAGCTCATAGACACACTTTTTTCTTCTTCAACAGCCACACTGCACTCTCTGCTCTGTGCACACTCACCTCACGCGTGTATACACAACTGAAGAACATGAGTAAGGGCTGGATGACACGTTAATTCTAAATGTGTTTGTAGTGATGCTATAGGACTGGTACACATGGTGCACACAACCCTGGGAGGTGTGAAGAAGAACACTAATAGACCCTTAAACTCAGAGTCTATGTACAGAATCTAAACATAGATGACTCTAAAGCCTGAGAGCAGAGGAATCCTGTGATGTGTAATTTCATCACACACACACACACACACACATACAGCCTCAGTGACTGCACTCAGTGAACCAGCTCGGCCTCACCCTCTTTTGTTGTCAAATGTGTCCTGGCAAAGCTAGAATAAACAGCAGCGAGCTCCCGTTTCACATTCAGTCCACAAAAAATGCCAGCGCTGCACCGCTGGGATCGTACATCTAAAGAACCAATTTTTATCAAGCCACCCATAAATATAACAGCGCGCAATACAAAGAGAACTGCTGAGCTCCCAGAGCCCAGATCAACACACGCATCTCTCTAAAGCAAATCTGCTTCTTTTTGTGTTTCTTTCCTGAGCTCTTTCCTGGGGTGTGGACATGTGAGGAAGGAGTTGCTCAGTGTGACATCCTCTGGCCACAGGAAAATGAAGAGTGTCACAGAATCACAGGGAACCTGTGTCACACGAGGTGAAGGTCCCCTCCAGATCCCCTGAAGCAGGCATTGTGGTGGAGGAAGACAAGGAGCTCCAGCCGTATCAATTCAAGCTGTTATCAGCAGCGGGTAGAACAGGGATAGTGCCGGCAGGGCAGCAGCCCACCCCCACTATAAATGATATACTGAGATAATAAGTAAAGTAAGTGGAACTGAAATTCAAATTGAGCCTTATTACATATTATACTTCTCAAAACATTTAGCCTCGTCTTTAAAGCCGATTTGCAATACTAATATGAAAACTACTACTACTTTTTTATTACAATTTCAGATGCTGCATTTGCTGTTTTACTTTCCCTTTTTACAGCGTGACAGATGCTCAATAAATCCAAGTCTGGGTGACACAAAGAAAAGTCTCCAGCGGAGCGGTGTGTTTCTGGACAACATCGGAGGCACCGATGAATAAGAGACGGTGGCAAACTGATGGCTTATTTAGAAAATGACTGAAGTCATTCTGTACTATGTTGTGTTTCCTGGTATCTTTGGGTATAAACAGGGCTGAGTGAAGATCAACACGCTGCTGCCTCCTTCTCCACCTGAGTGTTGAAAACAGAGCATCTACAAAAGTGAAGGTTAGTGACAGCAAACAGGCAAAAGCACACAAACACAAAGTCAGACAAGGGGAACAAGTACTTACAAACAGCAGGGACGCACAAGTTAAAAGACAGAGAGTGTGAAGGCAGCTCTTAATCATATATTGATCAATTTATTCATTCTGTCAGGACACGTTTCTCCACTGTCCCAAAGTCTTACACAAAGAAGTCATTGTGACATGTCCAATCTGTTCTGACCAGAAAACAGGAAAGAAAGAAAACCCAGTATGGGACCATGAGAACAGACACACATTCACAGACGGCTCGCTACGTCTGCTAACGTTTGGTTGGTGGGATCAGGGCCAATTAGATTTTTCAATCAGTCACCAGATCTCCCAAAACGTACCACTTTAATCTGTTTCTTTCTTAAAGAGTTACTTGTACCTGAAGCTGGGTGGGAGTGGAAGGTGTGTGGGGGGATTTGGGGTACACTTAAAATGTACAAAAATAAACGTGAACAGTATTTTCAAGAGAGAACTTCTTCTGCCATGTCGAGCAGAACCGGTTCTACAGTAAACGCTTGCATGCACGTTGACACAGGCACTGATCTTGACTTGGTGTCTCACTTTGTGGGTCTTCAGTCAGGAGACAGGAACATTCTGTGAACTCTCTCAAACCAGTCAGCAAAAGAAAAGAAAACTAAATTATGTCCATTCACATACTGTATATCCTTCAAAGTGAGGGGATTATGGGCCAAAGACAAAAAAAAAACAAAAAACATATAAGCAAAAAAAAAAATCTTTCAACAGAAAATTAGTGGCTTTACTCCAGAAACCTTCCAACGTTGTTTTAGGATACATTATTCTCAATACAGGCTGATCCTACTGAACAGCTCAGCAAGTCAGTGCTGAGAACTCAGGGTAACATAAGAAAATCCAGAAATACCAATCACAAGAAGCTCTCAGGTAGCTTCTTTTACATACAAACAGCGGTATACAAAAACAAACAAACAAAAAAAAACACCAAGTACAGCAAAACCAAGCACAAGTAGTGTGATCTTTAATTAAGGCGAGTTAAAATATTGCAGAATAATTTGGCCCCTGTGTCTCCAACAGACTGCCAAAACAGTCAGAGCTCCCCGACTCTTAATCGCTGCAAGGATCCAGAGAAGGGAAGGAAGGATGAACATAAAGAAAAAAAGATCTAATAATGTGATCCTCTTTGGAGAGCAATAGATTTTTATTTGGTTTGGTTTAGTCTCTTCCTCAGGAGTGTGTTAAAGGGAACAGTGAGGACCTCCTTTCTCAAATGAATCAAATCAAATCAAACAATCAGAAAAGGAATAGAAAAAGACTAAATCAGAAAAGGGATTTGTAATGTGATTAACTGGTGTTTATCTTTAGAGCGCAGGATGAAGTGGAGAAGGTAAGTAGAGGGGGAGGGCACCGAGATTAGAAAATATAAAACCGTTGTTTAATCAACAACCTGATATGACAGATGACAATGCAGTGCCCTGTGGGAAGAGAGCGTGTCCCCCTGAAACTCTCCGATTAAGAGCAGACGGGCAGAGAAAGAAAAGCAGACAGGAAGTCAAGTTTCTGAGATACAAAGTGTTGGCGACTCTCCTGTGTTTTGTTTTTTTTTTGTTCTGTGACTGAAGGTCGTTTCAGGCAGAGACCCTCCCCCGCTAAGTGTCTCTCTGCTCCCCCATTTGTTTAAAAAGGCTGGGGGAAACTTGAAGTCCTGGGGTTGTCACTGACAGGCTGCGGCTCTGCACGAAGCTATCCCACCACCCAGAACGAGGAGGCGTGGATGTTTGACTTAATACAGGTGTCCAAAGTTCACTGTCCTCCTCTCAATGAAAATGGGGGCTGTCATCCTGTTTGTACCAGTCCCTCCTCCCGCCCTCACCCCACTCTCTCCTCGCTGGCCGCTCGTTTCAGACCCATTCCTGCATGGAGCGTTTGCAGTAGAGTATGTGGCGTGGCGTACCCTTCCTCTTGAACTGCACCACAGTGTAGACGAGCACCAGCAGGCACAGCGCCAGCACGCAGGGGATGACGATGGCGATGGCCTTCACCGTGTTGGCTTCGTTGTCCAGCTCGATCACCACCTCTGAGCTGCCATCGTCGGTCGAGCCGGGGTCGATGGGCATCAGATCGCAGCCCATGAAGTCCTTGAGGATGGAGCGCGGGTAGCCCGGCTCCACTCGGAGGAACTGGTTGTTGAACTTCCAGTACTCCTTCCCCTTGTAGAAGTAGGTGAAACCTGAGATGTAGGGAAAAGAAAACAGGAAACAAAAGATGGTGAGTGCAAAGTGATTTGAGGTTTTTAGAAAGAAGCAGTTTGCCCTCAGACAAGTAACAAATAGATTTTCCAGTAAAATTGCACAGCAATACTGTGGGTATCAAAGTGGGTCGAAGTAGAAGAAGAAGAAGATATTTGTCCACAAACTCCACTTTCTCTCCCAGGATGATGGGGGGGACCGGGATATTTCTGCTCCTCCTGAAGTCCACCACCCGCTCTTTGGTTTTATTGATATTGAGCTTTAGGCAGTTCAACAAACCACTCAACAAAGCTTTCTATTAGCTTTATTATGAGTATATTACCTATATCTAAACTTAACCACAGTACTTGAGTATACTGTTCTTTATGCATTCACACAGTGACAGTAACCTGCTGGTACAGTACAACAAGGCCACCTCAGACAATGAGTGTCTGCGGCTCAGCTGCTGAGCCACTGTCCCTGGCCCCTCAGGATTAATTATATCCACAAAAGAGAAAACGCAGCCAATCAGGAGCCAAAGCCCACAGCTAATATCACACAACAGCACAACAAATGTCACTGAAAAACAAGCTGGTGCTGCTGTGCTGCAGCAGCTTCAATCACAAATGAATAATTGTGTTTCCACAGTGGGTGATCCCCGCCTCTGGGGAAGAAGTGAGGGTTAGTTCACTTGGGAACGCTTCTTCTTCGGAGTTTGATTGTGAAGGAAGCTCCTGGTGACAGAAGCTAAAATAATACTTTTGGTATACTAATATATTTTAAAAACTGAGTAACTGTTTCAGAGAAAAAAATAGTTTCTCAGTTTCTCAAATGTCAGAATTTGATACTTTAATCAAAAGTTAAAATGACTCATAAGAATGAAATCAATTTGCAATGTTGACAAGACTCTAAAAACAGATCTGCAGTAAATACAGCTCATTGGGCTGCAGAGATTTTTTTCACTCTTTTCTTAGATTTTATAGACAAATGAATCTAAAACGCTATCAACAGACGATCATTTACTGTAACATTCTGCCAATGGATTACAGGCTGAATACCAGAAACAAACCCAACAAGAGTGTCTAGGTCGAGTTTGAATAGAAATGTATAAATCACAATGTCTTTGCTTAATGGTCAGGTGAGACTGGTCTTTCGACCCGTAGGTCTTCCTCGGGGTCCCACACTAGGACTATAATAGAAAAAAAACTGAGCCAGCTCAACTGTGTCGTGATCGGGTCAGGTTTGGAAATGCAATATATGTTTGTTGGGTTTTTCCACCACGCTGTCAGGCGTGGGTCAGACAAAAATATGTGGCCCAATCCACATTCTACATTAGATGCATGGTAATATAACAGCATCAAGTTATAAAAACTGAGTTTTTAGATCCTTTCACTACACCTATAACTACTGATAACTTGATGTTAGAAGGTTCTGTCCATTTGTGTTGAAACGTAAGTTGCTGTTGTTGCCCCCTTCAAGCCACTGTCCTTACAGTTCTTGCTGGGAAAATGATAAAACTTAGCCTGACAGCCTGGCTGAACTCTCAGGCTTTCCTCTTCCTCACTGGCCCCCTTTTTACACTTTGATTCCTGTGATTTATTATTCATGCATACTGTTCTCGGGGAAAATGAGGGAGGAAATGCTCTGAACTACTAGTCACACGTTGGTACGGGCCAGAACTTCATTGACTGCTTGTTAGGTGGAGATGATTCTGGTGAAGATGTGAAGAGGCACAGGAGAAAAAAAATATTTAAAAGATTCATCTAGGAAGGAGAGGAAATGATCAAACCAGCGCGCGGGTTTCCACAAAAGCCAAGGAAAACTTAAAAGAACTGCTGAAACTGTGGGGTCCCTTTGCGCACGCTGTCCTATATTACCACACCAACCTGTAAGCTTTTCAGAACTTACTGTAAGTTTTCTGTCTGAAATCAGGGGACATCTGATAGCAGCAAACTCAATTAAAACTCCCTATCTCTGTGATAGTGGCTTATTGTTGGTGTATATTGGTGTTTTTGATGCCTGGAGACTGTGTCTCTATACAACTCTCACAACTCATTCCTGAATAGCACAAAATCATTAAAATCCTTAAGAAGTAATTTGACATTTTGGGAAATACACTTATTAACTTTCTTGCTGAGAATTAGATGAGAAGATCGGAGGTGTTTAAATTGCCTTGTAGAACCTATAAAGCCCATACTGATTAACACATTGTATTATTTTTACACTGTTTCTTGGCAGCCATGAGTAGGGAGCAGGGACTTCCCAGAGGAACTAGCTACACCACATAACTCGTTCTAGAACCACAAGCTTAGCTTCAGTTTGTGTACAGATAAAACATATGTGATACAAACTGTTCACTATAAAGCTTTACATGCACTACTGAGCTGATTTTTTGTCTTTATTCTAAGCTAGGCTAACTGCCCCCCAGTTCTATTTCCATACACAAAGACATGTGGTGTCAATCTCGTTGTGTAAGGCTGTATTCACACACACTGTTTTTATGCTGGTTGCTTTGTTGGTGGGGGTGCGTTGTTTCATGTAACGGTGAGAATATAAACCAAACGTCAAACCGTCTTGGTGAAAAGGGGTGATTGCAGAAGAAGTTAAACCAGCAGAGGCCATGTTCCTTTAGTGAAGCTGAACACATATCACCCCTCAAATGAGTGAAAAGATTTTTTTTACACATGGTAAATTTGGCGTAAATTTAATAATAATAATTGTTGCTGAAGAACAGTTATTTGGAAAAAGAAAACATAGAGATTAGAGATTAAAAAGTTGCCTGTCTAGATTCTTAATTGGACCAGTCACAGTCACAGAACATGTGTTTGTGTTTGTCATTCAGAGCTCAGTAATCTGGTCTGTTGAAGAATATAACTGCACTTGGGTTTACAATTTTGTCTAATATTTGAAATGAAGTAAAATCTGAATAAAGATACATACAATCCTGTGATTACACTAAGAAAGGGAAGAGATAGGGGCTGAGAGGTAAGAGAGCCTGAGCTGTTGTGGGTTAGAGCCAGGTCAGCATCACCCTGGGGCCAATCCTCTAAAACGTGTTGCCTCACACACACTATCATCGGCAGCCGCTGCATACTCAATTATGCCTACTTATCTGGGTCACTGTTGTGAGTGTGCCACTTGACACACTGTCTCTGCATACAGCCAACCCACAGAACAAATGCAGACTGACACATATAAGAGCGAAAATACATGTGATGGACACAAACACCCATTGTTCTCCTGGACATCAACCCATCCTTCATGCTCTGATTCATGCCCGCTCCACCTGGCCTCACCGGCAGACTCACCCGGCTACGGATCTGGCAGCAGATCCACGGCACAGATGGCCAGAGCGTTCGGCACCACCTGCCTTGCTTTTTTTCAGCCCAAGAGTTGCCAAGACCAGGCCCAAACCCACCTGGCACAATGCGCCCAATAGGAAAAGCTTTTTCTCACTTCACACTATCTGAGTAGCCAATGGGTGAGCTCTTTGACATCCTTAAATCCCGCCTCTCAGCCCTTGTCGAGGGCAAACTGGCTTAAACCGGAATGAGTGCCCAGCGGTGGTCTTGTCCTTTTTGCTTTCCACAGGCCTGCTCCAACTGGGTCTTACAGCACACTGAGTGTGATGGACTGATCATGGAACAATTTGCTTGTGAAACAATAAAACAAAACAAAAAATTAATAAACTGACCTGTTTTCATCTTTCGTTTGCAATAAACAAACACTCTCAATCCGACTATTTCCCTTTGATACCGCATGTATGGAAGCGTGCCACCCACTAATTCTCAGTGTAATAACTGGGGCAAATTTCAATCAATGCTACCCTGGTTTTCCTCCTGCACAGTGTGTGCCAGTGACCAGCTGAAATCAATGCTGCCTGGCACATGAACTGTGCTGTTATTGCCAAATAAGAGTATTGGACAGGACAAATCGTACCGTTGGCTTTGTCGACGAAGGCCCCCTGTGGCGATTCAGGCACACCTCTCCACACTGTGATGGGCTTGGGATAGCCAGGGTCCATGGTTCTCATATCCTCATTGTAACGCCAGTACCTAAACAGGAACAAATGATGAGCCACAGGAAGACAGAAAAGGTACCGTACGTCTATGGAGGCTGGGATAAACAGGGCTGTAATTGATAACAGATGGTATTTTAAATTCATATCCAGAATCTTAATAGCACGTGTCAGGTAAAATGGCTTTCACCAGTGACCTGGGAAGAGTAGACAGTGGAAAAAACTGTCGACTAAACTCTAGAAACTGACCAAGCCATTTTATCCCTCAGTCTTATCCACTTGCCACAGCATCCAATGACCTCTGAGCCCACTGGATACTGTGGAAAACACCTCTGAGTGTATAAATCATCTGTGTTTTGAAAGCAATCTGTGCTCAGTAGGTTTAGTGTTCCACATTGTTAGTGATTTAATGAAACCCTGAACAAAACAAAACAAAAACCAAAGTACAAACCGAACTGTGGCTCAAAAATTGAGGTCTGAACTATACTGTGGATCTGGAGTATCGTTAGACCAATGTTGTTAACAGGAAACATTCATTGTGGGTTTTCATCACCCGTAAAGTGCAAATAATTCAAAAGAAAAAAGAATATCCACAGTGTTCTCTACAGTGGTGAACTAGTTCACAGATTCCTGAGCAATGAAAAGTCAGTGATGTTGATGACATGATGATTCCAGAGCTACGTGAGTGTCTGCAGTTCTGTGACAGATCTATCTGTGACCGACTATAACAGGAAATATTTAAGATGCAGTGGGAGGACGGGTGCAGTTTTGAATGATCGAGAGCTGCCACGTGTATAAACAAAGGACATTTTGAAAGGTGTCTTATCTCTTGTAAGGACAATGTTCCGTCCCCATTCATACCCACCTGTCCCCTTTAAAGAAGTAGGTCTTGGCCACGTCCTCCCACCACACAGCCGTCTCGATGCTCTGGGCTGGCATGCCGTGGCCGAAGTCGATGATGTCCTTGGGGTATCCAGACTGTAACACTGTGTCCTTAAATACCCAGAACTGCTTTCCTGCACGTGGAGAGAGAGGCAGAAAATTAATTAGAAGAAAGACAGGTAACAGCAGGAATTACCCTCCAGGAGTAAACACATGAGAAGGCCAGGTTTCTAAGAAGAGATACGAAGCTTGTTGCCTTGTATTACTGTATTTGATATTGATGTTTCTCTCATTTCAAATTGGACACAGACATGGCCCTTGCTCCGAGGTACTAGAAACTTTGTTGGCAAATTGAGCCAGTAACTGTTCAGCTGAGATAAAAAACAACAGCAGGGATCCTTGTGGGAAAATCGGCAACCAGGGAGACACATTAAAAAGTTGTCTTGCACCAGAAAGCTGAACATGCAGCTGAACACATTTTAACATTTGTAATAATGTTGTTGTAATATTAAATTAAGAAATAAACCTTTCCACCTCTCTCTGCGAAACCTCCTTCCTGTGTAGTAATTGGGTTAGTAGTTTTTGACACAGCTTGACCCCAGGAAGTGCTTTTTACGCCACCATTGGAGGTGTAGGGTTTAATGGAAAGGTGGGGGAGGTGTGTGTCACGAGAAAGTGATGGGGTGAAGGAAAAAATAAAGGACATGACACATTTTGGCTTATCAAGCTTTGCTGATTCACGTCATACATTCTCTACTGAAGGAATGAATTGGATGATATCTGTGAGCTGTCTACAGTCTTCCAGTAGCCTCAGGAGCTGGATTCATCCTGTTTTCTACAGAAACACAATGAGTCTGACAGTTTCAGTTTTAAGGTGGAACGCAACACCGTTTTTAGCAAATTGAGGAAATGGGTGTGAATACTGCCCAAATGATCCCAGTAATATTTGCACGCATGGTCTTACTTCATAAAAGGCCACATACAGTCTCTGACATCTTACCTTAAAGAAGTGTTTACACTGCACTGCCAAGGTGAAGGGAGGGAGAGTCATGCAGCTAAAGGAGGAAGGAAGAGTAGGACTGTAGGGTGTTGGTTGAATGTGTAGGTGGGAAGGGGAGACCTGCAGTGGCCTTTTTAAAAGAAGGAAATTCCTGCCATTTAACCTCTTTCTCTTACAGTACTTCACTCGTTTTAGGTCACATTTCATCTGGGCCTCACACACACACACAAATATGCCACACCCTGAGATTCCAAGAGAATCATCTAAGTGTAAAAGTCGGGTTTCATCTTCACATACGTGACACACTAACACACACATACAGCCAGCAGAGTAGCAGTTATTATGTACAATCACACACACACACACACACACACACACGTTTCTCAGGAAAAAAGTCTAAACAGCTGCATCAAATGTAAGGAGCCCGTGTGACAAGCTGTAAAATACACATATTCACAAAAAATGCATGATTCCTCAGTGCAATCTGACCTTCATCAGAGTTTATCAAACTGTCAAACTTTGACTTTCTACTAACTTGTGAGTTACTCACAGTCACAGTAGGAGGTTTAGGAGAGGGAACTTTTTTTATAATTAAATCATTTTTAGTTACTTATGTAAGGTCTTATTCTCAGTTAAGATTTGTTTTTCTTCATAGTTTCGTTTATGTGGCTGAACCTTTCTGGCCGCGTGGGATCTGATATGATTCCGGTCAGGTTGTGTAAACCAGCTACATCTCATCCATCTCATATTAGACAACCTGGGTGTTGGTATCTTATCAGTTCTGACTTCGCCTGTGTTATGGTGCATGTGTATGTGCATCTCAGAGTTACACCAACAATGAGTACATTTTTAGCCTCCTAAACAGGTACAATGGGAACTCTAGACATTTACTGTGTTATATTACAACAATTGTATTCTTCAGTTTTCTGAGTTTCTGATTTTGGAAAACCTAAAACAAATGACATTCAAAATCTGAGCGTGTGATTTCTTAATTCTAGTGAAATAATGGTCTCCACTATGCTGGTGATAAACATTTGTCTCTTCCAGGGGATCAGAAATTAAATAATCATAAACATATGAGGAACAGTGTCCCCTTGTGAACAGGAACACATTAAGGTTTTCAGAACCTTTTAGTCATGTGTAGAGAAAAGCAGCTTAGATCATTTCTCTGGTCATCATTCAGCTAGTGACTGCTCCTGCTAGTTGATCATGTCACATGAAGTAACTACTCCACAGTCAGGAGCGAGAGGTCTGCTTATGTGTATTTCTTGGTGAAATCAATGGTGTATTGTGTCTAATATGACCGAATCTTGGATCGGAGTAAATGTACCACTGTCTAAGTCAAACACTGACACTGCAGAAATCAGCGACATATACCGAATCTATGTCTAATGTGTATCAGTGGTGTCATCTTACCGGCCTGCTCTGCGATGCTTTACGTAACTTCAGCGCAAACTAGATTCCACAGCCTCCATTTGTGCTTTTATATGAAGAGAATCCATCAGATCAGGAGCTATTAGAGGATACTCAAAGCGTCTGTGTGGACGAGGACCTTTGAGTGCTGCTGCTTGTTGTTTTCTGACTGACTTTTTTATTCCAAATGGGGGAAGACAGAAGCCTTCTGGGAAATCAGCTGAGCGTGTTCAAACCAAAAAACGCAATCTGTTAGTATGAATTTTATAAATCTGTGTGCTATCCAAGCCCTGGAAGCGAGCAGGGTGAAGACGCTCGAACGCAGCTTGTGGCACACGCGGGACCAGCAGCTTGCATTTCCAGGAATTGTTGTAAAAATGGGTTTGAGTGACGATTTGTAGTTTCTATCCCAGCAGCAGCTTCCACTGCTTACCTACGCCTCCGTTCATCAACACTCCCCCTCTCTCTGCATGTTGAAAGGACTACTACAGTAAGTTTGTGTGCTGTTTCTTTTAAGTGGCTTTTTCGGCTTTAGGCATAATTAGCTTTAAATCTCTGTGTTTTGTGGCCAGCTTAGTCTAGATTTGGATATATAGACAAATCTTTTCAGAAAGGCAGAGAAACCATCAAAACACTGACTGAGGATCAAGTGAAGCTTGTGCTGTGACAGTGATTTCTGGGATTATGATGTTCAGCTACTTCATCTAAAACATATTAATAGTTTCAGCAACTCCACACACAAGTTATTATTAAATGTCAGATTAAAGGGATTTTCCAAATAAGTGAGAAAAACACTGCTTCGATCTCCTAAAGATAAGATCCCTCTGTTTCTGACTAAACTCACATATAGATAGCGCGTGTGGAAATCTAAAGGTTAGAAGAGCAAGTTCAGCACCAGAAGGTCACCGGGTCAACGCCAGGCTGCCGGATTAAATCTGGGTGGGACTAATGAAAAAGCAGCCTTAGCATCACCTTTTAGCAAAGCCCTTAAACCCAACCCAGTAGAGAGTTTGTAGATAAATCCATCATGGCGGCCATCTAAACAGAACATATGTAGGATTTCCTCTGGATGAATATTAAACAAGGCAAATAAGCCAGAGTAACAAAACGGTGCAGACACACATCTGGACTGGGCTTGGGATGAATTGAAGCTTTACAATGCGCCTCTAACTGAAAAAGCGAGGATGTTGGTGGTGGAGCATGCGTCCTTCTTACCTTTGAAGAAGACAAACTTGCCCTCGCTGTTCTCGTAGACAGCGTCTATCTTGGGAGGCAGGCCTCTCCAGAAAACACTGATGAGCATGGGGTATCCTGGCATCACTGAGTTATCTCTCACTCGCCAAAACCAGTGGTCCTGTGAGAAAACAGGGAACATCTCTTGTTACTGACAGGACGGAGTTACTGGGAGATTGTACTATATAATCTACCTGCACCGGCAGTCAGGTATGATAAGCACAGTTGCCTCAGCAACCTGCAAAAATGTTTGCACATACGGTGGGTTACACACCACAATATTTCTCTCTGAAATGTAGTCGAGTGAAAGTACAAAGTAGTCCTTTCAAATGGTAAGACATACTATGTCATACTGACATACTAAGTGTAGGTTCTGGTGCTGGTTATGACTCTCCCAAAGTACTAATCACTGGTTACTTAACTTGGTTGAGGTTCTTGAAGATGTTTCATGGCTTAAGTGAGTTTAGTACACAATAGTTCATTTAAATAGTTCCTAATTCATACAAGTACAGTCTGCATGCTGGGAAAATCAGGAAATGATGGAGTGCGACAGCAGCATAACTTTGCATAAAAACATTACTTGCTAAATATTAAAGTTTTAATCACTAAAACTAAAAGTTTGTTAACACCAAACAGCAGGCTGGTCTGAGCCAGGAAAAAAATATAATCAATTCTGCATATTGTAACACAGTTGGCAATGAATACCAATGAATTCAGGCCAACTCTTACAACAAGGCCTGGTGGTGATGATCGACTCCGGCTGCTGCTTTGACAGCTTTGATGCCTTTAACATCCACATATACTTTCTCAGGTTGCGTGAAAGCCTATGCAATCTTCGCTATGCATGTAGAACCTGAAGAACATACTGGGAAGCCATCAAGTAAGGGGGGCAAAGTGATAGCCAGGAGCTTTATGAGAAGCCAAGAGTCTCTGATTTCCTTCAGGGGGGAAACGTGGAAGGTGTGTCTTTTTGATGTTGGATGAAACTTGATGACAGAGGGAGCTGGGGGGAGACTCAGCTGTGAAAGCCATTAGGACCCAGCGAGGTTGTCCCACCCTTCGGCAATGAACGGCCAATTGTGCCTCCTGAACACACTGGGCGTCAGGGCCAAAAAGCCTGACCTCGTAGAGAGAGGGATGCAGAGGCAGAGAGAAGGGAAACAACACATCATCGCGCGCTGCCTCATTCACAGTGAAAGCTAAATAAACAGGCCATTTATCAAACACTCTCTGCACTGCACTCTATCTCTCTGTCTAATCCAATTATTTCTCTGGGAGTCTCCACTCTCCCTGGACTCTTCACCCTCTTTCTTTTCATTTCACCTTGTCTCTCATTTTCTCAGTTTCTCCTCACTGTCTTTCTCGCCACTACCTCCATAGATTTCAATCGTTCAGCATTTTCTTCTGTACCCGACCCAGCCCTGTAATTGAAAACAGATCAAACTATGAAATTCAACCCATTTGAATCCTCTTGACTTTATACAAGAGAAAATGTTCCTTCTCCCGCCCTACTGTCCCACTCCCATTTTGAAAATAAAGCTTCAGTAAGGAGACTGCACTTGTAGAAAATTTCAGTAATAACAGCAACATCTAGTATAGTCACAAGTTTAGTCTTAGCACTACTTGAAAATATTGTTCATGTTCCTTCTCTGAAAAGGCAGTGCAGCATTTGTCACGCAAACACTTTCCCAGCACATATTAAGACATTCACACTAATAAGGCTTGATTACCACAGGCCCTCTATGTGAATGGAAATTCTGAATTGCTCAGCTGTTTGAGTTTCTTTCAGTGTTAAGGAAACGTCATGAAGGAGAACGGAGAATGACAGTCTGAAGAAAGCCTGAGCTGACAAATCGACTTCTTGATTCACAGCAGATAACTGATGCATACCACAGTTCTGAATTAATTTAATATTAATATTAAAATAATATTATATCACACAAAGTTAACAGTAAATACAAAATGCTGTTTTTAAAGCTGTTCAAACCTGCCTGCCCCTAGTTGAACTAGCAATTGCCCTTCTTTGCTAAATCATAAATGAACTGTGATTAACCACATTTTTTGGAGAGCTAGGTTTGATTTCGCTTGCCACACCCAGACCAGATGAAAAACTAACACACTGCAAAAAAAGAAAATCATACTAACAGTCAAATATGGTGATGGTTTGGGGCTGGACCTGGACAAACCAAGATTGATCATGAATTCTGCGGACAATGATCAGTAACATACCAGCAGGTCCACCTCTGAATGGCTCAAAAAATAATAATTACGACTTAAATCCAATTGACATGGCACGATTTTAAGAGGCCGTCCATGCTTAAAAACCCTCCAATGTGACTGAATTAAAACACTTGCAACACTGCAAAAAAGAGTAGGTCCAAATTCATCCATGTGTATGTGAAAGACAGGTTTGGACAGCTTTTTTTACTTAATAAATTAAATTCTCATTTAAAAAGTGCCTTTTGTATTTCTAATAAGGAACCAGGTAAATACTCTTCACAACACAGTAGAAGGATGTTCAGTTGTTAGTGTGACGAATCACAAAATTTTACTGAACAAACATACCCAATGTAAAATATTGAGTGTGGTAAAACAGCCATAATACAAAACAGCCACAGAGAGACACAAAACAACCACAAAGAGGCAGAAAAGAATCAGAAAGAGACGGAAAAGAACCACACAGACACAAAATAACCAGAAAGCCATGCAAAACAGTAATAAAGAGCAATAAAGCAACATCAAAGAGACACAAAGAAACAGAAAGAGATATAAAAGAAATGAAAGGGAATAAAAAACAACCGCACAGAGAAACAAAACAACTACAAAGAGACACAAAAGAGATGAAAACCATGAAGAGAAGCAGAATAGCCACCATGAGATACAAAACAACCACAAAGAGATGCAAAACAACCACACACAGAGACGAAACAACCACAGAGTTTGTTGCAAAATGACTGCGAAAAATGACCACAAAGAGAGACAAAAAATGTGTTTGCCCAGGTGGAGAATGTATCTCACATTCAATCCAATGGAAAACAAAAGAAACAAGTAAATGAATGAAGAAAAACAGAGGTAATGGAGAAACTGTTGGTTTATTTATTTGTTGGGCTCAGCTGTAAAAGTGACGTCTAAACTAAAACCTAGTCAGCAGCAGCAACCAGGTCAGTCCTGTGTGAGCGTCTGCTTCTCCCATGTGTTTCACTGAGGAGGTGAGAATATGACACAGTACTGGGGTGGACAGAGTGAGGATGACTGCGTCGCTAACCTCGCACTCAGTTAATGTGACGCACACAGAATGCAGGTGTTAATAATTCAGAGGGATGAGGATCACGGTTGAAGCCTGAGATGCTAGAATTTCCATGAACTGGTTCAACTTTTCAACCTGCAGCTGTTTTTATTCTGGTCTGGAGGTTTTTCAGTTCATCCATGTGGCAATGTTTTCCAGTCTAATAAATGTAAACACAGGGTTTTTGTTTTAGATCAAATTAGGTTTACAATTCAGTTCAGTGATGATAAAATGAAAAGTTCAATGACAACAAAGCAAATTACGTGCGTTATTTGCTTTTTTATTTTCTGTGCAAACAAATATATGACATCATTTAATAATAACTTAATAAGGGAAAAATGAAATAGATTCTCAAACTATATTAGGTTAAAATAATGTAATATGTAATCCAAATAGAAACTTAACATGAGAAATACTTTTAAATTCACAGTCTGAGAGAAATACTTATTTCAAGAAGTTTTCTGTCATTATGGAAATACAATATTTGACTATTTTTTTAAGTAAAATGCAAATTGAAAATGGAACTGGTGGCATTAAAAGAGCTGTGGGACAACCTCTGTGTCCCTGCTCCAAGCAACAGAGACACTGAAAGGAGCGGACATCTCACTGCTCATTTGACCACTGTGTTCTCATTAAAGGATGTCGAAACCAAAGTGTCTTCAAAATCGGCAGGCAAACGGTCAATTCTGAACAGCAAGGGACCCTCCGGTGTCCCAGAACCCTTTGCTCTAAATCTGTCAAGAAGGAAGGAAGGAAATGTCTCTCGGTGAGTGGTAAGACCCTTTGTGAGTGAATTTAGAAGGAGGAAGGAGGAGGGACACACGAGGGTGGCAGTTTCCTTTATTGGAACAGTCTTAAGATGAGAGGAGGGAAACTGAGGGAAGTGTGGTTATTATACTTGACTACAGGTGATGTCTGACATGCTACATCCATACTTCACTACACTCTAAACCTGAAGGGAAATAAAGTTGCTCTTGGTAATTCCAGTGGGGCTACCATTTGGTTAGTAAGTTCATAGAAAGGTGAAGCTGAAGTGACTGCAGTCATAAAAGTGGTAGCTGTGTAATTTTAATGGAACATTTACTGGTGACACTGGATCTACAGCGCTGTACGGAGTCATCTGTGAAACTCAACTGACCCTCTGTCACCTCGCTGCAGAGAAAAATGAGCAACCGTAAAACTGCCGCCTTAACAAGCATTACTCTCAGCCTGGCTTTGGAGATTAACGTGCCACATATAAATCACACAATCCTCAGCATCGCTGGGAAAATAATTGGGCTTAACGCTGCATTTTTTTCTTATTGAACCTACGGCTGTTTTACCTACATCTAATGTCATTCTTTAACTTGATAAGTGGAAAACTTTGACACAGGGAAATAACTCAGGGCACTGTGACAGAGCACTGAAGTCACGCTTGAATTGGTCTGATCGGCTCCAGATTGTCACGTTTTCAGAATGCAGCTGTGTAGCAAGTAACATCCAATCATATTCATTCAGACATTCACTGTGTACTGTCCAGTTGCTTGGGGAATGTAGGATCTAGTATTTTTCTTTAGTATGTCTCCAACTTTTTGGAAGTGTGATATTCTAATCATGATTTATTATTGTTACTTTGTATTAACTGGCACTGATCTACTCCTTGCTGTAATATGAAGAAATGCTTTTGTGATTCCTTAAAACTGCATATGGAAGAGTTTTCTCAGCAGTATGCTGATGAGCTGCACTCTGTGATCTCTGAAGTAGAGCATTAAAATATTTTGGAAACAATAATCTCTGTCTCTGCAGGGCAATGATTGCCCCTACTTTCAGCCATTTTCTCTCTAACAAAAAGCATGAAGGTGCAGTGGTTGTTCGAGTGCATTGATGTTACCAACTTCAGCTCACAACAGGAAGACTTAATGACAATATACGTATGTCCTATTTACATGTGAAACTCTATATCTAAAGGCAAAAAAAAAAGTAATCCTGAACTGAACCAGTTCTCACTGAGCTAGACAAGCTTTAAACTGGTCATACTGGTCTACACTGAGCATTAGTTCACAATGAATCAGTAAACACAGTGTTCCCAGGGTCTTTGGCCAGCTACAACTCCTCTGAAGTCTTTATTCTAAACCCCCTACTGTGCATTGCTGGACCACCTGTGGACCTCAGGGGCTGTGAGAGCTACAGAGATGCTGAGATTTCCACTATAATGACTTGGCATCACCTAGACTTCAAGTTTCCAGAATTAAGAGGGAATGAAGAGTTTAGGCAGGCGATGCAGTATGGACCTGCAGCACCAAGTAACCAAGACAGTCCAGTCCAATAATCAAGCAGAGAATCTTTCCCATCGTGTTGTTCCCAGACTTTCCCCTAATATGTAAACCCTGAAGGAAATGTACAGCTCAGGAGTAAAATTAACATCATTCATTATTCCAGATGTTGTTTTAGTTAGTTTTTGTTGTTTTACAGTCATGCAGTTACCAGGAGTGAAAAAAGCATTAACACGATACCTCTGTCTTCTCTGAGAAAACTGGCACAGCACTGCTGGAGAATCAAGAAATATTATGGCCACCTTCTCCTCACTAATGGAGTGAATCCAAGTCAAATCCGGTATACCTTATTGATTTCACTTCACTAACCACACTTCATCCACTGGCTGAGACGAGGATCATGCTAAATGGGAAGAAATAATAGCCAGTAATATTGCCGCTGCTTCTAACGATGTGAGCACAGTGGATTTACTATACTTACATGTGTCCTGCAAAAAATCATCGCTCTCCTCCATCTATTTGTAACTTTGGAAAATTGTAAGCTACAGTAAAACTACCTATAAAAGTCAACAAATATTCATCAAAGCTGTCAAAACAATGAACTCAAAAGCCAACTTCACCGTGCTCATGGCCAGTTAAGTCAAGCGATTACAGGAAGGGTCACTGATGTTTTTTACTTCTCTTGTCATATTTAGCAGAATTCTAAAATCCCGTTCCCCTCAGTACATATGGTACACTGCAGGGTTTCCCACACGTAGACTATCCTGGGGCGGGCCACCCATGTATATTTGGCCAACCGTTTGTTTTATCTGCCCGAGAGAACAACAGCATCTGCGATCAATTACCTAGACGTCTATTTCCCCACGCTCTACATTACCTGTTTGCTGCTCTAAATGTCAAACTGGAAACCCTGCACTGCACTACTTAATAAAAGTATATTCCATACCTGATTGCCATTTTGCTAACAGATTAATTAGATAAGATTAATTATGTACATTTTATTTACAATACATGATTATTTGGGAAGCTGTGAATGATTCTCCACTGTAACTTGGGGACTCACTCGGCACAAAAAGGGGGCATTTACAGTGACAAAGTGCTGGGCTATGGCGACACTGTAGTAGTACTGTAGAACATGTAATTTGCATACTCTGCTCTGACTTGCACTGGGCATATGAACGATGTTGTTCTTCCTTTGTCGTAGAAAACTTCAGTTTTCACCAGAATCTAAGTGTCTTAAACTTGAACTTTTTATAACAGTGCTGGCTGAATGTTCTTAATTTCTGCATAAATATGGCCTTTCCCACAAGGCATAAAAGTACTGTGGATAAAAGAAACCCAGCTAAAAAGAAATGGAAAATGATCCAGTCTTAATGTTCATGGCTCAATTATGTTTATGCAGAAATAGTCATTCTAAATGGTTCACAAACTCTCAAGCACCACTGTAACTGTTCAAAGGCAACACAAAAGAAACAACAGTCATTTAATTAAAGAAATCCAGCAAACCTCAATATTCACTTGCTAAAAATCTGCTATCCGGCCATAAAACATTTCATCTAAGAAACCTAGAGGAGGCTAATTATAAGTGATCTAATGCCACTGGTGCAAATACAGTGAGACACTGCAGTTAAACAGAAAAAGTAAAAACAAAAGGACTTTCCATACATATGCTGCCATCTCTGATGCTCCGCTAGCTCAACATGAGGACTTCATGTAGAAAAGTACAGAACTTGACTCTGTGTCAGGTACAATTATTAATCTAAATAATAAAGTATGGGACCTGCATAAATGCACACAGAAGTTCTCACTTCTCACGGTGTCTGTTAATGACAAGAAGAGGGTAAATATCTAAAACCTGGGAGTCTTTCATGAAGGAGTGGCTCTGAGGCGTTATGCGTGTGTGAGAGCAGGTGATGTCACATCTGAGATGTTCATAGTAACTCCAGACAGTAGGAATTCTTTATTAAAAGCTAACTACAGGTTATGAGGCGTGCAGGTCCGCCACCAAGCTTTGCAGTTCCAGGTTCGAAGAACTGGACCTGCGAAAAGATGAGAAAGACACAGAAAGGACTGGTACGTTCTAACAGATTTATGCAAATGATTCGGTGCCTTGAGATGGGGACGGTGATCTAGATTGTCTGCTGAAAATAAGCCACTCTCACCTTAATTCGTCATGCCGTGCTGAATGAGATTTTGTCATCATTTTGATTATAATATTATACTTGTCATTACAATTTAGTCATTAAGTTTAAATAAACCTTCGTCAACAAATACTCAGTGCCAAAATTAACCATGCACTGCTCATGGTGTGTGTTATGAGTGTCACACGTAAAAGTTTAATATGTCTTCATATGGTGTTGCAGCGTGGACAGCACAAGAATACGTGTTAGGTTTTACTCGAACTATAAGGATCTGTCACACTGGCTATGGCAAAACAGGGCAACATCTCATTTTCCTGCACTGACTTGGCACCAAAACAAAGGCAGGTCTATTGATGTACTTTTACACATCAATAAAGTGATTTTCTCAAAGAATCCTCAAAAGTAAGCCACTAAAGAAACAGTTACCGGTGCTGATGGTTTCTGGCCTGATTAGATTTTAGTCAATAACCACAGGTGTGAGGAAGCAAACATCAAACTGATGAACAGAACAGAATATTGAATAAACAGAGCAGAGGGACTGACGCTCACGTTCAGACGTTCACGCAAAATCTTTTTTAAAAAGTAGCAGAGAGACAATCTATTAATGCACCAATTCATTTAACAACCCACTCTCCTTCACACGGAATCACATTTTAGAGCCTGACTAACCTCGTCTACCTCACTTCCTAAACTCATCACAAGTTTGGCTGATTGTCTTTGTCTCAGCCCTACATCTGAGTGCCTCTGAAGCCTTATGATCCTCATCGGGGCATCAGACCAGGCTGCTGATGATGGGTGAAAGACACAGGGCTTGTATTTAGACAACTGTGATGAGCAGATATTACTATAGGACAGTGAGCTCAGTCTAATTCTGGTTAATACATACACAGGTAGCAGCTCTGCTTCCAAGTCAGGTTTATTTAGATTTTGAAGTCTAAAGAGCTCAGTGGTTAAAGAAGGAAAAAGGAAGAGGAGAAAAAGAGTTTTTTCTGTGGCTCCACAAGCCTCTTATTTAACCACTATCTATTTATATCTTCAGGAAACATGGTCACATTCACATAAAGCATCAGAAGCACTCTCTCTTTCTGTGGAGAACACAGGACAGCTTTGTGTTGCCCCAAGGTTTTTCCTCTCTTCCTTACTGCGTGTTGTCAAGGTCTTCTGCTCACAAGCTTAGACCAAGGATAACGATGCATTAAGGGACAAGTGTGTTTTTTCTCCTGTACTGGAATGAAAACCAGGCTGAACACTGTATGCTGGCAGAAAGTACAACTGTGCCACACTGTGCATGGTGTTGTTACTTCTAACGCCCAGTTTGCCAAAATTCTTGCTAAACTTGCCTTGTGTAACCTGTAAGTGCTTATGACTTCTTTATGAAATAACACACACACACACACACCTTGAAGATAACAGAAAAGAACATGTGGACAAGCTGTAACCAACGTGTAACTTTTCCCTCCCAAAAAAATTCAACCAACATTTCTATCAAGGTGTAAAACCTTTAACTCAACCAAACTAATTTATATTTCCTCCAAGTGACGTTTTTCCACACTACGCTCATACTAAACATGAAGCAGATTAGCAGAAAAGCTCTTAACCGCTGTATATTTAGGTAATCCTCCAGGCTCATGAAATCCATGCCTCATTCAACTACTGTCAGCTGCAGCGCTCTCTCTCTATCCACGGGCTGTTTTCAAACAGGCTATTTGCCCTGATCCAAATCAAGGGATGACACATTCTTCTTTTGCCTTTATCAGCCTTTGAAGTTATATGTTATAGTCTGTAATGTTACACAGGAAAACTCTTCTCAGATAGATATTGGTTGGGAAATAGTTATAGAACTGTTCCAAAAAAGTTGTTTTGGCCCGCAGACTGATCGCTGTGTTCTCACACAGCTAAGAGATCCGTGCAACAGCTCCCGGGTTTGAAAGAGCTTCCTCCAAACACACTAAATGTAAAAATGCCCCAGGTTTGTTTTGATATGAAAACTCCTTCACTTACCTTGAAGACAAACATCTCTTTCCTCAGTATGGCCAGGGTGTTGAAGCCTCCGTCACAGATGTTGGGTTTAGCATTGGGGTGGGATGGTCTGTCCCCTGGAGGCAGCCTGGGAGGTCGTGTTTGTCTGTCTGGCTTACGGGGGTCTGAAGGAGGATGGGATCGAGGAAGAGGCGCCGTCGGCAAAGGCTTGGTGGGTTGAGGAATCTTATCAGGGGGACCTGGAGGAAATAAGAAGAAAACAGATGTATCATTTGCTAGCAGAACATTTCAAACCACATTTGTGACTAGAAGGCTCAGGGGAGGTGGTGTCATTTGGACCATAGCTCCAGTTCAGCACAAGTAACTGTGAACACAGTGTGTGCAATGAAACAGTACAAATCAGTGCATGTTAAAGATACTAACTGTGCACACTCCGTCAGCAGCTCTGTGCAAACCATTATTTACAATTAGCTATTAGCAGAGTCACCACATGGAATACACAGGATTGCTGTATATTGTTGTATCATCATGGCAACATCATGGCTTTATGTAGGGTGTAGTAAGAAGACAAAGTACCTCACAAGTGCAAAACACCCAGCCAAGCCACCTGAGCCAAAGCCAAAGGAGCCAAAAAGCTAAAGCAATGATTTACCATCTAACTGGAACCACAGTTGCAAAGGAAGAGGGAAGAAGTAAAGAGAAAATATGGCACCAAAGACTTGTAGAAAAACAACACAAGTCACAAAGGAAAAGACAGAAAAACAAGATGAGGTCATGCAAAAAGCAGTGGGCAGAGTCAGACTCAAAACATTATATGATATAATATGTTAGGATGAATTAAACAGAAAATAAAACGTGTAGCAATAAAAAAAGAAGCTTAAAAATGTATAAAAAGTGGAGATAAAAATAAAACATTAAAGTATTACATGAGAGAAGGAGACCGAGAGGCAGAGGCAGGACAAGCAAGTGGGTCGTGTGTATGAATAACTGAACACATGACGATGCATGAAAACACTGAAACTGTGAAAACCGAGGTATGAGTTGCCATGTGCTGACTGGGGCCAACAGATGCAAAAATAGATGACTGCAATATAAAAATATTCAAATGTGACAACCAAACCTCCTCCCAGGTCGTGAAAAGTATTGATGAGTAATAACGGCACATAAAGATAATGAGCCTGAAGAGCTACTGTAAACATTCAGGAGTTATGCAGGATTGATTAAAGGACTCAACAGCGATTTAAAAGTCAGTGAATGAAAAAAGGATTAAAGTGCTGAATGAGGAACCAGTCATTTCACTGAAGAGTTCATCTACAGAGAGCAGCCAGACATAAAGATGAAGCATCACACTGGCTGACTAATCAGCCAATCAACACTGATCACTGGCTCTGCATGGGACAGACTCCCTTCACTGACTGAATTAAATCCCCTGAAATCCATCCCAGATTAGTGCAACCAAGGCACTCGGTTATATAAGCAGGGGAACACTCACATAAGAAATCATGGCACTAGACCGACTTTGAGTCTTTCAGTAATCTTAGTATCTGATGTTTCTAATATATATATTACTGATTAGCTCACTTTAAAACCAGGGAACAGGATTGTGTTCTGCATACACAGATAACCGGATGATCAAGATTCTAATGATGATCAATTGACAGAGTGATTTCTTTTTGTTCTGATGCTGGCTTAAAATTCACATGGAGTCCTTATTTATCCAGACCTGCAAAAGTGCAGCTATACTCACTTAGGCTTAATTTGAAGTGTAATGCCACATCTACATAGGAATCGTAGCCTGAGCAGCATCTTCTGTCTACAGGAGGCGTTCAAGTCCAGTTCAAAGCGCAGATTACCTGCGTTATTACGCTCAGAACCCAATACACAATGACCACGGTTGAGCGCATAAATGTGGGAACATAGATTTGAAGCGTAAAAATAAGCTATGTTGATCTGTCACTTTCCTCTCCAGTTTTCATGTGTTTTCTTGCAACTTGTGTAAACAGGAAGTGTGCTTCTCTATTTTGGAAGTCATTGGGGTGTTCGAAATCACTCCCTATTTACTACACAATGCACTATAACACCATTTGTAGTGTTGTTTGAATGCTTATAACTCAATCCTTCACTTTTTACTCACAATAACTCACCTACCTGTATGAAAACAATTTTTCCTTTTCTACCTTAACTTTTCTACAGCCATTAATTTAAACTGTGCAGCTCCCACCTTTGTGCCTGTTTAGCTTCCCTCCATCTATGTTGCCATGAATAAAAAAAGGAGGCCATCAGAGCAGTGAACTGTGAGGATTTTTCTTCTTTTCTTCTACAGCTTGGATCAGAATAAAAGATGAAATGTGTTCAAAAATATGCTTATTTGAAAGAAAAAGTCAAAGCTAGGAGCTTGTGCACACAGCAGTTTTAGGGGAGTAAACAATGTCTCCCGTGGTGCATTTTGGCACCAATCAACCTGTGTCATCTTTGTCTCAGACCTGAACTTTAAGGCTCATGCTGGGTTTGTCACAGAATTATATCTTTCTCTGAGTAACTCACTGAGGATGTCATTTTTGAATCCAGCAGACTGGGCTCCTATCTGTTCTACCGGTAAAACATCTGTGAAGATGTGGACAAGTATAATTTTGCAATTTTCTGGCATTCCAAGTTCCTAAGGCATGCAAACGCTCAGTTGTCGTTTGCACCAGTAGTGGAAACAACTGATACGGATAATTAATTTGAGTCCAATGTTACTAGAGCTGTTTCCTGTGTACCAGATGTACACATAAACAAGTTACCTTGTTCACGTGTGCTCAAGACTGACATTAAAGCTACACTGTGGATTTAAAAGAAGCTATACCGTAAATCTTCTGGATACCCAGCAGGTCATCCATGGGCAGCTTAAAGTTGTCCGTATCCATGTACTGGTAAAAAGGAGCCATTATAGCCGTGGGATCGTTGGAGTGTTCAAGGCCCAGAGCATGGCCGAGCTCGTGGACTGCTACCAGGAACAAATCGTTACCTAGAAACAGAAAAAGAAAAGACAGCAGGTCTGTGAGTGTTGTGCTCAACAGGAAATTTGTTTGCAGCGCTTTATATCTCACAAGTGTACAAAAGTGAGTACAAATCTCGGTCAGTCCCAGGCTACTTCTTTGTGACCTCGCGGCTTGTCTGGTTGCACCTGTTCTGGTTGACAGTGCCAAAGTTTTGTACTGGCTGGTTTAAATTGTAGCTTCTCAGGGAACATTTCCATGTTGTTCACATTGGACTGCTATGTTGTGCAAGTTATTGGAAAAAGGCAGCAGCTAGTTAGTTTTTTATGACATAGCCCAACCAGTTGGGCATTATTAGGCTTAACCCAAACCCAGTTTTTAACTCTAACGTTATACTGTAACATCTTCAGACTCCAACGCTGCATGTTGTAGCTGTCCTAGAGTCTCTCCTCAAGCTTCTCGTCACAAACATGTTGCTTCAGGAAACAGAATCTGTGACCATAATCCTTCATGGTCATGTTGAGAATGACATCAATTAACTGTGTTTAGTTCAAATCATGTGTTAAAAAGAGTAAAACTAGCAAAAGCATAAGTTCATCCACCAGCAATGTTTTAAAAATGTTAAATAGTCACTGGAGGATGGGGGGTCAGTCACAAGGGGTCAGAACCTGTATAAAATGAACACTGGAGCACTTTTTTAAGTTAAGTGTAAATAGGCAAAGACGTCTTATAGAAGCTTCTCATCAATATTGCGAGGTATCTGTATAAAATGGGCTACATATACACATACACCCACAGAACTACCCCTCATCTCTGTAATTAGTGTGGTAAGCCAATGACTACACCGGGTTCAACTTTTGACTGAGAAACCCTCTGTGGCTGACAGCCAAAGCCCAACCCAATTCCAACTGTGTTAGGCACAGATATCTGGGATTTTAAAACCACCGATTTAAGCTTCTCAACTTACATCACCAGCAACCAAAACAACAACAAAAACCGCTCCCTCAACATCCTCTCTCATCTTCTGCCAGGATGTCGCCTTGGATCCATAAAGGAGCTCGCCATCATCGTTGAGAAACACAGGGGTATACAATTAGGGTTAGACTGCTATGTCTTGTATTATTTAAAATAGCACACTGGCTGTCTGTGGGTAGCTATTAACCTGATTCCAATGAGACCTCTAATGCCTCAAAATGTCATGACTGTGCTTCAAAGGAGACATTTTTCCACACTATCATAAATAAAAGTTACGACAGGCAGAGAGCTCTATGTTGTGGCATCAAACATTAGCAAATCTAAAGATATTAAACACTGGGAAAAACGTTTTGAACTGGAATCTGGGATTGTGCCGGTCAAAAAAATAGAAATCTGTAAATGCTTTATTTAATGGGTGTCCCTCTGCTGCTCTCCCTGCGTGCACCTCTCTTTATTGGGCTGGTGTAAAGTCCTCCAGCCACGGTTCTGTAGAAATTTTTTTTTTATTTTAATATAAAGACCATAAAAGCTGAAAAATACAGACGTATGCATGCCTGTAATACTGAATAAGTCTCTGGAGCTAGAGTTAATAGCAAAGAAAAAGAGGCACAGAAAGAAGTGAGATTAGATGAAAAGAAGCTCAGTGACGGTGGATCCACCTGTGGAGGTGACACTGTGCAACTCTTAAGCTTGTTTATTGTAAGATGGGAGCAATAATCTTTTAAACATCCACATATAATTTTAAAATAAACTGTGGTACAAGTATTATTGCAATTATTGGACAGAATTGTGACCATGAATTTTGTCAATAGTAAGTTTCTACTTATGGCAGATGTATTGTTGGTTGTAGAGAAGCAGTCAGCGTGTGTAAGTGCACTTTGAATAAAGTTTTTTCCTAAAGAAGGCCTTCAGAACTTTATTTGACTTGTACTGTAGAAAGGTGTTTTGTTCTGCTGTAATTATCATAACCAAGTGAATTGATGAGCCTTTATAAACTAAGATAACTAATATCTCTGTGTAAATATACACTGTGAGTAGTAAGCAAACATACGCAGAGCTATATTTTAAGAATGGAGCAGACGTGAGGCTGAAGTAACCTTTTATATTGACCTTAGACCAACAAAATCTAAGTCCAAGTGGAAATTTGAACCAAATTTGAAGAAATTCTTTCAAAGTATTGCTGAGATATCACGTTCACGATATCCCAAGAATGGAAAGGACGTGTTGCTATGAAATTTGAATGTGAAATAAGTACATGCTCTTAAAGTTCTCCATTTACAGAAGCAAGCAGCAGAAGTACATCAGCTACTACAGATGCTCTCGTCATATCAGCTGTAAGAGCAACAGAAAAAAAACTCTTGTCTTTTTCCATCCCTCAATCTTGAATCAGCCTTTCTGCCTCCTGGGGCCATTTGAGGTCAGTGTTGTCACTTTATTTTGGTTCCTTATGTAAGCCATGCAGTGGTAGACAGGGATGTCCTTTCGACCAGGGGCCAAAACACAGCTGAGGCAGTGTATACTGCCTGGCTAATTATCAGTTGCAAGGTATACAGCGCCTACACATGAGATGGTAAAATGTGGAGAGAGATGGGGAGGATAGAAGGCAGGCAGCAAAGGATGAAAGAGACAAAAGAGGCATTGAGAGGGAAAAGCGTACAAGATGAGGAAAGAAGTGAGATGAAGGTGAGACAAACGGTAATGGAAAGATGGGAGGGAAAGATTTGAAAGAGTAGATAAATAGAGACAACAAAGGTAAGGAGAAAGGACATTGGATTGATTGCTGCAAGAGAAGAAGTAGGAAAAAATACAGGATGATGAAGAGAAGGGGAAAAACTGAGGCAAGGAAAAGATAAGACTCGGGACTATTTGTTATCTTGTATGATCTTCCAGTGTACTTGCAATCACAAAAAATGGAGTTGATGAATTATACAACTGTAACCTTTGACTCTGGCATTTGTAACATCAGCCTCCTGTCAGTCGGCCATATCTCAGCCACAAACACTTAAGAAAAAAGCAGAAAATCAACAGCAGGATACAGAGGATCAATCTGTTATGCAGGGCTTGTGTGATAACCCACTGAGAGCAAAAGGTTTTATTGTTTGTGAAGGAAAAAGAAGGGAGACAGTCCTGTGCTTTTACTATATGGTGATTCATCAGTCTCATCTCAGCAATAATTTTGCATAGACATCACTAATCTCATGCATCTGTTTAAATCATAAAAGCTACATTTTAAACAACAATGCACAAAATCCCATCACTTCTAAACTCCAAGTCTATTCGATGTGGATTCTACGTTAAGTGGACAACATCTTTCTCAGGATAGGTCAAGGTTGCTGCTTTCCACACAGTGGGCACAGTAAAGTAAACATGGGTTGTTATTACAAACCAGAAAGCTCTACCTGCTCCTTCTCCGTAATTTACCGGCCCGCTGCACATGCCACTGCTGCTGCAGCCCATCTGCTGGCAGAGAGCACACGTGACATGGGAATGCTGAGTTTCTGACATAAACAAACTTGAAGATAAACACACGCCGGCTAACAAATCAGATATGGGGTCCTGGGCTTGGCTGTTCAATTGTAGTAATATCTTAGCTTGTCAACGCTGGCCCTCGGGGGTCTGTAACTCCTCATGCTTCCTTGGTGTTTAACTAAGAGCCTGTGGTTAACTCAATACATTTGGTGTCTGCTACAGGCTTGGGCGACCAGCAGGCTGTCCACTTGTTGGCTCTACTATTCCTCAAATTTGGACTTTAACATCTTAAACTGGCCAAAGCCTGCAAGAGAGAATACGTACTAATGCACCCAAAGGTATCTGGCAAACTAAAGCAGGACAAGGTATACTCTACAGTAGGTCTATTATAATATCTAGTTTATATAAGTGTAGGTCCTGAGAGTGCTGCAGTGTTCCAGCCCCTCTGTCATGTGGGCTGACAAAGCCTATTTTGCTCGTTTTTGCATTAACACTTTGCTTGAAATGAGTCATTACTGCATTAACATTTTTACTACAGACTTATTCTGTATTGTTAATATGTATGAGGGCCATGTGCACCTCCCAACATACAATGCTGTGAAAACAGCACATTTGTCCAACTTAAATGATTAGACCATCAGAGAAAGAAAATGTAATATTACACAAAGACTGTGCACCTGTTTTTAGACTGAAACACACTTTACTGTATAAATGCTAGTGTAAGATTTATACTTACAGGGCTAGCTATCTTTTAAAATAACATTAGGAAATACACGTTTTTCTTTGTTGCCTGAATTGGCAATCTAATTAACAAATGTGTAACATATCATAATCATAACTACATTATCTGAAACACATTTTAGTCTAAACTAGACCTATAGACTGAGCTGACTTGTCCTGCTAACATTAAACTAGTCTGAAAAGACCCTGCACATACTGGTAAAAAATTCAGCAATACCAGTAACAGCAGTGCATCCAGACTTACACAGATACAGTGAAACAAGTGACATTTGCTGTACACAGTATTCACAATCTGTCAGTTATTGTCTGATTTATTTTTCTTTGTGTGTGGTAACATTTCAATCACTTCCTCTGTCAGGTATATGTGGGAGCTGACTGGTGCTGAATATCGGTAGGACCAACGTCTAATCATAAACATCAGTGATTCCATCTTGTCCCCGACTGTGTTTCCTATTCAGGATAACAAGTTGCTGCTTCAGAGTTAAAGGAATGCAGCTGCTTGGCAGTAGAGAAGCATACAGATGATACTTACCTCTGATCTGTATCTGAATGAAAAGTACTACATCTGTTAAATGCTGTGGAATAAAAAGTACAATATGTATTTCCATCCGAAATGTAGTAGAGAAAAAGTATAAAACAGCACAAACTAGAAATAATACAATAATATGATTGTGTCAAAGTACTGTTTATGCAGAACCTGAGTAACATTAAATAGATGAGAGGCCACCTGATCATTACTGATATAAAGCAAATGGGCTAAAACGGAAAGTAAGCTGTAGTGTCACTGCTGTAAGGTATTTTACTGGCTGTGAGTTCAAATGTGGAATCCAGGAACAGGAAATCAACTGTTATCCACAAGTCAAGGAGATGTTCACAATACCGACACTGGATGTTGTTTGTCTGGGCTGGTATGTCATCAGGAATCGGAACAACCTTGACCCTGAAGGAAGCTGGAGATAGTGAGAGTTGAGAGAGGCAGCAGTGACTGTGAAACAGAGTGTGAGTCAACAAGAGTGCTGGGCGTCCAGGAGTGATGTGCTGTACCGACGAGCTGCCAGAGGATCTCAGTCCAGTGTTTCACTGCCTGGCTCAGAGGGCCCTGGGCACACACAGCGCTGCTGGCTGTCAAACCGGAGCCGTGTGCCGGACTTGACAGAGTGACCATTGTGAAGAAGGCAGCCAAGGTACAATGCCTGCATTCTGCTCACTTCTCTTTCACATGGTCTCTGCTTCCAAATAAACTCTCCCAGTACAAAACAGACACACACAGTGAGGCATTTGGTGTATTTCACCAAATCACATTACAGTACCACAAGTATAAACACCAAGATTTTCACATATAGTATTACAAGAGTTTTCATCATCAAGTCGGAGTGAAAATTTATCTTTGTACTTCCCCAGACACCCAGAAACCAACCAGCACTCTGAGCTGAAGTGATTAATCAATTAGGAAATCGACTGATGATCAGTGGAAACTTTAATTAACCCACTGTTAATGTGGCTACCATGCACACTAAACATGCAGTGTCACTACCATCATCTCAGTTGTTCCACTTGCTTTCGTCCCTCATCTATACTTCTATCACTTCTTTTACTCACTCTCTCTTCGTTCCCTTCGCTCTAGGCTGTTGACATTGGTTGAGCAACACTCGAATCAATTACACTTAATTCTCACAAGCTTGTCAGAGAATAAAACCGTGGCTGATGGGAAAAACATATGTACACTGGAGTAATTATTTATTTACAGAGCCTGCTACAGACAGAAATTCTGTGTGGAACATTGCCAGGGATCCAAATATTGGCTGTTCCAGTGGACTTGAGGTAAATAAACCAGCAGAAAGGAGGAACAAAATGCTGCCAAAGAAAGGACATCCTTTATTCTTGTCATGTTTATCTCTGTGCAACACCTGTGAGCGGGACACGGATGTGTATACATTTTCATTGTGATCATTAATCATTAATAAGATGTGTGCACACAGTCACACTTCTGCACACACAGCAGACACTAATGTTATTTCAACACAAAAATGATTGAAATGATAGAGAAATCTTAACTCAGTTTGTCCTAGTAAACTCTTTTCTATTTTTTACATATCTACAAAATCCCAGATTCTACACAATATAAGAGAGATCTTATAAACTTCTTCAGCAATGCCACACTTTGAACTTCATCCAGGAAATGGCTGTATGGGTGGTGTAACAGTTCTGAAAAATCGTGTTACAAATGTCCACAGTTTTCCCCTCCTCTCAGACCAGAACCACAAATTATGAGCTGAGACCTTCTTCCAGGATGCAGAAGCACAAGTGAGATATTTACAGACGCTGCCGTTGTGAATGTATTTTTCAGAGTTTCTAGCCTGAGGTCTTAATGTACTGTAAGTAGGTTACAAGCCACTGTCTGGGTGCACAATTTCCTTTAATGACGCAAATAGTAACAAAGAGTGAGATTTCATTGATGTCGCAACTGGCTGCTGTGCTAATGAATGTAAAACATGTATATCATATATCAGGGATGCCAACAAGGCTACTTTTAACTGTAAGCAGAAAAAGAAGATGCACAAGAGGTGTTTCTTGAAGGCTGTTAAAATGTGTGCATTCTCAGAACGAGATGTACCCTCAGCAGGATTGTTTACACTTTTTGTTTGCTAAGGATTATGGGTATGAGGTTATGAGAGCATCTGACTGACTGGTGGGAGGGCAAGCCTCCCCAGGTGCACAATTTGTGTGTGCGTGTGTGTTCATGTGTGGGGGCGGAAGAGAGTACTGTCGCCCACGTGGAAGTTGATGCTGCTGTCGGTAGGCGGCCATCTATTTCTAGTGGCAGCCTGGTGGGCAGGAACGCATGCTGATATCTCTGCTGTCTTTCTCTTCACTTCGTTTTCTTTGCCAAAGTGTAAAAGCAATTATTTAAATCCTCTATCTTTCTCCAAAGTGCCACTCAGTTGTTATGTTTAATTAAAGTACCGTGGTTATGTAACCACCAGAGACACATACTTTCACACGTGACATCTAAAAAAGAATCTAACACATGTATATGAACGATGGAGACACTTAGTAGTAACTAACACATGTGCTATGTCTTTCTTCTGTCATCATCTGCCAGTACTGCGAAATCTGGAATTGGCTCATACCATTAAACTGTTTACTTATTTATTTGCTGCTTTTTACTTGTTTTATTTGCTGGAATTGTGCCTATTTCTATTAACATTATTGTTCACTATTTCATTGCTTTAAATGTCTGTCGTTTGTGGGTTTTGTTTTATGTGTAATGACCTTTTTGAATCTTTAATGATGTGTTATTTTCTTATCGATCTATGTGTTCCTAAATTATCACAATAACTTTGTAATTATTTCACCTTTTATGTTTATATTCTAATTTTAGGTAAAGATGTAGTTCAGTAAGCATAGAGAAAAAACAGCCTCTAGCTGTGGTGCAATTAAACCAACCTAACACTGATACGTACAAAGGCATAGGTTTTGTTTCAGTAGGCAGGAAACACAATGATTGGAGTTAACCAAGAAATAATAACAAAACAACACAGCTAAGTGTCCAGATGCTATTACATGCATACATACACAGTATGTCTGGCAAATACTATGTTTACTACTTACAAATGTTGTAGTACTACTTACTACTTGTGTAGGTTTTCTTTGCTGTTTTACTCAGGCAAACTCTTCTGCTTACAGTAAGACAACCATCAATACTGTTCCTATTATCTGCCTAAAAGTAGCCATGTTGAATATTTCCACAAGTCATGCATACTCATCCTTCTGTTAAAAAGCACCTTCTGCACCCGTGGTAACAGAAAACATCTGATACCTTACAGTAATGTATGTGTAGTAGTATGAGGATTGGATTTGTCTCTACAACTGCCTACAGTACATAAAGTACATTTCTTTATGCTAGTTTGCTTTATTACCAATCAAGTAGACTCTTGATACCATTTAACAACTATAGATACCTAATCTAATATGACAGAGGTGAAACCCTCCTTTATGCAGATGACATTGACATTGACACTTTCTACAAATGATCTAGTTTTAAGGATTTTCTAATAAAACCACTTTTATAGAAACAGAAATAGTTTCCTAAGAATTTCAGAGGCTCATTTGATCATAGGACAGAGAAACTGCCAAAAAACAAACAAACAAAAATACGAGACGCATTTTAAAATGTACTGAAAAGCAACAAGATTATATACACCCTTACTTAATCCTGTGGCAATTCATAAAATGAATTTTGCAAAGCTGCAATTACAGCTCTAGTCACTCGCACAAACTAGAAAATAGTACTATTAATAGTAACTGTAACTGTATCCCAATAAGGCCACACTGTGGGCAGGAGGTTACATCAGAAGTAGTGAATATATACTAAATACTCGCCCCAATCTACATCATAAACCTAAGCCAGCCATCGGACATGGTGGAGACTATCATTTGAAAATTGGACCAAATTAGATCTAAAAAAACAAAAATACATCACTTGCAGGAATGGAAAAACAAAACTAAACACTAACATACAACAGCAGACTAAAACCTGATAAGAAGCCTAAAAAAAGACCATTACAACGTACAGACTGAGTGACTGCAGTCTGAAAGCAGACAGATGGACAAACATCCAAAAACTTTGTCCAAACAACATACAGACACACATTCTTTCCAACATCTGGAAAAATATGCACTGTAAAGTCTGGAGAACAACGAGAAACTCTCCTCACCAATGTAGTGCCGGCTCTTAAATACGTTACTGCCTACTATAAAAAATGGACAGTCAGCAGGAAATATCATCAAATCTATCAAGCAAGTCAAGTGACATCGACATATATCAAAAACTCTCCATTAGTTAGATGATCTGAATTATTGAAGTTTGTCACATATACACAAAAAACAAGAAACCCGCAACATAGTACTGCAGCATTGTAAATCAAATCTCTAATTTTGTCAAACCTAAGGGTTCTTTTTACCTTTTTATTAGCACATACACTAGTCATTTTTGACTGTTTGCTTACTGGAATTATGACTGTTACAATAAAGTCTGCATTTGTGACATCACTGAATCTCTTTGTATTTTGTCGTAAGGCATGCTGCTGTAGAAAGTGGATACAATCAGGTGTATAGTTTTCCCCACAGTGTTGCTGTCACCAGCAGTTACTCGGTTCTGGGACTGTAAAGTCTTGCATTGTGTGAGATGTATCTGAACTGCTTCAGGTGGTAAAAAAAGAAAAATCACCTGTCTTTGTAGGAACACTTTTGACACAGTTTGCTGTGGACACCGCTGCTTCTCAGTTGGACTTTTATTGACCAAAATATTACTGCACTACTGAATTCCTCTGCCAGGAAGCCATGTTTTTTCCTACAACCATCAGTCCATCATCCTGCTGTTGATGGTTGTGTTTAGCCTCTTTGTTTCATTTTTTTTTTTTTTTTTGGGGGGGGGGGGGTAATAAAGCTTGGAATCTTTAATTTCCTGTGTGTAGGTCACACTCACATGGTGTGTCATGTTGCTGGAGGTCCCTGAAGACATACCAGGCCTTATAAGTCACAGAGGGCTGGTGACTTATAAGGCCTGGGCGTTTACTGGCATACAGTATTGGTATGCTGCGATGGTGAAGGAAGTGTGTGTTTCTGGTGCCATGTTTTGGTTTAGTTTTTTGTAAAATTCCATCAACCTCAGTGTGATTGAAAGTCAAAATGAAATCTGTTATATCTGTTCCTATGTGCATCACTGTAATTGTTCAGGAAGAGATGCACAGCGTCCTCAGCCCACAAAGATGACCTTGTGATAAATCACACATCACATGTTTTTGGTTGCACAAAAACAGAAACCTGTCAAACAAAAAACTGCCTCCTGCAGATGCACTCCCTTTCAAAAGTCATTGCGGTGAACTGATAGCTGATGAAAAGACAATGTAATCATCTCTCCTTTGTACCATGTTCACGCTAAATACCTCCTCCACAATCCTCTCCATCCTGTCCTCCAGCGATGCCTCTGCAACCATTTACATCTCCATCTCCCTAGGAACCTATTATTCCTTACGTTTATTCTACCAAGGATCTATCTGATCCCTCACAGTCAATCATCCGTCAGTCTCTCAAGCCAAGCAGTCGAGCAATGTAGAGCGGCTGTAGCAGCTCCAGGACACCTTCTTTCTGTTTTGCCCCAGGGATGTTGCCCTCTCAGTGAGGATATCAGCTGATATAATAGTCCAGGATAATGCTACATTTAGTAAAATAAACTGTTGGAAGTATCTCTACACTTACCAGCTGACAGGTTCTGGATGTACAATTGACTTTCTTTGTACTTCCAAGTGGAAATGTAAGCTACATTGTTAAAAAGAGCAATGTGATATGAACAATGGTTGATTATGATGGAATAAAATGTACAACAACTTCATCAAGCCAAAACTGGATCTCTAATCCACTGTTCGAAATCTCTACTTGTATAAATATTGCTGAAACAAATCCTTTCCCTTGACTGTAAACCTCACATTTTCCCAGCAGCACCACAGATTGACACACACTTGGTTGCAAACAAGGGAGAGGAGAGGAGGCTAGGAAAACGGCTAAATCTGTCTGTTAGTCTTTATAAAAAAAGAATTTCGTCTGTGTCAAACTCCCTTCACTCGCTGAAGTCTTTTCAAGCATGATGTGTCGTGCATAAGACGTTCTGATGTTGAGTTCACTGTCAATCACTCCTTATTTCCACACACAGCACAGAGGAGAGGTTTACTAGGACTGGGTCATATGGCCAAAATTATTAGCACAAATTATACACTAATCAGAACTGTGTATGTATGTTCATATTAGGGGTGCAATGTTTCTAAAACTGTGACACAAAAATCCACGTCAAATCATTTCCAGAAGACAGAACCACAACACCTGGACATGATCTGTCTGTTAGCTGTAGCTGGTTCAGGGACAGGACAGGGTGTAGGTTATACATGTTTCAAAAGCCCCCAGCCACAAAAAAAAAACAAGCTAGAAACTGAAATGTTGCTCTAAAATTCTAAAATGAAGTTTTTGATCGTGAAAATGTGGCTACGTTGGTGGTGTTTTTAGTAGTAGTAACACTGGAAGTTAGATCGATGCTTTGAACCGTGTTTACTTGATATACTGAATTTCTCTATTTTCTATAGAAAGTCTTTGGTTTGGTGCTATCTGTAGAGCGCTTTACATGTGAAGACCTGTAAAAAGAGACTTGAAGCATGAATAATATTTCAGAACATTCTCCAGACCAGGATCCTGGTTTTTAAGGTGTTTTTCAAGCGTGTCTGAGTGTGCATTCTCTTCTCCGTGATAAAAAACAGCGAAGCCAACACATACACAAAACAGCTGCTGTATACTGAATATCCAAGTCTCTATTTAAATGTCATTCACTAATCCTAATGACTACTTTATTCAGCCGCATGTGCTGAAAGTACCACTCAATGTGAAATGTATCCTCAAAAGCCAGAGGTGTGGTGCAAGAGAACATGCAGACAAAGGACAACTACAGCGTGTTTATCTCCATGCAGACGGAGATTAATCCTCCAGTTAGCTTCAGTGACGTCATCATCCAAAACACCAACAACATGCATGGGTGCAATGCTGGTGATCGCCGCGATGACTGATCATTCCCAACAACAGTGTAGGGGGATTAGATACGACAGCCTCGGGTAGCTTACCAGACACGAGCGCATGTCTGGTGTGTGTGTGTTGTAACTTTTAAAGTTACACTTTTAGAGGAGGAGAGAGGAGTATACTGGACACACAACCCATTTCCTTGAACAGAACCAGGTGCCAACTTCCAGATGCACTTCTATTCATACTACAATTGTATATGTGTACGCAGACAGATCCCACACATCCATACATTATGTGTTATCTACACCGCTTATCCTGGTTTATCCCAGAGGGCTGGGAACAATTTCAGCTGTCATAGGGAAAGAGGCAGGGTACACCATGGATAGGTGACCACTCTGTCACTGGGCTGACACATAAAGCCAGAGAACCATCAATCACACCTACAGACAATTTAGAGCAAGCTGCATTAACCTCCCGTCAGCACATGCACATTACAAAACAAGATGGTCATCTCTGACAGTGACAGTCAGTGACAGTGAGACTGTGAGTGCTTGTGTGTTGTATTTGGCAGAGGACTGAAATGGTTTAAAGTGAAAGAATGTGTAAATATACAGTTCATACCTACCTACGGTGCAAGAAACCAGTGTAATATTTACTTGTCTGGTGTGTGCAGTGAGGACAGTCTGTGCAGACTCCTGTTTTTTGGTCTGCCCAGACTCTGCATTGTCAGAGAAAGCTACATACATGAGTCATGCTGCCCTGGCTTGTGTGGTCGTTGGATTCCCAACAGTGCAGTGAGTTGACAAATTATGAGTCTTCTCATGATGCATCAACAATTAGGTGGCCTCACTGTGTCATTCACTGTATGTGTAGTGTTTTGGCTTCTGATAAGCTTTCAAAATCATAGGCCTGTTAAGTCAAATACAATATTCAAGATGTATAAATCCCCAAGGGAAATTATTTTGGCATGTTACAGCAGCTCTCCATTCAAACAGAAAGAAAGAAAGAAAGAAAGAAAGAAAGAAAGAAAGAAAGAAAGAAAGAAAGAAAGAAAGAAAGAAA